>CAWUFW010006521.1:600000-1137927 GCA_963921515.1 Calotriton arnoldi | reverse complement strand
GTATTTGTTGGTGTGTTGATGGTGTGTGGCTTGTGTGAGGGATGAGCTGTGGGTGTGTGGTTGCTTTCTCTTGGGTGCTGGCAGTGAAATGGCATTTGCAAAGGCTCATGGTAGTGATTTGTGTCCTTTATATAGGTGGAGTTGTGGGTGTGTCTTTGTTCTCTGTCCCCACCCCCCAGTATTTATTGGCTTGGTAATTGCTTGTTTGGCCTTTTTTGGTTGATTTTTCCTTTGTGCTGTTTGTGTATGTTGGAAACGTTCTTGTGACCGAGTCGGACCCTGCATTGGTCTCGTACGGTGTTTTCCGTTTCGTTCACGCTGTGTTTGTGCAGTTTTCTATGCTGCGTACGCGTCGGTCGCGGTGTATTGTGTTGCTTCGGCTCGGTTTTGTATGCGTGTCGGTCGTACGGCTTGTCCTCCGTCCGACTCGGTCGTGTTTTTCGCGCCTTGCATCGTACTTTGCGGTTTGGAGTTGGCGGGTACGATTCGGTCGGATTTGTTCCGGGTGCGTGTCGGTCGGTTGGATTCGCGTGTTTTTCCGGCCGGATTGCTATTTTCCGAGCGGCTCGGTCGGTCGGCTTGGTTTCCTAACGTGTCGGTCGGATTTATCGCGGCTTGCATCGTACTTGGCGTGTCGGGCGCCACTGGTACGTGTCGGTCGGTAGTTTTTCCGGCTCCGTGTCGGTCGGTGCTTTTTCCGGCCCGAATCGGAATCGGCCCCACAGAGTCCTCTCTGATAGCCATGTCGGATGGCCAGAAATTGACAATGGGCACGCCCTGTTGCCGGTTGTTTGCTGTTCGTTTCCCCTCGCTGGGGGCCACAGAAGGGAGACAGAAGTGTTCTGGGAGCTGGGGGAGTGTAGGACCACACTCCCCAGCGTGCCCCGCGGTTTCCAGCGCTGTCGCGCAGCCGCCAACGTTTGTTCAGCGCCCGCAGGCGCTTTAAAATCCCGCTGAGCCTCCCGCTGCGCGGGACGCGCCCGGGCAAAGCCCGGGCCAAGGGCGGTCCCGTCTGCGCCCTTCAGAGACTGACAGAGGTTGGGCTGGGCAACCCCTCTGACGTGTGGAAGCGAACATGGGTAAGCGCAAATTAACTTGCTCAAATGACTTGCCAAAGACTAAAGCTAAAATCCCCCGTAACTGTGCTTCTATAATGTCTTATTTAACTAGCGCTATTGGGGCTATCACTACGGAGATTCATAACGTAGAAGCCCAGTTGGGGATGGGTGACGTGAGTGAGGCTGTTAATACTCCCCCGTCGGTAGCCCCTTGCACGTCAGGAATTGACTTTGTCACAGATTTTTTTGCAGGAGCCCATGATTCTACTCAAGGAAAAGAAGCTATGCCACACTTAAGTCAGGAATTGTCTTTGGGGATTGTTGAAAATATACCCGTGAACCCTCCAAAGGAACTGTTTTTAGCACCTTTGAAGAAAAAAAAGAAGAAAGGAGCTAAGGGAGGATCCAACAAAAAGGTTTTGGTCCCCCAGGTGGGGCCTGGTAGTCATCTGAATGTAAAAGAAAGGCAGCCCTCTCATTCTGGAGCCACCTCTACGGATATAATTCTGACCCATATTGATACTTTATTTGAGACATTGAGAGTGGAATTGATAAATTGTATGAAATATGGGGTGGATGGAATTATGAAGAAACTGTTACATCTTGAGAATAAATGGGAGGGGGTGGCCCGTCTGAACATTATCCCGAAGGAGAATGATATGGGTGGAAATGGACGGTGTGAATCATCCTGTAGGAATAGTAACACAAATACGGGTAGGGGGATTGTTGTAGGCAAAGAGTGTGCTAGCACCTCTGGTCTTGGTCCCCAGAAACCTAATGAGCTCCCCCAGGAAACCAGAAGAGATTCCAATCAGCTGGTTAATATAGAATCTCATAGGAGAGCTGATATTAAATCTACGGTTAGCTTGACCAAGCCGAATGGCTTGGTGAGCCATGCAAGGCTCCATTTGCCTCCGGAAGCTACACCATTAGTTGCAGTTCTTACTGGGGTACCCCACCTTAAGGTGAATACCAGGGAAACTACAGAAGATCTAATACGCAAAGTTAAATTTTGGTGTTCTAGACATTCTGAAGGAGGTTCTAATGCGTCACCCCATATAATAATGGCCAGACGCGTTGATTGGGTTGGCCATTGTCCCAAAAACATTGAGGGAGATTGTGTTGTGGTCAATTTTAATAGAAGGGATGTAGCAGGCTGGCTTTTTGGGGCCACACAGTATGGTGATAATGGGGGAATTAGAGCATTTCCATTGGAGGTGTTTTATCCACTTAAAATGTTTGAAAGGGCTAACAGTTTACCGCCCTCCTTAGGGCCACATTCGAGAGGGAATAGACAAAGACTGGATATTAGACCCATGCTGATTGAGGCTCTCCGCTTAGCTAGTAGGACTCCTACAATCCCTTCAACCTCGTGGGGTACCAAGGGAGCTGGTCCGGTTACCAGCGGGGTGGAAACATCAAACAGATTTGAATCACTAACACAGCTAGATGGTTGTGATTGACTATCCATCGTTCCCCTTACCCAGGTGCAGGAGGAGGATATACAGAGGGAGCCCATAATTAATTTTCGCCAAATACATAAGCCATATGAAGTTGGACTAGTAAAAATACTTAGCTGGAATATTGCAGGGCTAAGAAATAAAATGGAGGATGTTATTTGGAATACTTTTCTAAAAGATTATGATGTTATTTGGCTTCAGGAATCCTGGGAAGTGGATAATATACTTTGGTTAGACGGCTACACTACTTACTTTGAACCTGCTAGACCATCTGTTATGGGAAGACCGAAAGGGGGTTTGATCACTTTGGTCTCCTTAAAGGTAACAGGTAGTCACCGAAAACTTGAAACAGGATTAGCAAACTGTTTAGTTGTTGAAATTATACCTGCAAACTCAATCAAAGTTTTAATTGTTAATTTTTATAATTCATTCGAAAGAACTATAGTCACTGAACATTTGTCTAGTCTTAAAACCTACTTAGAGGGTTATAAGGAGAATCAATTCACACCTTATTCGGTTGTCATTTTAGGGGATTTTAATATACATTTATGTTACAAGAGATGTTATGTTTCTGATAGTTTAGGGCCTGTCAGGTTCTCAGAGATACATTTTGAACATACACCGCAAGCAAGGCGAATTTCTTCAGCAAACCATAGCAGATCTGGGTCTTTTATATCCAAATGATTTATGCGGTATGGACGTCATTCCATCCTTTAAAGGGAGGGGAAATCATACGACCAATGACTATATTTTTATAAATACTGCCCTTGAACTATATGTTAAAGATTATACGGCTATGTGGTCACAATTTAGTGACCACAATCCCATACACTTGATATTGGGGGGGGGGGTATCGGGCTCAATTCGGAAACTAATAAATGGGCACCCACAGCAGTAATCAAGAACATAGACCAGGGCCGTAGAGTGAAATGGTGTATGGTCATCCCGGAAGATTTCTGTAATGATTTAGCCATTAAAGTAGGACCAGAAATGGAGCTATGTTGTGACAGTGGGGCCAGAGATAAGGGGATGTTAACTGCCTATGGTAAAATGTGTATGCAGGTAGCAAAAGACCTTACGTTTATTCGTAAGGAATATCCAAATAGAGGAGAGAGGTGGTTTGACCATAGGTGTTCAGTGGCGCATCAAAAACTGATGGCTGCTTTAAAAAACAGACCACAAGATAAGTGTTTGATAGCTGCCTATAGGAAAGACTATAAGTTGGCAATAAACACCCGTAAGTCGGATATCAAAAATGATGCTTTTAATGAACTAATGTCAACTGATGTAATAAAGAACAGTGGCAAGTTTTGGAATGTGTAAACAGACCATTCTTCGCTGATAATAAGGGCAGTTCACTGGAGTGTAATATCCCTGAAGAGGACTGGTTCAATCATTTTAAAGTCATATACGGGGACCAGGGTGAAATTGAACCCAGGAGTCCCGCTTATGTGGGCAAGAAATATTCCTTAACTTTTACAGATAAGGAAATAGCCGTGGCCATAGTTCAAATGTCAAGAAATAAAGCCCCCGGCCCGCACGGGGTCCCAGCTGACCTTTATACAACCAATATACCTCTTTGGTCTAAATTGCTAGCTAATGTTTTTAATAAAGCGTGTGAATTTGGTTTACCACAATCTTGGTCACAATCAATAATAGTACCGGTTTTTAAAAAGGGGAATAGAAGTGACCCGCGTTGCTATAGGCCAATTTCTTTGATAGATTCAGCCGTGAAGGTTTTAGGCAGAGTGGTTTTGGTCAAACTCACAGAGTGGCTAAATGACGCTAACATCCTCTCAAATCTACAGTATGGATTTAGGAAAGGGAGAGGTACCACGGACCAGTGCCTAAATTTGCTTCTATTATCTGGGAAATATACGATCGCGAAGAAGGGCTCACTCCATTTGGCATTTATGGATCTTTCATCGGCCTTCGATCGTGTTAATAGATCCAAGTTATGGCACTTGCTACTGAAGTTAGGATTGGATGAAAATATTGTAAATTTTTTGGCGGATCTGCATCAAGATCTTAGAGCCACAGTGAGATTTGACCAAAAAGGTAACCTTACACGTAGCATCCGCATTATTAAAGGAGTGAGACAGGGTTGCATTTTAGCCCCGCTTTTATTCACCCTATATATTAATAACCTTGAATCAGTTTTAGTGGGTGCTAGTTTGGACATCCCCCGTGTAGGAGAGCGATTAATTCCGGCTCTCCTATACGCGGATGACGCTGCCTTATTAGCTAGAACGGCGAATGGCCTACAGCATCTTTTAACAACCTTTGCCGCTTTTATGAAGTCTCTGGACTTAGATGTTAATTTCTCCAAGTCCCACATTATGATTATGGGGGTAAAGCCCAAGAAATGTAAGACCCATTACTGTGAAGGGAATGAACTAACACGGGTGGCGTCGTTTTTATATTTAGGAGTGTAATTTGATGAAAAGGGCACATGGATCCCACAAATGAAAGCCAAAAGAAACATAATGGCTAGATCAACTATTGCAGTCCTAGATTTTGCCCGCAGATTGGGATCGAAACCTATGCATGCTATGTTAAATATCTACAGGGCTAAATGCCTTGCTGTAGCAAGCTATGGTTCTGATCTCTGGGGATACAGAGATGCCAGTGATGTCCAAATAGTGGAAAATAAATTTCTAAGAAATTTGCTATCCGTGCCGCAATCGACATCTACCTATATCACACACCAAGAAATGGGTATAGGTTTCGTATCAGATATCATAGGAATGGCTCCTTTACTTAAATGGATAGGTATTTGGACAAATCCGGAGCTTGAGATGAACCGCGAAATTATATGCGATTGTTTAACTCTTGATTTAGCAAGTAGTATCCCCTGGTTAAGTTATGTAAAAAGGATTGCATCTTATTTGGGGAGACCAGAGCTATTTAGCTCCCCAGAGAAACTCCTAAAGGCGGATATGTTCTGGGTTAAAAGCACGTACCTGCAGTTATCACAAATGGATAGAGAGTCCAGGGAATTAAGGAAGCCCCTTGTGCGGGCACACCAGTTGTTATGCACATCACAAACGATTGAGCCATATTTAACTATAGTTACAAATCAGCATCATCGTTTTCTTCTAGTGAGATTCAGATTGAATCAATTACATTTGCTCCTTGCTGAACCAATGGGTTGGAAAAAGCCGGAGGACCTAAATGTATGTACTTGTGATAATGTTTCCACCCAGGACTCAATGCATTTTGTATTATTTTGTGAGCATTTTTTGCACATCCGAAACCGGTTCATTTTACCCATTTTAAAAGGCAAAAGTTTTACTCAGGCTAGACCTGCTTTTATATATTTACAAATGCTGACTAACGTTTGGGAAATTTTTAATATAGCTGGCTTTCTGACCGCAGCTGTCAGATTAAGGAGAAATGGAAGAACTGTTTTTTTTTTTTTAAATATCATGAAATATCTATGTGTATATTGATGATTTAGATCTTGTTAATTGCATTCTGTGATGAACGTGATTTTGCAATAATTTTAAAACATTTTTACTGTGTTTTTTCTAGTATGCTTTTATGGTTTTAATTAACCGAATAAAGTGAATTTGACTGACTGACTGACTGACAATGGGCAATATTGGAGTGACGGCACAACTAGTCCTGGACCTGTTGGTGTCTTTTGCCACCAATTCAAAATTGGCACTGCTACTGAAATTAGAAAAGATTGCCATGCAAGGAAATAGCCTTAGCTGGATCTTCTCGTATCTCAAAGATACACACATCATGGTATACATTTCACTGTTCACTTCATGCCCCCATCTGACACACTGTGGCACCCCTCTAGGCTCAATCATCTCTGCACTCTTGTTCATTCTCTACTCCACTACCTTACCAGACTTAATCATCTCATTAAACTTAATTTCGTACTATACATAGATGACAAACAGTTTTTACGTTGAAGCCTACCAGACAGTGCAGCTGTCTGGTTTGCTAACAACATCTTGGGGACATTCTGAAAGCTTCCCTGGTAATGCATTCCGCCCATTGCTCACCATTGGATTTGTGGTTTGTAACTACCAGTTGCTTGCTTTCTATTTGCAGGCTTTATTTGCCTTCGACTGTCCAGCTTGAGCTTTCCCCTTCTCTTCCCCAAAACATATTTACTGTATTCTTCCACCAGTACTGAATTTCTGTCCATGGGCCTTTTAATCTTGTTCTTATTTTGTTACATTTACTGTGCATTCAAAGACAGAGGTCAAATTCCAGGTAGCTTGGTGTTTACTTTTTTTTCTTTTAAAATGAGAGGATTTATGTGACAATCATGCTGGTTACTTGGGATGTGCTGTACGATGTTATTTTTGTTTTCAAGCACAAAACAAAATTTAAATTACTTTAAATGACTTGTGCAGATATTTCAGAACATAAAAAAGTACAAATGAAACACATTTGTTTGAAATTCTGAAGTGTGGTGAAAACAATTATTTTCAAACGATCAAAACAAATCAATAAACTAGGTGATAACATTTCCACATATTGTTTGAGCGCTGTATGATTTTATCAGTAAAACTGAATGTCTGTGCAAATGTAATAATCATTTCAATTGTAATTGTAAATGGTATTTATATAGCGCTTACTACCCCTGATGAGGCGTTGAAGTGCTTTGCGTCGGGCAGCAAGCTACTCTCGAAGCAAAGATTAGAAATTAATAGTTAGTGAAACAGTAGTATATTTTTCTTTTTTTGTGTTATTGCATTAGTTTTGTTAGGTTTGCACTTTTGATTTCAAGTGTGTTTAGTAGAGTTTAGGATAGGGATAGGATAGAATGGACATGAAAGTGGAAGTTGTAAGTTGTTTTTGTATGTAGTGGTTCTGTGTGCCTGTTAGTTGGGTGACATGGCTAATAAGGTAGTGAAAAGTTTGAGAAGGATGTTTGGAGTTTCATAGTAGTTAGAAAGGTTTGGGATGGATCAAAAAGAGGAGGGATGGCACAAAGATTGAAAGAAAGATTTTTGATAGCAAAAACTGAAATCTTATACATACAGATTTGCACAAGACACCTGGTAAGGTTTTATTGGCTGGAGAAAACCCCTCTATATAATTAACCATATGTACATGGAAGCAGCAATATTTACATGGTCGAAAGTGCACATTTATCTTGTGCTGAAGTATGCACATTTTTACATGATATTTCCTAAAGTTTTGGTAGCAAGCATAAACTCCTCTATATTTGTAGAGTAGCAGCTTGGAAAAATATTCACACCTTCATAAGACATTATTGCTTCAATATAGGTTGATTGATTATTTTTATTCAATTATATATTTATAATCATTAAAGAGCAGAAACTATACATCACTTGAAAAAGTCAATAATTACACAAAGTGGTGATCAAGTAATAAACTAATCAATCAATCAATCTTTATTTCGATCACTTAAGATCACAAAAGACAGTTGCCAATGAAAAACACTCAACCCCACCATTAAAAAGATACAAAATCTTGATAAAATATATAGGTATATAAAATTAATGTGCAATCAATCAAAAATTTCGAATCGTAAAAATTCCAATTGATTTGCTAAAAACGTTAAAATTCATGTTAATGTAAAAAGACATAAAACAAATCTATAATACAATTTGTAATTCTAAACTAAAAAAGCCTTGGAGTGTACAACCATGAGTAAGCGCAAACAATCAGTATTGGGATTCGGCAATGTACAACAATTTAGACATAGTGTATATTTGAGGAAATTAATGAGAAACTCCACCTATTGTTGGGGTAATAACCGAACAAATGTTGTGACAATCCACTACCGGCGTAATACTGGCCTGCCCGTTTCTACGTCTTTTAACTTCCTTTACAATCATTAAATTGGATGGGCTTAGATGGACTTAGCAACCTTTGTAATTTTTTCACGAATTAGCCACATCCAACTCAGGAATTTAGCAACAGCTATTACACATGGTACATTTGTGTCGGTCAGCAGTATTCTCATTGCAGTGGCACTGCTCCTAATGCCCATGTTCTTACATAATGGCTGCAACCATTTTCTCTGTGGTGCCTGGTAGGCCTGGCAGACAAATAAGACATGCGAATAAGTCTCCTCATGCTCCAGACACAACTTGCACTTGCTATCATTTTCACTATACCATTTGCGTGTAAATGCATTTACAGGTAGTGAGCCTACCCGAAATTGAAAATAGAGACGTCTGTCCCTTGGTTTGGTAATGACATCCCAATAGTGCTCATATTGAGGGCAGGGCTTGAACTCTAAAAATGTGCCCGTCAGTGATGATGACTCTGAAGTAAGTGTACTATTCTTCGCCACCATGGACCAATAAAGCCTTATCATCTCTTTTTTTGAAGGAAATTGTTGGCCCTCTGGGTCGTCCCACAAATGTTGCACTCCCATACCAACCAGTGTTGTTTTTACATTTTGCAGCCACTTGATTTTACATGAGGTGTCAGAAACCCATACATGTTTTAGGGCAGTGGCATACTGCAATAACTCGGGGGTAATCCATAATCTACGCCAATAAGCAATTGGACGAAACTTAGCAACCTCGTCCAGTCTACTACAACCTAAGTCGTAGAAAACTGGCTTCAGTGGAGTGCTCTGTGGTAAACCAATAGCATTTCTCATAAATTTGTTCTGTGCTAAGACTAATGACTTTAGATCATCGAAACCCCAGAGTTCGGCACCATAAGTTACAGAAGCTATAACTTTGGTATTGTAGATCTTAAGTAATGGGTGCATGGGTTGGGTAAGTGAAGACTTATATTCTTTCAACAAAGCACCAGCTAAGTGACAGTGCTTTAGGGCCATAGTTTCTATCTGGGGCTTCCAGTTGAGTTTATTCCCAAGTATAATCCCCAGATAATTAAAAACATCTGTTTGGTCCAGGAGTTCACCATTTAGGGACACCCTACCCTTAATGGCCCAATGTTTTTTGAGAACCATACATTTTGTTTTGTCTGCATTTATCACCAACCCTCGATCTTTACAAAAACCCTCAAACCTCATTAAGGCCCTTTGCAAACCACTCTGGGTCTTTGAGATGATTAGAGTATCATCTGCAAACATAAGTATGTGTGTTTTAACACCTGCAAGGGACGGTGCATCAGTCGGAAACGTGGAAAAATAATCTACAACCCCATTAATAAACAGTGAAAATAAGGTTGGGGCCAAAACACACCCTTGACGCACCCCTTTGGATACTGGGAATTGATTTGTAATATTACCCTGAGTACTCCAACGAACTTGGGCAACGACTTCCCTGCATGCAGGAGCTCCACAACTGATAGTAATTCTGCAGGCATACCTAAATTCTTGCAGACCCTCCAAAGTTTGTTTCGGGACACCAAATCAAAGGCAGATTTTAAGTCCACAAAGGCGGCATAGATAGTGCCACCAGCCAGCACAACAACACGCCAATAAATCAAAACAAACTGTAAGACATGATCTACCATACTCACATTGGTGCGGAATACTGCCTGCAATGGGGTTAATATATCCTTATCAGCAATCCAATCTTGTATCCTGTTTAGTACCGTTCTAGCTATATATTTTTGAATGGCATCTATAAGACTGATTGGTCTATAATTACCTGGGCACGAGCGATCACCTTTTTTGTGAATTGGCAAAATCTCAGCACCTTTCCACGTATCGGGGATAGCTGCACCGCTGACTATTGCATTCGCTAGCAAGAGTATATACTCTTGCCAGATAACTCTATCATTCTGAAACAAATCGGCCGGAACGCCGTCAGGACCAGGAGCTCTACCATTAGCAACTGAACCCAACTCTGTTTCTACTTCCCCTATGACAAAACTCAATGCCGTGTCAGAAGACGGGGTAATATGTACATCCTCATTTTCACCCTCTACCTCCAAAGCAAATTGTGTTGCAAAATGGGAAACCCACGTCTCCGGGGCTACATGATTATGGGGCGCCGGAGCTTGCCCCCCTCTCCCCCATTTTACCTGCTGCCAAAAAAACTGTGAGTTCCTCCCTTTACTAGCCTGATAAAGATCTACCCATCTCTGTTCATCCCAATCCTTTTTGGCTTTATATAATGCAGATTTATATTTCTGTCGGGCGAGCTTAACTGTAACACGATCATTCTGCTTAATGGCTGCAGCCAATGATTTATAGGCCACCCTACAATCCTTGTTATACCATTTGGCATATTTACACTTCTGCTTGCTCAAACTACTGACTGGTTTTAGAAAGAAGGTTCTAATTTTACAAAACAGGTCCTCGTGCAGCTTCGTAATTCTGTTACTTAACTCGGACTGCGTCGTGATAGCTCGTAGCTCTCCCAGAGTTTTGGAGACTGCGGCCTTTATATCTATAAGTGTTTGTTCGCTACTCACTACATTGTCCCATTTTACCCTCCTCATACTACTACAGAGCTGGACCTCTCTGGTTAAGTGTAGCAGGGACGGGGTTGGCAACTGAGTTGGACCCATGGTTTTCATCTTTAATAGTAGGGGGTTATGGTCACTTTCAACTCTCTCAAAAACCTCCATGTCGCAAAATAGAGACCAATGTTCCAACTTAATAAGTATATAGTCAATTCGACTTGAACTCACACCATTGTTATAAGTGTTGGCACCCTGCTTATCAGAGGGTGAACAACCATTTGCTGCCCTAAGCCCCACTCCATACACAATGCCTTAAGTTGAAGAGCTGCCTCGGACCATCGCTTAATGGGGGGCAGCTCTAGAGTGGGGACACTCCAGAACACATCTTCCTCTTCAGTCAGTTTAAAATCCTCATTGCCAAGGGGTTCAAAGGTAGTATTAAAATCCCCTGCAATAACTAATTTGGGAACACCAGTCAATCCACCCAAGAAGTCCTCTAGGTTATCAACTGTGCTAGTGCTAGACTGTCTTTCCCCAGTAAGACCCCTTGCGTAAACATTTACAACGATTATCTGTGTGTTAGGGTTAACCTGTAAACATATAGCCATAATATCTGGGCTATCAATAGGGACGATGCGCGTGGTAAAACACAAATTCTGCTTGACCCAAATAGTTAGCCCCTCTTAAGGTCTACCCTTCTGCCCTTGAATTGCCGGTTTGTAAAAATTGAGATATCCCAACCGATGTAGTGGTTTGGTAGACCACGTCTCCTGAAATACACAAATATCATTGTGCTCTATTAGTTCCTGCCAATCCCGGGACTCTAATTTGGACTGTAGTCCCGTGATATTCCAGGAAATATAAGATATCAGTACAGGATTAATTGGTTTCAACAAGTCTGGACCGCTAGTTTGGATGCTTGGTAGGTCATTCTTACTTCCCTTGTCCAGGTATAGGATTTGATACACGGCTGGCCCATTGTTACTCGCAAATTTGAATGCTCACTAAGCGTTAGTCAATCACAAGAATCTAAGCCACTGAGGGGGGCACATCTATTCTCTATGTTTACTCCCATAACACCAGGGTTACATAACGCACCATACTTTGGAGCCCCCCCCCCCCATAAACACACTAATTCCACCAGTTCCACTACCCAAAATATGTGGTGACTTGAAAAAGAACACATAGGGCAATGCTCTAATTTGAGTACCGTCGCATGGATTCCAGCATAAGTGGTCTGCAAGAAATCGTGGAATATTACGATTGTTAAAATTTAAAACCACACAATCTCCCTCCAATGTTTTTTGGGCTGGCCCTAGCCACGCTCCTCTTCTGGCCATTATAACTTGATTAGCAAGTGAATCCCCCGGATCCCCCTTTTAGTTACTTGATGGGTCAACCAATGCAAAGATTTATTCAAAAGTTGGGCAGTGGTTTCAGACTGGTCCTCTCTCAATGGTGGGACATTTCCTAGGATCAATACAAGTAGGGATGATGCCTCTGGGCAGTATAGTGACTGGCACACAATATGGGGTCGCCGTGGATCTACACCATGCTGCGTTACGCCAGCCTCCTTCTCAACCACCTTTAATGGTAATCCAATATTAGTAGCCTGACCTGTTGTGATGACTGAGGAATGTAACCGAGGGTTTGGTTTGGGATTTATATTTCCACCCATGTTCCCATTTGGTGCCAATACAGCAGAGTTATCTGCACATAGATTAAAACCCTCTGTGGTGGATGTCCCTAACAGGGCCCTCTTATTACAGATGGTTTGGGGGCCCCAGAAACTACAGCTGCTTTGGGATCTGGGCATTTACAGGGGCATATCCCTGAATTAGGCAACGATCTACTTAGCCTTTCAATTTGCAACAATTTCTCCTTGATTAACAATAGTTTACTTAATAAAGGTTTCAATAGAACGGTAACCAAAGTCTCCAGTCTTTTCCACTGATCAGAGTTGCAGTCGAAGTCCAATGGAATGTGAGTACTACCATTAGACATAGGTTGTAATATTGGTCCTTGTTCGATTTCTGAGGCCATGATTTCGGGGTTTTGTAATTTAGTGATTTATTGCTTCGGTTTGGGCTTTTGCAGAGTACCCCCCCGACTCCGTTTGGCGGGTGGTTCATTGTTAATTACGAATGTCGGCCTTGTCGAGCTACCCCTCAAGGATTTCTTGGATCTAGTGGAAACCTCACTACTAACGGGATCGCACGCTGCTAGCGACGTGGGGGGGTGCAGAAATTACAGGGGGCTCCAAAGACGTAGCCAATAGTGAAGGGGGTACTTCCGACATTAATGGTACATCCCATCCCTTCGGAGCACAATCAGTTCTAATAGATTCTTCTGTAATAGTAGGGTCACAGCCTATCAACGCTGGTGTACAGTCTGTTAGCCCCCCGGCCCTGGTTGATCTTACAAAATCAGTATGCAGGAGCTCAACTGTGGCTCATGAGAACACAGGGGATTTAACCATACTTATGCCTCCTAGCGAGTAGCGCTTCTGGATAGCAAAAGTGTCCAAGGAGAATCGCTTTTCTGTTAGCAGGATTTCGTTGGTCAGGACCGATTCAGCCCTGATTAAAAAAGCGTCTAGGGTCCCCGCGATTCCCCCCCCCCCGAGGGTGCACATGTGTCCTTGCGTTTGACCATGATTCCTAAGTGTTTGGTGTCTCAGGGGAAGCAGAAAATGTAAAGCCAGTACCTTGGATGGACGATTCCTGGTGCCTCAATCCAGATGTCAAAAGATATGCCCAGCTCAGCCTCTTCCGGGCTCTGACGGGCGCAGACGGGCCCGCCCTTGGCCCGGGCACGCCCGCGCGCGTCCCGCACTGCGGGAGCCCGGTCGCGCTTAAAAGCGCTGCGGCCCTGGTGACGTGGGCGGCTCCTACCGCAATGCGTTATGGACCCTAGAGTCCCTGAAGTCCTCCTCCATGGCAGAAAGTAAAGCTCCAACTGACAGAGTCTCCCTAATCATAAAATCACTCTCTTGCAATTATTTTCTCTACCTTACATGCTAACAGGTTACATATAATGTTCATCCGAATAAAAAACTCATACTATAAAATCACTCTCCCATGAATATTTCATCAGCCTTGCGTACTAATAAGTCGACATAAATTCGAAAGAGATGTATAAAGTGCACTATTACCTAAGCAAGGGCTAAATATCGATGGCTTTGTGCCAACATATGGAGTTTTTAGGAATCCTCATATAGAATAGCACATGAGAAGGTCAGACAGCATATGAAGAAAATAAAATGCAGGTTTATATTGATAAAAAACATGAGTTTTAAGAACAGATACTAAGATTCTGATTTGTACATTTGTAACCATAATCAAGAATGATTGTCATTGTGGAAGGATCCCTGTTTATCATGCTCATTAGATCAACAAGCCTTACTGGGACAGAAACAGTGACCTTTGTGATGTAAGGGCTAAGAAACTTATTGTGGCAGGAATAATATCCAATGTTATGTGGAGATGGACAGACCACACTGAACAAAGGGAATACCTTCAACACCGGGCTATAGAACTGTGGAGTGCTTTAACTGAATGAAATGTGTGCCGGCCACCCCCCAATAAAGAGATCCCTTCCAACTCTCCCAATGACGCAACCCCTGCCCCCTTCCCAATTAAGTGTTTTCCCGTTACCCATATCACCACTGAAGGGTCCCCATCAGCTCCCTTGCCACATTCAGAATGAGGGGATTCCTACCACTTTTCAAATAAACTAGTCCCGTACCCACCTTGAAACTGAAGCAACCCCTGATCACTTTTCAATTATATCATTCCCAAACCCCATTCCCAATGAAGACCCCCTTGCACACTCACAATAAAGCGACCCCTGCCCACCTTTCTATTAAACCAGTCTATCAGCTGTTTTCCCACTGAAGTCACCATTGCTTCCCTTCCCTTAAAGCAACTTCTGCCCCGTTTCAAATAAACTTGCCTCTGTCCACCTTCCCAATGAAATTACTCTTCCCTCCTTACCAATGAAACAACTCCTGCTCACCCTTCATATAAACATGTCCCTCATCCTCCTTCCCAATTAAGGGACCCTCACCCACCATCACAATGCTGTGACACCTTTCCACCTTTCAAATAAACCTGTCTCCTTCCATCTTCCCAATGAAGTGACCCTCGCCTGCCATAACAGAGAAGCAACCCCTGCCCAACTTTCAGATAAACCTATCCCCATCCACCCTTCCTATAAAGTGATTCTCGCCTACAGTCACAATGAAACAATCCCTGCTCATCTTTCAAATAAGCTTATCCCCATCCACCTTCACAATGAAGAGACCACTGCCAGCCATTCAAATAAAATCAGGCTCCTCATCTTCCCAGTGGAATCACCCACACCCACTATCACAGTGAAACGACCCCTGGCTACCTTTCAATTAAACCTTCCCATCTACCGTCCCAATTAAGTGACTCTCATCTACAATCACAATGAAGCATCTCCTGCCCGCCTTTTAAAAACATAGTTCCTTGCCCATCATTCACATGAAGTGCCACCTCTGTTGTAATTTGGCAGCACTTAAGTTAAGCATTGGCTGAAGACAGCCTGTATTTAGAGGCTAAATTGTCCGCTTTGTGGAATCCATTTTGTATTTCTGGCAGCCATTTTGGCTGCCATGTGCTACCATGTGCTCACCATGTGCTCTGTCCTACCTTCCTGTCAACTGCTCTTGAAATCTGCCTAGAGACAAGTTAACTTTAGTTCCTCTTGCTTTGCACATGCTCAGTTGAGCTTGCAGCTGTTTCAAGTTTATAAATGTCAGGATGTGTCTACTAAAAGTAGAAACTGTTAGCTCCACCCACTTGTCGACTGTGCATTCTCTGTATGACCTTATATGTACCTACAACCAGCATTTGTGTTTGTACCGCCTTCATTTGAGCCCCTGTGTGGGTATAAAAGGACCAGGATCCTTCCATTCAGTGTGCTACTTCATGCATTACTGAAGGGTGATGTGTGAATGTTAGCTCCACCTTATAAGGTTTAATAAACTCTGTCTTTTATATTTCAGTTTCTGTGCCAACTTCTTCCTAAGTGTCTGAGGACTCTGTGCAGAGAAGGGAGAACCCCTAAGCACTGGTAGGCCTTGTTGAGGCTCACTATTACAATTGGCGCTTCCAACGTGGGACTCATCAAAAGACTCGGATGCCCGAAGGACTGGTCGCGACGAAGGATTGGAATCTCGCTTTTGGACGCGATCGCTGCCTGAGGAGACCTGAGTCTTGGCACCCATGGCGTTTTCCTTTCTTTCTGATCTGACCATCCCGGCGGCGCCGGTCCTTGACTGAGATCTCTTCTGTTGATTTGCCGTGCAGTGACCATTTGGTCAATTTGAGAACTTGGCAGTTGGAACCTGGACACCATTTGATTGGTAAGAGCCGTTTTGCGGCACTTGCTGTTGGTTTGATGCCTTTGATTGGTAAGGTAGTTTTAGTAACACTTACTGTGGCTTTGTTTGTATGATTGGCCAATTTTGGAATTTGTTTTGTAATTATATATGCATTGCAATACATATAGGCGGGTAATGAGGAGAATTTTCTCTATTTGAAATTGTTTGAACAGCGCAACGTACAAACAGTACCTTAAGCGCTACTTTGATTATAATACTGCATATTCTGCACTATTTTTGGCATGCCTGTTTCCAGTACACTTCGCAGAAAGTGTTGCTGTTTTGGAGGTACCGATATGGATTTAGTAAGTACTTAGTTGACTCCCCTCAGAGGGGATACCTAAATAGGTTTACGTATAGTAAAACGATATTTCTTCCTTGGTGACTAAGTACCCCATGGAACTAAATATGTACATAAAACGGATCCGGATCTGCGCACTTAGTAACATTCATAAGTGGTGATATGCAGAGCGCTTTTTGAGTGTTCTACCAGCCAAAACTGGCGAATTTGGTGTATTTTGGCTTCTTGACCATGGAACAGTTTTTTGGGCTACTTTTGAGAGCTCTTCTTGTAAATATGACTTACAATTAGTATTTACAAATAGGTTGGTCTTGCGTACAGTTTGTAAGCTGTCTTAAAGTTCTAAGTGTTGATTTGTGGGTTCAATGTGTGTTTAAATGTCTATGTGGGGTTTTTTGGTTTGACATTGGTAATACTTTTGTGAGTACTCTGTGTACGAATGGCTAGCTTTAAGCGCGCTGTGTTGTGTCCTTCTGTAACTGTCTGGAATGAGCTCAATGAGTTTGTTTATGTTTTTTTTTGCTGTCATCATTCTGTTATGCAAAATGTCATTTAGTTACTTACATATTAAATAAAAATCCAGAAATAAATTATGTAACATATGCTAAACAGCTGCATGTTACTATTTAAATTGACAGAGTAAGACACTATACATGTGTGCAAATTGCCACAATGCTAAACATAAAATTAGAATTCGTATTCAATAGGATTAAAATAGGCCTCATACAGAGGTAGAAAAACGAAATTGTGTGTTTTGTAATCAATAGACTTAAATACACAATGTTACAGCCTTTTCCTTAAATACATTGTATTAGACATTAATAGGCATGCACATCATTTGAGTGAATTTGGTCGTTGCTGAACTAAATACACATTATAGAAAGATAGATTTGACTGCATTGAAATGCCTAAGTTTTTAAATAGACTGTGACATGCTTTTCTCTCAGCACCCGAGAAAAAAGCTTTCCGACAGCTGTGTTTAAACTGACTAACTGAAAAGAAACTGTTTGACACAGCAAATGGGGATTTAACTCTGTCAGGGTATTTCAAATAATAAAGGGGTTTTTTCCTGAGAAAGGCGTGAAAATTCGACGCCTGCTGACAAACAACAGCTGCATAAATAGCATATGGCTATTCCTGCTCACGGCCACAGACAGGAATGCTGCGTCAGCGACATTTTAAGTCAGTGTAAAACTGGTATACAGGCCTGCCCTATTTTAAAAGTTTCAAAACACCAGTTTCATTATTTTGGATAACAGAGAACAAAATTGAAAGTAGGGATTTCCTTTCTTAATGCCTTTTTTACATAAGTACCTCTGTGGTTCTGATGTTAAATGATAACTGTCCTTTTAAAAAGTGGCGCAGACTTTTCCTGTTTCAAGTAAGGCTTCTGTGCTTAGGGTTATGAATGAATGCGTTTAAATATGATAGGCTACGAATGAAGCTTGCTTTTCAAATGTGGAATCATCAAAATGGTTGGTTTTGATTAAAAAAATAAATAAAGTTAATTATATGAAAAAAAATATATTATTAAAAATAAATGCTTTAAATTCGTTTTTTCATCTTTATAAAGCCTAATCATCATACTGTGAATTCCTAGCATCAAAATTGGATTTAAGCAGTGCTGTACCGAAAAAAGGGAACTTAAATGTGAAATGTCACTTTACCCAGCCGTACAAAACTCATTTTTATAAGGGTATATCTTATACATTTCTGATTTCCCATTCCTGGGCTATCTAGAGAACACTCTGGGGGTTCCTATTATGCAAAAATATTGTAGGATATTCATTTTTAAGTGCCCCTACCACCAAAGTCGAAATTGAGCTAAAATTCACAATTTTACAAGCAGTTCTACCACTCAAGGCAGTTTTTAACCTGCTCTTAGGCTTCAATAAAAGTATACATATGCAAATATAGAACAAACAGCCACCACACACCGTACACAAATGAAAATAAGTATACAGAAACCAGCAGACTTATTATCCTACCTTTAAATTATTTGGAAACACATCGGACAGGACTGCTTTTCGCTGTGATTCTCCAGAGTTGCTTTGCATTACAAAACCGCATGGCAAGCCTTGCACAAACAAAATGAGCAGCTGCTGAACGGGTCAAAGGTCGGAGTTCTGCATTTAGCAACTTAGCAGGGTGAAGGGTAATGTTTGCTGGGACACTTCGACCTTCGAAAAGTTTTTGAAAGACGAGATGATAGCGCAAAGAGAGAAAGAGAAGCTTTGCTTCCTATTTTTGGCAAACACACGTTTTGCGCACTCATATGAAACGAAGGAAAACAGCCCTCAGTTGAGCATTGATCTGCCAGTTATATAAAATAATGGTTTTAGTTTAAAGAATACTGTGTAGGGGCTACGATAAGGAGGAAATGGATTTTAGTTTGCATTCATGCGCCCTCATGTTAATCTAGTACAATTGCTCAAGGAATTGATACATTTGTTGCTGACGCTTTCTACAGTACTCGATGTGCTTGAATCAGAGAATAGCCACTTTCTAAGATATCTCCTACAAGTTTGTTTGTGCCCAGTTGCTACAAATAGGGGTTGAAAGTGTTGACAGAAGTAAAACCTGTTTCAGGTTTTCCTACTGTCAAAATGGGGGAAGGAGGCTAGCTCCTCTACAAATTAAGGGTAGGCAAAATTATGTTTTCTCTCTTATGTTTTCTCTCTTCTTTTTCTCACTTTTTTTTGAGTCTGTCTAAAGCTATCTAGGAAATGGCCATGTGACAGTTAAGGCACTTTGCATTGTTCATAAGGCGGCACACAAAATGGGGCCTAAACCATTACAGAGAATGTTTACTTGGTACTCCCCAGCTAGAAGTCTTCGTTCCTCGGCAGCCCACCTAGTATGTACCCCACGAGTCAAGAAAACCCGACTAGGAGGTAGATCATTTGGCTATGCAGCCGCAAGGCTATGGAATAAACTACCAAGTGAACTCAGACAGACTGATGACTTACTGCAGTTTAGAAAAAAGTTAAAAACCAGGCTCTTTCCAAAAGAATAGCCTTGAGAGATTGGCGCATGATGATTCCTAGTTTTATAGCTGCACAGTGATTTAGGTAATCCCAGCGCCAGGATGCCCGTTGGGTGACAGCTGCGCTATATAAATGCTACTTACAATTACAATTACAATTGGCTATTCTGTAATACTGTTTTAAAATTGTTAGAATTAATAAAAAGATGAAACACATAAGCTATGTTACTGCCCATCCTGTATGAAAGAATGAGTAGAACAGATTGATATTCCCTTATTTGATCTTTAAGGAAAATTGTATAGTGGGGGTTTCTGTTCAAAAATCTCAGGTGGCAACACTATTATTGTTTATGTTATTCTCATGTTCTATACAGTTTTGCAAGGGCATTGCTAGTTTTTTATTAGCTAGTCTCTGTCAATAAGCTGACAGCCCTTATTAGAGCTGGAGATAGGGTTTTTTTTCCTTTTAAAAATGATGTTACATAGTCCAGATCGTGAAAAGTACAATGCAGGAAAGACGCTCATGTGATCCTTAGCAAACATTTTGAAGGAAAATATTGTTTTATAGGAGTTTGTTTGTCAGAACATGTTCTGCTGAAGAAAATGTACCCACTATGTTGAAGTTTAGTTCTTTTTGCAATAAGAATCCCTGTTAAATTAGCAGTTTTAGATTTTCCTGCTGCGCCTATAACATGAGAGCATGGTCCTAAGCATAACATGTAAGAGAAATTATTTTACAAGTGTCTGCAGTCCTGTATAAGTAATGTAAAATATATGAGTAAAAGTGTAGAACATTTCCTTTTTCTTGAGGGTTCTTCAGATTAGTAATATAGGAATACACCAATGTAAGTATTTGGAGTATGTCTGTATTGTTTTTCTCTTTTCCTCAGAATTTAGTAAATGAACACAGACTTCCTTGGCTGTTTGGGATTGGGTGATGTATTACTCTTGTCAGTTCACCAAAACGTTCCTTTTATACTTGCCAATAGGTCCAGGGTTTTCTACTCTTAGATAGATGAAGTGGTTCTTGGGTGCCTTGCTAATGTATGGGGTGCCCCAGGACTAAGGAAGTATTCTGAGACTATCCTCTCTGTTGTTAGTTTATTTCTGTGCCTTGTCTAAAGACCTCTTGTTCTGTCCACCAATAGATATTTGCTGCCTTACAACCATTGCCAGAGGGGCCCGGACATCAGATCCAGCCTGGGGAGTCAGCGCCACTGCAGCTTGAAGCCAAAGTGAAGGTAACCAGCACAGGCGTTGCTGGCAACTAGGACCTCAGTGAAGGCGGAAGCCCTGGGATGTGAATTGTGTACCCCTGCCACTGTCTTGGGCGAAAGACGGGGTCACAAATCAGAAAGGAGAAATCATGGATCAAGTTTTTGATGCCCAGCTGAGAGAGTCACAGACCGACCAGAACGGCAAGGAGGCTTTGCTTGAGGTGACCCCTTTTGAAACAAGGGTTGCTTCAGAGATCCTAGCATCAGGCCTCTTAATCCTGGTCCCAAAGTGAATGCAAGTTTGCACCTTTGTTTGTTGATCAAGAGATACCTGGGCACACTGGATGCAATTTGTGGCCCTAACAAAAGAGCAGTGCGCCAGCAGAGCAATATAGGAGTTAGGGAAGGACTTGAGTTTAGGGTACAGGTGCTGTGCCTCTGGTGCCTGTTAGATTAAAGTGAAGAGAACTTGTGCACTGCTTGAGACACTGGACAGGATCGTTGAAAGACTTTTTCTTCTCAAACTGGGCCGTGATTCTTGAGTTGCGAGTTGTGCAGCTCCACCGTGGGAACAACAAGAGCCTGCCTGTGAGGCTCAAACGGACACAGGGAGAAGACTCCCCTCTGGCTGGTTCCACAGCAGCTAAAATTTCCCAAGGACTCTTTTTTTGTTAGTAATGTACCCCTTTGGTCGTCCCATTTTTGAGGAGGAGCAGCCCTTTGCGGCTCCTTGTCCTAATTCCTATGGCCCTGTGTGGTCCTCCTGGTCCTTTGGAGCCAGGATGGTTTTTGTAATAATCTGTCTGACTTCTTTAATATTTGCATTACTTATAATGCTTATTCTACACGAAAAATGTTTTCCTGAGCAGTTGACAAATATTACTTTGCCCTCCTCCTAAAAATATATTAAATTGATATTTTAGCCCTCACAAAAGAAATACTGGAAAAGTCTATTGAAAATGTTTTTATTAAGTATGTGCTGTTGGCTATTAATTGAAATAGATAGTCACTGAAATACATCAGAGCCCTGAAACTTAGAATTAGACTAGATGATTTTGGACTCTTGTTTCTGCTTGGAGCTGGAAGCTACTGACTATCCTGTGTGTAATGATTAATACTTTTTACATGCTGTGTATGTATCCAATGTGGTCCAATGCTTTGCTCCATTTGCATCTCTGCTTGTATACCTGGGAAGAGGGAACGTTGCTGAAACAAAGGCCCAACAAATGTTGAATAAAGAGGTGGCCGAAATAATGTTAATAGATGTACGGGATGAATATCTAGATTACCCTAGATAAACGAATGTCTTCAGCCAATGCTGAAAGGGCCGTCTGTTGTAATTTGGCAGCACTTAAGTTAAGCATTGGCTGAAGACAGCCTGTATTTAGAGGCTAAATTGTCCGCTTTGTGGAATCCATTTTGTATTTCTGGCAGCCATTTTGGCTGCCATGTGCTACCATGTGCTCACCATGTGCTCTGTCCTACCTTCCTGTCAACTGCTCTTGAAATCTGCCTAGAGACAAGTTAACTTTAGTTCCTCTTGCTTTGCACATGCTCAGTTGAGCTTGCAGCTGTTTCAAGTTTATAAATGTCAGGATGTGTCTACTAAAAGTAGAAACTGTTAGCTCCACCCACTTGTCGACTGTGCATTCTCTGTATGACCTTATATGTACCTACAACCAGCATTTGTGTTTGTACCGCCTTCATTTGAGCCCCTGTGTGGGTATAAAAGGACCAGGATCCTTCCATTCAGTGTGCTACTTCATGCATTACTGAAGGGTGATGTGTGAATGTTAGCTCCACCTTATAAGGTTTAATAAACTCTGTCTTTTATATTTCAGTTTCTGTGCCAACTTCTTCCTAAGTGTCTGAGGACTCTGTGCAGAGAAGGGAGAACCCCTAAGCACTGGTAGGCCTTGTTGAGGCTCACTATTACACCTCTGCCCAACATTCCAAAGAAGGAAGCACTCACACAAGTTTCCAAAGAAAGGCTTCCTATAGCAATTTCCCAATACAGGGGTCCCTGCCACTTTTTCCAAATTGAGTAGCACCCCACCCAGCCTTCCACTGAAGTGTTCCCGGGCTGACCTTTCAAATGAAGAAGGGCCCCACTGCCAAACGTACCAATGAAAATCTCCAGGGCACACCTTCCCAATAAAGTGGCCCTCTGCCTAACATTTAAAAAATAGTCCTTTGCAGATCTTTTTCCGTTACCAATTGATCATCTCAATGAAGCTAAAGGACCCATCTTCACAAGGAAAGGCTCTACGCTCTTCACCCACCGAGCATTCCAAGTAAGCTAAATTACCAATCTTCATAATGAAGTAGTCTCTATTCTCCACCGATCAATCATCCCAATGAACCCAAACCACCCATCGTTACAAGGAAATGGTCTATACTCTTCACCCATCGATCATTCAAATGAAACTACATTACCATTCTTCATAATGAAGTGGTCTCCTCTCTCCACCCACCAATCATCCCAATGAAGCCAAATCACCCATCTTCACAAAGAAGTGTTCTACACTCTTCACCCACCGATCATTCCAAGAAGCCAAATCACCATTCATCATAATGAAGTGGTCTCCACTCTCCATCCATCGATCATCCCAATGAAGCCAAACCACCCATCTTCACAAGGAAATGGTCTAAATATACTCTTTAACTACGGATCACTCCAAGCAAACCAAATTACTATTTTTCATAATGGAGTGGTCTCCACTCTCCACATGCCTTCCCAGTGAAACATCCTACAACACGCTTCCCAATCACAGCTTCTCTGTCCACCTAACCACAGCAAAAGACTCCTGCCCACATTCTTTTTTAAATGACCCACACCCACCTTATCAAGGAATACATATCCAGCCCTCCTTCTTAAAGGATCTTTGTTCTGCCCACATCATGTATGAAATGATCTCTTGCCCACCTTCAGAGAGAACTACATTTCAAGCACACCATGCACAGCTTCCCAAAGTAGTGGCTCCCTTCTTACCTTTGCAAGAGAACAGTCTCTAATCCACCTCAAAATAAAGAGGCCCTTTGTTTACTTGAGCAATGAGGGGCTTCCTTCCCTATTATCCAATGGAGTGATCTCCCTTCCTTTTGAAGCAATCTCCTGCCCATTAGTGAAATGAAATAGTCCACCATTCACATTTCCAATTAAATCCTCTTTTGCCCACCTGCCCAATAATTTGCTGCCCAACCACACTGAAATGAAGTCATCTGCCTTCCCAATGCCAACTTACACCTCACACCCCATCCTACTTGCACTGCTCCATCTGTCTTTCCAGCGGACCAGTCCTTCTCCCATCATCTATTCTGCTGTTCTAAAATCATCACCTCTTCTCTTGTTACACTCTTGACTATTGTCTTCATGCACGCTCTCATTCCCGCCTATCTATATTCCACAGTCTAGCCGGACGATGTCCTTGACATATCACTCCTGGAAGGGATCTCAAGTGGCACTGGGGGTACTTACCTAAATCTGCATTGCAAAAGGATTGCGGGGTGAATCGGAGCAGCTACAGGCTTCAGAGATATGATCCACAGGTCAGAGCATGAGCAGTATAGCCAAGAAGGCAAGGACATCCCTCAGAGTAACTCTCCTTGTCTTTTAAGCTCCCTCAAAGAATTGAAGACGCGTTGCCTGTAATGGCAGTGCACTACCACACCATGCATACTCCACTCTTCTCTGCACCACCCCATGCCACTGCACTCTACTCTGCACCACTCCACACTACACCACTTCATGTCACTCTCCAGTGTGTTCCTGTACTCTACTCTGTACCTCTCCACTCAACACCACTTCACTCGACGCTTGTTTACTCTAAACCACTCTCCTAATGCACTGTACCCCACACTACTCTACTATGCACCACTGCACTCTTCGCCACTACACTCTATGCCAATCCACTCTAAGCCACTCTAATCTACTCTTCACCACTCCACTCCACAACACTTCACTCTACTCTAAAACACTCTACTCTACGCCACTGCACTCTATACCACTCTATGCCACTCTGTGCCATTCCACTCTATGCCACTACAATCTACCCTGCGCCCCTCCACCCCATTCTACCCTACTGCACTCTACACCATTCTATTTTATACCACTGCACTCTATGTCAATGCAATGCACTCTACACCACTTTACTTAAAACCAGTACATTCTACGACACTGCACTCTATGCTAATCTACTATGCACCACTGCACCGTATGCCACTATGCTCTACTCTGCATCACTATACTCCACACCACTGCATACTACATTAATGCACTGTATGCCACTCTACTCTACAACACTGCACTCTCTGCCACTGAACTCTATGCCACTCTTCTTTGCGCCACTCTACTCTGTGCCACTGCACTCTATGCCACTGCAATCTACTCTGCACCACTCTATGCCACTGTACTGTACTCTACGCCAATGCACTCTATGCCACTACACTACACGCTACTACACTCTATGCCAATACACTCTATGCCACTCTAGTCTACTGTGCACTACTGCACTCTGTGACACTTCACTCTACACCTTTCTACTCTACTCCACTCTATGCTAGTGCACTCTACCTCACTCTAATATGTACCACTGCACTCTTCACTACTGCAACAAAGTACTTTGCACCACTCTACTCTGTGCCAATGCAATCTATGCCACTGCCCTCTATGCCACTGTACTCTACAACACTGCACTCTATGACACTCTACTTTGCAAGACTGCACTCTTTGCCACTGAACTCAACTCCACTCTACTCTGCACCACTGCAATCTTTGACACTGCACTCTAGTCTTCACCACTCAATCCTATGCCACTCTACTGCACTCTATGCCAATGCACTCTACACCACTACACTCTGCGCCACTCTACTCTGCATCATTCCACTCTACACCACTCTGTTCTGCACCACTGCACTCCATGCCACTGCACTCTACACCACTCTCCTCTATGCCACTGCACTCTATATCACTCTACTCTACACCTCTGCATTCTACCCTCCACTCTAAGCCACTTCACTTTACTCTGAAACAACCTAATCTATGCCCCTGCACTTTACGAGACTGCACTCAACAGCACACTACTCTACTCTTCACCACTCTACTCTACTTTACTGCACTCTACACCAATGGTCTACACCACTTTTCTCAAAAGCAATGCACTGTATGCCAATCTACTCTGCACCACTGTACTTTATGCCACTTTACTCTACTTCACTCTAGGACACTCCACTCTATGACACTCCACTCAATGATACACCACTCCATGATGCTCTACTCCATTAAACTCTACTCCACTCTATGACACTCTATACCACTCCACAACACTCTGATCCACTCTATGCCACTCTATGACACTACTCCACTCTACGACGCTCTATGCAACTCCCTCTATCTCTCTCCATGCCACTTTACTCCACTCTATTCTATGACACACTACTCCACTCTACTCTACGCCACTCCACTATATGCGACTCCAATATGATACTCTATGCCACTCCACTCTACTCTATGCCACTCAACTCTACCACACTCTACTCCACTCTATGCCATTCAACTCTCCTACACTACTCCACGCCACTGCACTCTGCGACACTGCACTCTATGACACTCTACTCTGCAAGACTGCACTCTCTGCCACTGCACTCAATGTCACACTACTCTGCACCACTGCAATCTTTGCCACTGCACTCTAGTCTGCAACATTCAACTCTATGCCACTCTACTGCACTCTACGCCAATGCACTCTACACCACAGAATTCTAAGCCACCGTATTCTGCATCACTCCACTCTATTCCACTCTATGCTGCACCACTGCACTCCAAGCCACTGCACTCTACACCACTCTAATCTATGCCACCACACTCTATGCCACTCTACTCTACACCTCTGCACTCTACCCTGCACCACTCCAGTCTTCCCTGCACCTCTCCACTCTTTGCCACTTCACTTTACTCTGAAACAATCTACTCTATGCCACTGCACTCTATGCCACTGCACTCTATGCCTCTCAACTCCACTCTGCACCACTCCACTCTATGCCATTGCACTCTATGCCACTGCAATCTACTCTGCAACACTCTACTCTATGTCACTGCACTCTATGCCAATGGACTCTACACCACTTCACTCTAGTCCACTCTACAACATTCCACTCTACAACACTCCACTCCACGATACTACATTCTATGACATTCTACTCCTTTAAACTCTACTTCAATCTATGCCACTCTACTCCACTCTATGCCACTCTGTGACACTATGCCACTCTACAACACTCCAAGAAACTCCCTCTATGCCACTTTACTCCATCCATAATACGACATATTACTCCACTCTGCTCCACTCCACTCCTCTACTCTACCCCACTCCACTCTATGCCTCTCCATTATGACACTCATACAATTCCACTCTACTCTATGCCACTCGACTCTACAACACTCTACTCCACTTTATGCAATACCAATCTTCTACCCTACTCCACTCTATGCCACTCCAATCTATGACAATATACTCTAAGTCACTCTACTTTACAACACTCTACTCCACTCTATGCAATACCCTCTATGACACTCCACTCTGCTCTACACCACTCCATGACACTCTATGACACTCCACTCTACAACACTCTACTCCACTCTGAAACTCTACTCCACTCTGCGCCACTGAACTCTACTTCACTCTACACCCTTCCACTCTATGACACTCTATTCGCTCGACGATGCACCACAACACTCTACACCACTCCACTAGTCTATACCACTCCATGACACTCCACTTCACTCCAATCCTCGTCACTCAAGTCTAATCTACACCACTCTACGCCATTCCACACCACTCTGTACCACACCATGATTCTCTACCCCACACCATAATAAATACACTCTACTCCACTTAATGACACTCACTCTCTTTTACCCCACTAACTTTTACCCATGCTGAACAGCAGCCATGCTGGTATACAACATGGCTAAAACTTATTGGCAGAGTCAATAGCCCTTGCATAGACGAGACCACTCTGAACAGCAGCCATGCTGGTATACAACATGGCTAAAACTTATTGGCAGAGTCAATAGCTGTTGCATAGATGAGACCTTTAGCTTTGCCAATGCTTGTTAATAATACTGATCAACTCTAAGGACCTAGATTTGACTAGACTTAATGAGTATCTCTGTGGATGATGATCAACCACCTTAAACTTAACTTCTCTAAAACTGTGATCCTGAGCAATGGAATATGGTACAAGTCCCAACCTATAAGGATTTGCCCAAATGACTTGAGACACCACCAGCAACATTAAAGTGGGTGAGAAACCTCGGAGTAGCAGTTTATTCAAACCTACTGCTGATTACATGTCCCTCAAGTAACATATGTATTCTATACAGTGAAAAAAACTCTAGTGCATATTCCCACACCAACAATACACAGAGAAATTGCAGGCCAATCTACCCCTGTGATGTCATAAATAGAAATTCAAATGATGTGTAGTTAGGTTCTCTTCTTTTTTTACTTTGCATATCAAAATGGATTAAAACTTCTGTAGCAAGACTGCCACTACACCTACATCCAAGAAAAAACATCACAAAAATGTTTCATGCACTCCACTAGCTGCCTAATCCTAAATGCCCTCTACGCCTAATCCTGAATGCTCTGACTTTAACTTCTTCAGTACGGAGGATGGAACAGTTCTACCACTGTGGGCAATTGCAGAGGACAGAACTGTTCCGTTCTTTGCACACGTTCAGGAAATATCTCCTTTTTTTAGCCACGGGAGCAGGGGAAGAGCTTTTCCTGCCACCCACGGTAGTTTTATTTATTTTAGTGTAATGACGACCGGTGCCCATGGCATGCTGACGTTATTACATTGAAAGTGAAAGTGACATTAGCAGATTGGCTCACTGGAAAAAAAGGGTCTGTTTTCAGTGGAAAAATGCACTGCATCAATGTTGCAATTTGGGTAGTTTCCTGTTGTGGCCTCTAGGTCTACCCATACAAGTGAGGTACCATTTTTATCTGAAGACTTGGGGTACTTCCAGGTGGAAGCAAGTTTGTGGCTACCTGCATATTCCATAATTTTCCATCGCAGAAATTTGAGGAAAACGTGTATTTGTAGTTAAAGTTTGAGATTTGCAAGGGATTCTGGGTAAATAAATGTGGTGAGAGCCATGCTGCCCACGCAGAAGCTGTAACAAGGTCTCTGAAGACCATCTCTTCACCGCCCTCCACAAGACACCACCGCCAAACTACATGGACGCCAACACATCAGCACGCAACATTCACCTATGGATCTCCGACTGTGCCAACACATTGGCCCCCCTCAGGAAACCCTCCGCCAAACAGCCCACCAAGAAAGCCAGCAGATTCTCCCCCACCCTCCAAGAGTCCAGGCGCACCTGCAGATGACTCGAGAGAAGATGGAGAAGCAGCAAGACCCCAGCAGACTACACAGCCTTCAAAACCACCGTCAACATGCACCACTACATCATCAGAGTCACAAAGAAAACTGCCATACAGGAACGTGCCAACGCCAATGCACACAACAGCAAAGAACTCTTCACTGTGATCAGACAAATTGCCAAACCGAGCACAGATGCCACTGACATCCCCCCTCACAAGCCCTCTGCGACAACTTCACTACCTTCTTCCACCACAAGATCACAGGCATCTATTACACCTTTGTAATGCAGGACCCACTCACCCGCAACCACCGCACCCAAATGATCCAGATCCCAGCCAACCCTGCTCAACTGGACGACCCTCACCACTGATGACACCTTACGGATCATGAAGACCATCCACTCTGGAGCTCCCTCAGACCCCTGCCCCACCACATCTTCAACCGAGAAAGCGCCACCATCTCCCCCGAACTCTGGAGCACCATCAACTGCTCCATCAAATCTTCCACCTTGCCTGAAGACTGGAAACACGCAGAGATCAACACCCTGCTGAAAAAATCCTCTGCCGACCCGACGTACCACAAGAATTACAGACCCATCTCTCTGCTCCCCTTCCCAGTCAAAGTCATCTAGAAGGCCATCAAAGCCCAACCCACCAAATTCATTGAAACAAACCACATCTTGGACACCTCCCAATCAGGCTTCAGAAGACCTGAAACCGGTCCCAGGATGCTTGTTTCCGGTCCAGGGAGGACCTGGATTGGCAGT
Organism: Calotriton arnoldi; assembly: GCA_963921515.1. Classification (NCBI taxonomy): domain Eukaryota; kingdom Metazoa; phylum Chordata; class Amphibia; order Caudata; family Salamandridae; genus Calotriton; species Calotriton arnoldi. The sequence goes on along the minus strand of CAWUFW010006521.1, from coordinate 1,108,001 downwards.
TCAGGCTGGACTGATCCCAAAAGGGACAGGGTCAAGACTGATTTGCATATGGCTGGGTCCAAACTGGGGTAGTGTGGTGAGCAAAAGAATGATAGATTAAACCCAGATCCTTGTGACTGGGGGTGAATGTTTGCATTGTCCAGCATTCCGTCCATCAATTGTTTCTTTTGCATATGTTGCCCTAAGTGGGACGGGTATGCCCAGACGTGAGTCCAGTGCTCACTACACCACTAGATTCAAGCTATCCTGGCTGATGAAGGGTGATGCACTGAAACCGGTCCCAGGATGCTTGTTTCCGGTCCAGGGAGGACCTGGCTTGGCAGTTCGGGCTGGTCTGTTTCCGAAAGGAACATGGTCAAGACTGATTTGCATATGGCTGGGTCCAAACTGGGGTGGTGTGGTGAGCAAAAGAATGATGGATTAAACCCAGATCCTTGTGACTGGGGGTGAATTTTTGTATTGTCCAGCATTCCGTCCATCAATTGTTTCTTTTGCATATGTCGCCCAAAGTGGGAAGGCTATGCCCAGACGTGGGTCCTGTGCTCACTACACCACTGGATTCAAGGTAGCCTGGCTGATGAAGGATGATGCCCTGAAGCCGGTCCCAGGATGCTTGTTTCTGGTCCAGGGAGGACCTGGCTTGGCCGTTCGGGCTGGACTGTTCCCAAAAGGAACAGGGTCAAGACTGATTCGCATATGGCTGGATCCAAACTGGGGTGGTGTGGTGAGCAAAAGAATGATGGATTAAACCCAGATCCTTGTGACTGGGGGTGAATGTTTGCATTGTCCAGAAATCCGTCCATCAATTGTTTCCTTTGCATATGTCGCCCTAAGTGGGATGGGTATGGCCAGACGTAGGTCCTGTGCTCACTACACCACTGGATTCAAGCTAGCCTGGCTGATGAAGGGTGATGCCCTGAAACCGGTCCCAGGATGCTTGCTTCCGGTCCAGGGAGGACCTGGCTTAGCAGTTCGGGCTGGACTGTTCCCGAAAGGAACAGGGTCAAGACTGATTTGCATATGGCTGGGTTCAAACTGGGGTGGTGTGGTGAGCAAAAGAATGATGGATTAATTAAACCCAGATCCTTGTGACTGGGGGTGAATGTTTGCATTGTCCAGCATTCCATTCATCAATTGTTTCTTTCAGAAGCAACCACAGCACCGAGACTACACTCCTCACCGCAACAGAGGACATCCACAATCTCCTCAACCAATGAGATACTGCAGCCCTCATCCTCCTGGACCTCTCTGCCACTTTTAACACCGTCTCCCACCACACCCTCCAAGCATGACTCCATGACACAGGCATCCGCAGCAAAGCCTGAGAGTGGATCCTCTCCTTCCTCACCGGCCAAACCCAGGGAATCAGGCACCCACCTTTCTCTTCAGAACCTACCGAGATCAGCTGCGATGTCCCTTAGGGCTTCTCCCTGAGCCCCACCCTCTTCAACATCTACATGGCCCAGCTGGCAGTCACCGCCAGAAACCACGGACTAAACATCGTCTCCTATGCCGACAACACCCAGCTGATTCTCTCCCTCACCGACGAACCCACAGCCGCAAAGAACAACTTCCAAAACAGATGAAGGCAGTCACCACCTGGATGAAGGACAGCTGCCTCAAACTCAACTCTGACAAAACCAAAGTCCTCAAAACCACAAATATCGAGGGGCATAAATATTGAACGCAAAAATATTATTATCCTATACGTATAATGTAAATAACAAAAATATAGACAAAAAAATATTATTATGAACTATTATCGACCACAAAAATATAATCTTTTGATATAAACATAGTAAACATTAAAAATACTAACATTAAACAGCAATATAATGTAAATTAAATAATCAAAAATTACATATACATTTTATACTTATTAAAAAAAACTCATATAGATGTGTATGTTTATTTAAAAATATATAATTTAAGACTATTATTAAAATATTAATTGTCATTTATGTTACAATTTTCTAATTTTTTGTAAACATACCAATTTAATTACGGATAAAAAACTAAATAAAATAAAAAATTACATCTTACTAAAAATATATTACATATTACAAACATTAATAAATAATAATATAATGTTAAATACACAGAAACATTATAATAATATAAATCTAAACAATGTAAATAAAACTATAAAATTGTAGGAATAATACATATACTATTCCTTCTACAATCTCTGCAACAGTAGGGAAATCGATGGACTCAGGAGGGATACAAATTACTATTCCCACTCTAGTCTGTGCAACAGTAGGGAAAGCGTTGGACTCAGGAGGGATACAAATTACTATTCCCACTCCAGCCACTGCTACAGTAGGGAAATGGTTAGGGAAAGGGTTGGATTGCGGAGGGTCAGATTTACTATTCCCAATCCAGTCAGTGCAACAGTAGGGAAAGTGTTGGACCCAGGAGAGGTAAAATTTACTATTCCTATTCCAGTCTGTGGAACAGTAGGAAAAGTGCAGGATTGTGGTGGGGTACCATTTTCTATTCCCACTCCAGTCAATGCAACAGCAGGGAAAGTGTTGGATTGCGGAGGGGTAACATTTACTATTCCCACTCCAGTCTGTGCAACAGTAGAGAAAGGGTTGTATTCAGAAGTGTAAAATTTACTATCCCCATTCCAATCAGTGCAAAAGTAGGGAAAGCGCTGAACTCAGGGGGGGGGGGGGGTTAAAATGTAGTATTCCCACTTCAGTCGGTGCAACAGTAGGGAAAGCGTTGGATTGTGGAGAGATAACATTTACTATTCCCACTCCAGTTGGTGCAACAGTAGGAAAAGCATTGGACTCAGGAGGAGTACAAATTACTATACCCACTCCAGTCACTGCAACAGTAGAGAAAGCATTTGATTGCGAAGGGGTAAAATTTACTATTTCCACTTCAGTCGATGCAACAGTAGGGAAAAGGTTGGACGCAGGAGGGGTAACAATTTACTATTCCCACTCCAATAAGTGCAACAGTAGGGAAAGAGTTGGACTCAGGAGCGGCAAAATTAAGTATTCCCACTTTAGTCTGTGCAACAGTAGAGACAGAGGGGCCGATTCCGATCTCGGCCGGTAGGGCTCCGAATCGGATTCGGATTTACCAGATCCGATTCGGAGCCCTGTTTCCCGACCGAATCGTACGCGGGTCCGGCCGAGCGAGTACGATGCAGGCACCCGCGAAATCTCCGACCGACTCGAACGCGGCTTCAACACGCTCCGACCGACTCGCATGGACACGACTCGCACCGCGCTATGGAGACGTATCCCGGCCGGGTAAGTACGATGCGCGCCGCAAGCAGACCGACCGACTCGCGCCGTCCGGCTCGAAAGAGCTGTCGGAGCCGGACTTTGGGGGTCCGCGTCGGACCCCCCTGTATGCGTAGGCGTGCGAGTGCATGTACGCCGCGATGCGCATGGACGCGTACCCGCTGTAGGGGGCGCCCTTGTTCGCCTCGCACCCATTGAGTCAATGGGAGCCCGCGTAAGCGTTGTACGACAGGCTCCCATTGACTTCAATAGAAGTCCGACCGACTCGAGTCCGATGGCATGCGTGCGCATCGTACTCGTTCGGTCGGACTGCCAGAGTCCGATTCGGTCGGAAATCTCTCCGGGTCCGGCTCGGTCGGAGAGATTTCCGGCCCGAATCGGAATCGGCCCCAGAGTAGTTCACTTCAAACAAATAAAATATTTTAACAACTACATTAATTAACAACAAATATAAATATTATAAATATTTAAATCTAAAATATATATATATAATTTTTAATAAAAAAAGTACATATTTATTATCATTTTTAATAAACACTTTAAATTAAAACAAATAATATAAGTAAAATGTCACCCTATATTTTCACAATTATAACCAACAAATTAAAATCTTAATTGCACAATTTACATAATTAATTATCACGTAAATAATTATTGATAAGTAACATTAACTATTAGTTATTATAATTAATTTCCCAACACCCTTTGCTCCTACAAAAACCACAACATACACCCAAAAATAAATACAAAATGAAATTAATGATACAATTTACATAATTAATTATCAATTAAAAAATGAATAATAATTAACAATGAATTCTTAAATAATTATATTAAATTACTACCCACCCTATATCCCTACAAACCCAACATCCTGTTCCTAAAACTTAACATAATTGAAAAAACATTGCACCATTAACATAATTAATATTAATTAATATTTCATTATCAATTAGAATGGATTTACTTACCACCTGTACCCCCATTAACCCGACAACACGCAACGGCATTAAGAATGCAAATAAACTATTAAATTAAATTTAAAAACACCTAAAAATTGACAAACTATATTAAAAAACAAAAAAAATAATTCTACAAACAATGTATAACTTATACACTTAAAATGTATACTAAAATACATAAAACTGATAAAAAAATGATATTAACAACAATATTTTTTAAACGATATTAACAACATAGATATTTTTAAGATTGATATTAACAACATAGATATTTTTAACATCGATAATACTTACCTTAAAATCGATATTCTTGTCAAAGTTATTGTTGCACACGATATTTGTGCATCACGAGATTAGAAACTTGATATTTCTGCTCCTTGATATTTTTTTCCATATTTTGTCTGAATACCCCGTGGCGGGCCCTGGTGTGGGAGCCCCCGTCCTGGGCTTTGTCCTTCAGCTGACCGTACCGTGAAGGGCCCGGAATCGGGGATCTTTCGAGCCCAAGGAGGCTTACCCTGCTTGGCCAGATTCAGAAGCTCTGACTGGACCCCCTGCTGGGCCACAGGGTGGGTATCCCCATCCTGGACCCCGTTCGCCAGCCTGCAGCACTGCGAAGGGCCTGGGGTGATGGTCCATCTGGCCCGTGGAGGCTTCCCCTTCTTGGCCGGATTCAGCAGCTCTGACCTCAATGGGTACTGGGTGGGGGCTCCCCGTCCTGGGCTCTGTCATCCGATCCTTCGCATGGCAAAGCACCAAGGACGGGGTCTTGGGGGCCTAGGGAGGATTCGCCTGAGTGAATGGGTCCAGGAGCTCCGAACGTGCCCAGAGGGTCCGCTGGGCCCCAGGGCAGGAGCTCCTGCACTGGGCTCCATCCTCCAGCATGCTGTACTGCTAAGGGCCCAGGATGGGAGTCATAGGGCCCGGGCAGGCTTTTCTTGTTTGGCCAGATTCAGAAGTTCTGACCGCGGCCTTGGTGGGTCCTGGGGTGGGGTGCCCCCTTTCCTGGCCTCTTTCCTTGGGCCCACTGTGTGGCAAAGCACCAGGGACAGGGTCCCATGGGCCCGGGTAGGCCTGCTCTGCACGGCCATGTAAAAGAGCTCTGACCTGGCCCCTGGGCAGCACTCCTGCTCTGGGCTCCATCCTCTGGCCTGCCGCACCGCCAAAGGTCTGGGATTTGGTCCATAAGGCATGGGGAGGCTTCCCCTGCTTGGCCAGGTTCAGAAGCTGTGGCCGGGGCCCTGGTGGGCTCTGGGGTGGGGGCCCCTCATCCAGGGCTACAACCTTGGGCCCGTCATTTGGCAAAGCACCCAGGATGGGGTTCTGTGGGCCCAGGGAGGCCTCCCCTGCATGGCTCGGTCCAGGAGCACTGACTGGGCCCCCGGTCTCTGCCAGGTCCCAAGGAGCGCGCTCCTTCCCTTGGCTCCATCCTCTGGACTGCCGCACTGCCAAGGGCCCGGGACGGGGAGTCCATAGGGCCTGTGGAGGCTTCCCTTGCTTAGCTGGGTTCAGAAGCTCTGACAGTGGCCCTGGTGGACCATGGGGTGGGGTGCCCCCGTCCTGGCCTCTGTCCTAGGCCCCGCCGCATGGCAAAGCATCCTGTGGGCTTGGGGAGGCCTGCCCTGCATGACCGGGTGGAGAAGCTCAAACCAGGCCCTGGGGCAGGCACTCCCACCCTGGGCTCCGTCGTCTGGTTTGGCTGGGTTCAGAAGCTCCGACTGGGGCCCTTGAATGCTCTGGGGTGGAGGCCCCCATCCTGGGCTCTCTCCTCTGACCCGTCACATGGCAAAGCAGCCAGGATGTGGTCCTGCAGGCCCAGGGAGAACTCCCCGGCGTGGCCGGGTCCAGGAGTTCCAACTGGGCCTTGGGGCTGGTGCTCTTGCCCTGGGCTCTGCCCTCTGGCCTGCCGCACTGCCCAGGGCCCGGAACATGGTCCTGCAGGCCTGGGGAGGCCTCCCCGGTGCAGCTGGGTCCAGGAGCTCTGACCTTGCTCCTGCCCTGGGCTCTGCCCTACAGCCTGCTGCACCACCAAAGGCCTGGGACGGGGTCCTGTGGACCTCAAGAGACCTCCCTGGCGCAGCAGGGTCTGGGAGCTCCGACTAGGGCCCGAGGCTCTGCAGGGCCCATGGACAGGTGCTCCTGCCCTGGGCTCCATCTTCCAGCCTGCTGTACTGCCAAGGGCCGAGGATTGGGTTCCATGGGCCTGGGGAGGCTTTCCCGGTTCTGCCGGGTCCAGGAGCTCTGACCTGGCCCTGCTGAGCCCCTGGGCAGAGGCTCCCACCCTGGGCTCCATCATCAGGCCTGCCACACCGCCAAGGGCCCGGGATGGGGTCCCGCAGGCCTCGCAAGGCCTCCCCTGCACATCCGGCATGTCAAGGTGCCTGCGGGCCCTGGGTAGAAGCTCCCTTCAGGCCCCCCTTTCCGTCCTGTGCCTGGAGCCCAGCTGGGGCTCCGGGGCACCTGGGCGGCAGAGTCCCATTCCCCTTCAAGGACAAGCGGAAGTGCTTTTGTTAAGGCACAGTGCGAGCAGATGGCCGTCCTTCGAGCCCGGCCATCTGGACGCACCAAGCCACTCGGGCATCTGTTTGCTTGCCATGCTTTCCAATGGAACGTCCAGCTGGTCTGGCTGCTCTGGAAGTCCTGATGAGGGCTCATTTCCTTCCTCGACCCTAGGCAGAGCTCCAGGAGGTCAAGCGCATTTGCACAGGCATTCCCCTCTGTCACTCGGTGAGCACGAATTGCAAGAAAGGAGAGGAGCCTTCCTCTGGATTATTAGGGACAGGGTTCCATTAACCAGCGGCTCTCAACCAAGGGCCCAGGTCCGCATCGGTCTCCCAGCCCTGCCCGATGAGCCTTTCCTCTGAGCCTGCCTTCCCCGAGAGCAGGCACTAACGTGAAACTGACATCCTCGTGCAGGTCTGTCTGCCCAGGGAGGGTCCAGCCAATGCCGTGTAATCCAATTGATTGGGTATGCTTGGTCCGTTTAGGGATGGACTGCTTTGCCAGCCCCCGCTGTTGTTTCAAGCAAAGAGCTACCACCCTACCAGGGACCATCCAACTTGAGGGCCTGCTGTTTGCGGAGACCCTTCCCCTACCCAGCAGAGCTAAGGCCAAGCAGCCTTGGCAGTTTGTGCCCCTCCCCAGTGGAAGGGGACAGGTGGCGCCAGGTCCCAGATGCTGCCTGGTGGTCCGGGCCACTGCATGCCACACCATCGCCCTCCTCCGCATGAGTCGCTGGGCAGCAAGTAGTCCTAGGAAGGAGCCTCCCGGTGCTGGCCTCAGAGTCCATGGTCACTCTTGTCATCGTCCTGCTGCTGTGTGCCTGGGGCCTGTGTTGTTCTGTTTGTCCTGGGCCATCTGGTTATTGGGTTGTCCCGGGCCATCTTAACACTGGGTCATCCAGGGCCATCTGGTTGCTGGGCTGTCCGGGGCCATCTGGTCACTGGACTGGCTGGCTAGATGGCCCAGAGTGCTGGCCGACCAGATGGCCGGCACCCCACCTGCAGGGCTAATTCTGATGTTTGTATCCCGGGGTTCTGTGAGCCCCCACTTTGTGGGCGCTTAAAAGTCGAGGAAAGTGGGCTCCCCGGGCAGACCCATGTAGTGATGGGTGTGTGATGGACTGGGCTTAACCCTCCTTGGATCCACAGGCCTGGGCTCCAGGAAGGTCAACGGGCACCCACCCAAGGCAGCACCCTGAGCCACGGTACAGGGCAGTCACTACCCAGGGTAGGGTGGCTACAGACCAGGGAGGACTATCTTGCCCCACTGGGGTTTGGGCCTAGAGCAGAGACCAGCCCTGCGCAAAGGCCCAGCCCCCCGGGTGCCGAGCTGGAACACGAGCCTGGGAGAGCTTCGACAAGCCACCAGCAGATATGCCTTGACCCGGTCTCGAATGGCAGCGACTGTTGATGTCCCACACCACCCAGGAGGTACTAGCAGCAGGCCAAGGCTTACCGTTCTGAGAACAAGCGTGGCCTGGCAAAGGGGAAGCATAAGGCCTGGGAAGCCCTCTTCCCCTTCCCTGGCAGGAAGGGAGGCTGCAGTTGTGCCCTAGGTCAGAGCTCCGGCAGTCCCGGACAGGGCAGCTTGCCCAGGGATGGTCAAGACCAGACTCAGGTTGATCGGGCATAGTTGGGCCTATTTGGCGACCTGAGGCTGCTTGGTTGGAAACACCTGACCATGGCCCCAGTCAGGGCTTCCGAGCCACAGATCGGATAGGACAGGGTTTCGAATGGTCAAGGAGCCAGCATGCCCTGGTCTGCAAGTAACATGAGTACCATTGAGTTGGGTAACAATAAACATCTGTTATTCAGCGCCAAGATGACCATAAGTGAACGTGCGCCTTAAAAATACACATTATGTTATGTTACAAGTCCACCAGGGTCTCGGGTCCAGGGTCCACCAGGGTCTCGGGCCCTACCTGCGGTGTTGTAAAGCGCCTTGGGCAGGGTCCCACGGGCCCGAGGATGCTGACCCTGTGTAGCAGGGTTCAGAGGATCCCAACCCCGTCCAGCAGGGGCGGCAACCTGGTTGAACCTGCCAGTAGCAGATGCTTGTCTCAAAGATTAAGCCATGCACGTGTAAGTGTAAGTACACATGGCCAGTACAGTGAAACTGCAAAACGCTCATTAAATCAGTTATGGTTCTTCTGAGTGCTCCATCTGTTACTTGGATAACTGTGGTAATTCTAGAGCTAATATATGCCGACGAGCGCTGACCTCCCAGGATGCATGCATTTATCAGACCAAGACCGATTGGTGAATCTAGATAACCTGGGGCTGATCTCATGTCCCCATGACAGCGACAATACATTAGGATGTCTGCCCTATCAACTTTCGATGGTACTTACTGTGCCTATTATGATGACCATGAGAAATAGGAAATCAGGGTTTGATTCCGGAGAGGGAGCCTGAGAAACGGCTACCACATCCAAGGAAGGCAGCAGGAGCGCAAATTGCCCACTCCCTACTCTGGGAGATAATGACGAAAAATAACAATACAGGACCTGTAATTGGAATGAGTACATTTTAAATCCTTTACCGAGGATCCACTGGAGGGCAAATCTGGTGCCAGCATCTGCAGTAATTCCAGCTCCAACAGCGTATATTAAAGATGCTGCAGTTAAAAAGCTCGTAGTTGGATCTTGTGATGGAGCTGGTGGTCCACTGTGAGGCAAGCTACCGCCTGTGCCAGGCCCTGCCTCTCAGCGCCTCCTTGATGCTCTTGACTGAGTGTCCTGAGGGTCTGAAGCGTAACTTTGAAAAAATTAGTGCTCAAAGCAGGCCGGTTGCCTGAATACTTCAGCTAGGAAAAATGGAATAGGACCCCGGTTCTATTTTGTTGGTTTTCGGACTGGGGCCATGATTAAGAGGGACGACCAGGGGCATTTGTATTGTGCCTCTAGAGGTGAAAAATCTTGGACTAGCGCTAGATGAACAAAAGTGAAAGTATTTGCCAAGAATGTTTCATAAATCAAGAACGAAAGTCTGAGGTTCGAAGATACTGTTATAGTTCTGACCATAAACGCTGCCGACAGGCAATCCGGTGGCATTATTTCCATGACCCACTGAGCAGCTTCAGGGAAACCAAAGTCCTTGGGATCCGGGGGTGTATGGTTGCTAAGCTGAAACTTTAAGGAACTATGGATGGGCACCACCAGGAGTGAATCCTGCAGATTAATTTGACTCAACATGGGAACCCTCACCCGGCCCGGACAGGAAAAGGATTGAAAGAGTGATAGCTCTTTCTTGATTCTGTGGTTGGTAGTGCATCACCATTCTTAGTAGTTGGAGCAATTTGTCTAGTTAATTCTGATAACGAACAAGACTCCTCCATGCTAACTAGTTGCGCAAACCCCAGCAGTAGGCGTTCAACTTTTTAGACGGACAAGCGGCGTTCACACACATGAGATCATGTAATAACAGGTCTGTGATGCTCTTAGGCTGCACACTCGCTATACTGAATGGATCAGCATGTGTCTACCCTTTGCCGACAGGTGCAGGTAACCCTCTGAACCCCATGCATGATAGGGATTGGGGATTGCAATTATTTCCCCTGAACGAGGAATTCTCAGCAAGTATGGGTCATAAGCATGTATTGATTAAGTCCCTGCCCTTTGCACATACCTCCTGTCACTACTACCAATTGGATGATTTAGTGAGGTCCTCAGATCTGGCACGCCAGGATAGGCAACGGCCCTGGTGGAGCACTGAGAACAAGATCAATCTTGACTATCTAGAGAAAGTGAAAGTCATCACAGTGTTTCTGTAGGCGAACCTGCGGAAGGATCATTAATGGCAGAGTGACCTGAGTGACTGATGGCACCAGCCCAAAATCCTTGGCTGCCTCCAAGATGGAAAACACACAGGGGCACTGAGCACGGCCCTCCCATTGCGCGTCCTGGCTGGCAGAGCGGCCTGTGGCCACCGGGTCACTAGAGCAAGGACTGGGTGCGGGGAAGGTTCCTCCACCCGGGAGGACATGACCGACATATGGGGGCTGCCCTGGGCCCTCTGTGAGGGGCACAATGGAAAGCCCTTCCAAGATGGAACCCACGCTCACCCAGCACGACCCCACGGGGTGGACGAATGGCAGTGCCTCCTCGGACTGAGACCATACCGAAGGCCCTGCCACCGCAGGCTCTCCCATGCCCGATCCCAGCCCCACCAGGTTTTGGGTGAGAAAGAAGAGACCCTTTTCATGTGGCAAGACAGCCTGAATGAGAAGGAGACAGTGCTGCAAGGAAACCCCTGGCTCCGCTCAGGGGCATGTGGGATGGGGAGCCACCCGGCTCTTCCCTTCCAGTGCCTCCGACCAGGTCATGGGGTGGGCTATTCCCCAGCCCACCAGCATGCCTCAAGGCTGCCAACCAAGCTGAGGGCTCTCGATGCTGCGGGGTTGAGCCCGGTGGCGGATGGCCGATGAGTAGGTGAGGGGTCCCTCCCTCATTGCCAGGTACCTCATTCGTCCCCCAGTACGAGAGGAACCACAGGCTCAGACATTTGGTGTATGTGCTTGAGGAGCCAATGGGGCAAAACTACCATCTGTGGGAATATGACTGAATGCCTCTAAGTCAGAATCCCCCCTAAAGCGTAACTATACCGCAGTGCCTTGGAGCCTCGGTTGGCCTGCGATAGAAGGCCTCTAGGGCCAATGCATAGAGCCGCTCTCTTGGGGACAGGAGTACGGCTGGAAGGGGGCCGCCTCCTTCGCCTTTAGTACACCTCATGTTTGTGGGACACCCTGTGCTAAATCATTCATAGACTTGATTCTGGTCAGTGTTTTTTTCGAGTATCAGAGCAGCTACCTCACTGCGATCTACTGAAAGTCATCCTTTGAGGTAAGCTTTTGTCTCCATCCGTGGGTGCCCGTGGCATCCCCTCAACACCACACTCACAGCGGCAGGAGGGAGGGACATGGAGGGATTTGTAGGCCAGCAGAAGTCTGGCTCTACCACGTACCACCCGACACATGGGGCCTTCCCCTCCCATCCTGTGCTGCCGGTTTCAGGATCAGCAGGGCTACCAGATGGCCAGAGCAGAATCTTTACCCTGTACAAGTTGCCGGGAGGCAAGTAGCCCTGGTAAGGAGCATCCTGATCACTGGCCTAAGTGTGCACAGCCACTCTTGTCGTCGGCTGGCTGCATTTGGACTGGGGACTGTTTCCTAGGGCCTGGGTCCTGGGGCGTGGGTCTTTGGTCCTGGGGCTTGGTGCCTGGGTCCTAGATCATCTGGTTGCTGGATCATCTCGGGCTATCTGGTCACTGGGTCGTCTCTGGCTATTCGGTCTCTTGGCCGTCCCAGGCTATCTGGTCTCTAAGCTGGGTGACCAGATGGTCTGGTGGGCTGGCCGACCAGATGTCCAGCTGGCTGGCCAGTGGGGCTAATTTCAACTTTTGTCCCCCAGCCAGGGTTCTGTAAATATGGAGAAAAGTGGCATCCCAGGGTGGCCCCTTGAGAAAGGATGTGGGGTGGGCTGGGCTTAACCCTGCTTGGTCCCCATGCCCGGGCTCCAGCAAGGGGGAAGACACCCATCCAAACCAGCACCACAAGCCAATGGTATGGCGGAGACAGTCACTACCCAGGGCAGGGTGGCCGCAGACCAGGGAGGACTCTCTTGCTCCCCCACTGGTTTTGGGGTAAAGAACAGAGACCAGCCCTGCATGAAGGCCCAGTTCCTGGGGCACCAAGCTGGAAAACGAGCCCGGATGAGCTCACAGAAGCCATCAGCAGATGCCTGGACTCAGTCTCGAATAGCAGTGACTGTCGATGTCCCATGCCACCGAGGAGGTACCGTCAACAAGCCCAGCGCAATGCTTACCATTCTCCTAAGAACTAGCGGGGCCTGGCAAAGGGAAAGCAGCAGGCCTGGAAAGCCCTCTCCCCCCTCTTCCGGCAGGGAGGGAGGCCATGGCTGCACCCTCAGTCAGAGCTCCGGCTAGGCCTGGGCTTCATGTGCTGGTCCTCCGTGCCACCAAGCTCGTGGAAGGGGGAAATGGGCTCCACGGTCATGGACAGGGCGGCCTGTACCCTGTGACTCCCCTCCGTCAGGGCTTCTGAGCCACAGATCGGACAGGACTGGGCTCCGCAGGGTCAGGGTGCGGCAGGCCCAGGTCTGTGAGCCCACCAGGGCCCTGGGTTCCCTTTTCCAGCCTGCAGTGTTGTAAAAGGGATGCAGCCCCTACGGGGCTGGGTTTAGAGGATCTGAATGGGGCCCTGGGGCCCCTGCTAGGCTATGGAGTGGGTGCCCAGTCTGTGGCTCTGTCCTCTAGCCTGCTGTGCCGCATGGGGCCCAGGACAGGGGTCCTGTGGGCCCGGGGAGGCTTCCCCTGTTTGGCTGGGTTCAGAAGCATGGACCAGACCCGGGCAAGGGCTCCGGCAGGCCATGGGGTGGGAACCCCCATCCTGCGGCCCGCCACATGTCCAAGCACCCGGGATGGGGCCGGTGGGCCCGGGTAGGCCTCCCCTGCATGGCCGGGTTTAAAGGCTCTGGACCTGGGGTCCGTCCTCCACAGGCCAGGAAAAATCATAATAAAAATGTTACTTGACCTGCAGGTCGAGTAACTTGAATAAACTCCATATTTTGTGCCCATTTCGGAAATACATAGGTTTCCTTAATACCTATTTTTCACTTTTTCATTTTTTACCAAATGATTTGCTGTATACCCTGTACACAATCAAAACCCATTGTAAGGTGCAGCTCAGTTATTGGCTCTGGGTTCCTCGGGTTCTTGGAGAACATACAAGCCCTATATATCTTCACAACCAGAAGGGTTCAGTGGACAAAACTGTATATTGCTTTTGATAATCTGCCATAGTTAGAATAAGTTACAGATGAAACTGTAGACAAAAATGGGTGGGTTTTTCAACTCAATTTCAATATTGGTTTTTTTCAACTATTACTTTTTTACAGAAAACCTTGAAGGATCGACACCTATGACCCTTTGCTGAATTCAGAATGTTGTTTACTTTTCAAAAACGTCTAGCTTTCCAGGATCCACTATGAGTTTCATACCCACTTCTACTACTGACTGGATGGAGGTTTAAAGCACAAAATTAGGAAAAATGGGCTAAGTCCCAGTAAAATGCCAAAACTGTGCTGGAAAAATGTGATTTTCTGATTCAAGTCTGCCTGTTTCTGAAAGCTGGGAAGATGGTGGTTTTAGTGCTGGAACCTCTTTGTTGATACCATCACTTTGTTCCCCAAAAACCCAAAATGTTGCTATATTTTGGCTAACTTCTCAGTCCCCTCCAGTGGAATCCACAAACCCTGGGTACCCTTAGAATCCCCAGGATGTTGAAAAAAAGAGAGGCATATTTGCCATGGATACCTTATGTGGACAAAACGTTATGGGGGACTAAGCGTGAACTACCCCAGAGAGGCAAAAAAAGGCTTAGCGAGGTCTAGCAGCGAAGGGATTAAAGCACTCTGCAGTGGCAGAGCTTGAGGTGCACTATTATGGCTGCCTTTATTCAGTGCTCTTGCGCAAATACCTTTTTGTGTGTACTAAAAGGTTTCTGAGGTTTTGAGGGGGTTCGGCATGTGGATCGCAGAATTGGGGAACCAAAATAGGATGAACTACTTGCCCTTGGCCGGCCCCAAGAAGAGACTGGTTATCTGATGATGCCTATCCCTCCCTTGTCTAAGTCTAATTACAAAAAGAACGCAGCGGAACTGTGGTGAGAGTTGATGAACCAGCGCTTCTTTTTGATTGTTTCTTTGGGTACAGTTTTGGGGTGTTTTCGCTTATGGTCTTCCGTCTGATGCAAGTCCTCCACCTTTAGGATCCTAAGTTGCGGTCTTGGCCGCCCAGTCGTATTATTGTGAGGAATGCAAATGCAGATGTTGTTCAAGAGGTCTGGAGTTTGCTGTTTTTCTTTTTTCCCTCCAGCCTTACCAGTTTTTGTGAGTGTGGGTTGGAAACTGGTTATTTACAACTATACAATTTACAGATGAGTTTTACAAATAATTGGAGCTAATATTTTGTTAAAGCCCTAATGTTTGAATGGATCTTATTTTGCATGGTACTCGCGTTTGTCTACTGAGGTTGTTTCTGTTTATGTGTCATTAAAAATAATTGAAACTTAAAACTATCTGAATCCTCCAAAGATCCTTCCAAGGGAAATGACTAGGATTCCTACAAATAAAATGCCAACCATACTCCCAGAATCAAACACGTCACTTAAAATTAGCACTTCGTCTAACCATTCCCCCTGTAAGAAAAACACCATTGGTTGAACACTGTTCTCAGTACAGGCATCAAACTTTAGAACTATCTCCAAACTAAAATAATGAGCTTGCAAGTCCATGACAGGTTCAGAAAGGAAATAATGACTTGGCTTTTCCGCTATAAGAATGTAGATGCTAGCCAGCAACTTTGCGTTCCAAAACCGAAAAAGATATGAGGTCAGAACATAATGCACTGCACAAGAATACTACAAGAAAGAAACATGTGGTAATTTAGAAGAAAACCACAGAACTCACAAAAAGATTACTACCATGGCTGACTCTGTTCAGTACAGGCCTTGGACTAGATCTGTTGCTTCCTGGCTGCCTGCCAAAACATATGTCTTGGCTGTAACAAGGGTGGACTGGGGATAGCTTCACCATTTTAGATTGGATCTGTGAAAGTTTTTGAGCATTTCATATTTGCGTGCATTATTAATATTGTGCAGATTGTGATACTACTTTTGAATTTACATGTTCACACTCACATAGTGGTATTGTATTCGAAACACATTTCTTATGTCTTGTTAAAGTGTATTTTCCTGGTTCTTGCTAAGGAGTCATCAAGTTTGGCCTAGACACCATCTTGTTTAAAATGGACATCTCCTCCTGCATGTTCTCTGTTCATCATTTCTGCAGCACACAGTCAAGCAGAGCCATGTTTATTTCCATTGACATTGTTCTTGCTCTTCTCAAAGAAAAATTTCCATCACATAGACAGAAATATTGCCTTTTACAAGGCTCTTCTGCTGTTCACTGTACCTTACTCATTCACAATAATTTGCTACTGTTCATGTAACTAGATTGTTCTGCCATCACCAGTTGACATTAGCATAAAGTGGGCAGAATCAATATTTATGTAGTGGGATCGTACTTAGATGCTAAGGCAATATGATGTTTCCCTAATTTGTGGTGTGATGTGCTTAGAATGTAATTATTTTGCTCACACCATGATGATTCTGCAGAACTAATGATTTTCTATGCAGAAAATAGTATAAACCTCTGATTTTGCGGGTGAGCCAGATGACTTTCTGATGTTACTAGTGATGGCGCCCAATTTCTTAATGATTTTACTGCTCACTTGGAAGTAGAATGTTTCTGATTTGCACACTATTCTGTAATACCCCATTCTGAGAGCCTTCATGGCACAGTTTCATGCATTGCCATTTATAATCTCTGTGCCGTAACTCATGTCAATGTAATAAATTCTTAAAATTTCTATTCCTGATGTAAAACTCAATTATTGGGTCTGTCCTTAATTGACTTACCTAAGGAATACATTGCCTCATGAACTTGAGGTTCAACACAGTTTCCGATTCATTAACCCGGGAGCGAGTTGTTAAGTAATATTTTGGATTGTACATTTTTAGAGGTTTCCTGTGCCCACAATTTAATGGTAGCAGAGGGTGGTTGTGAGCTAAGAGCAACTCGTTTCTTTCCAGGGATTCTCTTTTTGCCCTGTCCATAGTGTTAGTGGATTTTCCAAAGTGGATTCTCCTGGAGATTCTTGTGATTGAGAGAGTTTTGGTGTGTTATTGAGTATTTTAGAGTGTGTTGTATAATGAACTGTTATGCTCCATGTGAGGTTTATTGTTATGCGCTCTTGATTCTTGGATAAATTGGTGGTTTGATCACTGTGATTTCGAGGTATTCGTCTTTGGCACCTGCGTATAAAATATTGACAAATGTTGAGCTCTACACATGTATGTGGATTCGCGATTGGCATGAAGGCACCTCTAGCAATAAGAATGTGCAATTTTCTTAAGACGATACCTTTAACATTAGAAAGCTAGATTTCCTAAGACATTCAGTGGATGAGAGAAAGTCACAATCTAGACCCATACAATATGAGGCATTGAATAAAGGGGATCAGATGGCCATGGAGAAGGAGAGAAAGAAAATGAAAAAGCAGGTGAAGGGTTAATTTAGACAATAAGTAGAAAGCAAGTGGGCCAATCACGAACGATGCGAGAGAGAGAGTATGATAGAAGGAGTGAGAATTTTCCCTGCTACAATCAAAGAAATGACAGAGAAAAATAAAGTAGATGAGAGAGACAGAGAAAACCAGAGCCAAGAACAAGATTTTGATGAGGAGGATAACTTTTTAAATTACCATTTGAATTCCAGACCTCCTACATTTAAGGATGGTATGCTGAGAAAGGTGCAGGTCTTCATGATACCTTATGTGGGTGCAGCAGGAGAGGGTATGAGTGTACAGTCTCACAGATTGGCACGACTTGCAGCTGTGGATGCATCAGTGAGTGCCCAACCTGAGAATACATTAATAACTTTTCTGAGTACTAGTAGAAATACTATTGCTTCCTCTCCGGGTCCTAATGATATCTCTGCAAATGTTCTGAAATCTTTTGTTTTAATAACACGAGTATGTCCTAAGAAACCTTTTAATTTTAATACAGAGGAGCGGAAACTGGAGGTGGTTGACTCATTTGCATATTTGGTGGGAAAGGCCCTCTTGGAAAACACGGATCAGGGCATTTGCAAACCTTTCTACAAAACTGGGTTAAAAATCTTTACCAGAAATGTTAAATATATACCTACTAAAAACGCTGACAAGTGTCATATATGGGGCAGCAATTTGGGGAACGGTAGATCCGGCTCCGCTCCAATTTATGGAGGATGGCTTTTTCAAGAAAATGCTTTTGCTCCCATGTTCATGTGCAAATTATCTGCCACAATTAGAATTGGATTTACCATACCTTGAGGATGTAACTAGATTGGCCACCCTGTTGTTATGGCTTTCCATATGGAAAAGACAATGTGTACAACTAAACCAGGCGATCCTGAGGGATTGATTAAAATTGGATCGTGCCCATAGGATCCCCTGGTTAAACTACGTAGAGAACACTTTGTCTGAGATAAGACTCCAAGACCTATTTGAGTCGCCATTGCATTGTGCCTCGTTCTCAAAGGCAAAATTAATAAAGCTTTTCTTAGGAAAAGCTGTAAATGATAGGTGGGAAAGGAATAAAGACAAAACTACAATAATTGCATACAGCTTCCTCTCCCCTGTCAAAGACATATTACATTCATACCTCTCATTTGTACGGAACCTTCAGCATAGATACATCTTGATTAGATTTAGGCTGAATTATATTCCTTTACTGTTTGGTTTCCCGGCTAACACTCATTTGGTGAACGATTTACCATTTTGTCCATGTAATGGGACAGCAGCTCAAACAGCGTTTCATATTCTATTTTTCTGCACATTTTATGGTCCCCAAAGGAAAGCTTTATTAGTTTCATTGTTATGGAAATATAATCTTGTCCAATGCAAGCCTGCACTGCACTTTACGCAACAGCTCTCAGATCTCTATGTGCGCTATACCCTCGCCTCTTATTTATGGGCAGTGGCCAGACGGAGATGTCTATCTTTACAGATGTTTTAATGGATTGTTTTATCTGGCAAGGATGAAATTGTGAAGTTATGGGATTGATTTTATATGATTCATGGTTTTAGATGTTCTTATTGATGTAAGGTTTTAACTGGTTTTTATTTGCACTTTTTATGCATTGAAACAATGCGAAAAAGTATAAGAATTGATATTGATATGTCTACTACTGTTCCTCCACAGCCTCCTTAGGAAAGGGAAATTAATATTGAACTTTTAAAAATTGAACTTGCAGACATTTTACAAGGGACAGTTGATTTGAATAGATTAATGTGTAACAATGTTAATAAAATTAGATATTTGATCCGAGAAGCAGCAAGGTGTGCGAATGAGGCACATGATAAGCTTGCGGAGTTAACTGATGAATGTGTGGTCAAAATTAGCAGAAGGAGGAACATACAGAGAAAATATGATACACATTTAAATGAAGAGGAAACACAAGAATTTGGTTTGTGGACTTTACAAGCTCACATTAAGGATCTGGAGATATCTGAAGAAGTACCGAGAAAGGTGAAAGGTGAAAAAAGAAAGATACTACTAAAAAGATGCATTAGAGGCAGGAAAGAAAACAAAGGGATCTGTTAGTGTTTCAGAGCTAGAGACAGTGTCAGAGTTTCCTCTGAGAGTAGTGCATGGAGGGAATTATATGCATGTACCTTGGACTAGATGTGATCTTTATGCATTTATGACAAATTTTCTAAAATTGCAAGAAGAACCTGAAAGTAGTAGGCACCTGGACACTTAGCTTGCCTGTGGCCTCCAATTCCTGCTTATTCCAGACTGATCCAGTGACACTGCAGCTGCCCGGGTTTTCCCACTGGGGTTTTCCCCACCGGGTTTTCCGTTTCACCGTTCTTCCCACCAACAGAAGCCGTGCCCCCCCCGGGCCTACTTGATGCAGGCCGTAGCGTGACCGTGAAGTGGATGCGTGCAGCGGGTGCACCCCTGACACGCTGCTGGCGCACCAAAGACAAACCCATCTGTGCCCATCCGTGCCTGGACCGCACCCAGCGCCACGAGCCCTTGCCCTCCCATCCCCCGAGGAAACACAATCGAACTCTACACCTTCGAATGGTACCTATATTGTTGATTGGTTGCAAGCAATACAACAACGAAAAGAAACTGTAGATGCCAAGTGTCCAAGCCATAAGGCTGGCAATTACTTGGTCACATTAGGAAACAGATATATGGACCTGGTGTGTAGATACTGTGCACTTCTGAAGGAATCCATAAGATCAAATGAGTAAATTACAGTGCAAAAAACAGACAAGATGACTCAAGAGAACATTCTGTTAAAAGTGCTCAGAATGTAAATTGTTTCTTAATGAACCCAAGACAGACTTCTTTGAGTGAACTGCTGGAACTCTAGGAAGAGGTACCAGAGAATGAGAGACAGAAATGGGAACAAACAGGCTGAAAGAGAAGTTATCATGATACCTGGGTGACTTATGAATATAAATATGTTTTACCTGACAGAATGCTTTATTTAATGGCCCACTATTTGCATGGCCAGACTCATATAGGAAGGGATTTGATGACAGAATTTTCAGAAAATAGTGGTTTAATACAAAAATCTGAAATTTTACAGAAGATTTGTGTCAGAGATGCATAATTTGTCAGTGACATTAATCAGAGAAGGACGACTGTTATGCTTATGAGTCATATTGGCAAATCAGAAACCTCATTTACGGAAGTCCAAGTAGACTTCTTTGAGATTTCAGTTCACAATGGTCTGGAATATATTGTTGTGATTGTCTGTTTGTTCTCTAAATGGGTTGAGGCCTACCCTACCCTGAGATCAGACAGCATGACTGTTGCCAAACTTTTGTTGAGGTAATTGATACCACGCTTTAGACCTCCAACCTTTATTCCGACAGATCGTGGGACTCTTTTAAAAAATGAGATCCTAAAATTAATTTGTACAGATCCCCAGATTGATTAAACATTCAATTGTAGTTATCTTCTGCAATCATCTGGTATAGTGGAGAAGATGAATTGGACCATCAAAAACAAGCTGGCTTAAGTGCGTGTATCCTCTAGTCCTAATGGCCACTGTTACTTTCGAAGCCAAAAAGACTGATCTCTCACCTCATGAAGTGCTAATGGTCAGAGCAATTAGATTGGCTTACCAATCATCAGCAACACTTGTGTCAATACCTGATGACATTGTGTTAAATTATTGCAAAGGTCTGGCTTATGTGGTAAAATCTGTCTCTCATCAGGCGAATTTGGTAACAGTACAGTGAAAAGAAACTCAATGTTATGCCCTGCAGGTGGGTGACTGAAATCTGATGAAGAGACATATCCCTAAAAGCTGCCTAGAATAATGTTGGAAAGGTTATTATCAGACCGTACTTGTGATTGCTGTGAAGTGCACCGGAATCCCGCAATGGATCCGAACTGTTCACACCAGAAGAGCACAGGCGGCAGTTGAATAAGTGGTGACAACAACCACTGATTCACAGCGTTGAGCTTACCTGTACATCATGTTTCCACAGGAGGGTGAATAAAATTTAGAAACTGGTGAAGTAACTGATGAAGGTGAAGATCATGATGAAGGCACCAGTGGACAGTTTCAACTCGAGGAACAGAGTGAAGAGCTGGTGCAAAGTCACGACCTGCAAAAAAAAGAAATAGTCTCTGATCCAGCTCATGAAACCACAAGATGTGAATCCCCATCTCAGGAAACCCAAGAGGGAGAAAACAGTTCACAGTGAGTCAAGTTGCTGATAATAATCAAAGCAAATTTCATAAGTGAGTGAAGAGGGCTCAGCAGTAGCCACAAGTGAAGATGCAACCGGTTCAAAGGCAATGAAGAGAACATGCAAAAGAGTACTGGGAGAATGAACATTTAGGCTTGATTAAGGGAGAACCAGAGGTAGCTGAAATCAATTCCTAAAACAATGAAAGTGAATTGCCTGTTTCTAAAAGACCAGCAAGAAAGAGAATACCAAACAGAAAGAACACTTCACCTGAATCTGAAGAAGTGAGATACTGAGATTTTCAGTCCAATAAATTGTCAAATCTTTTTTGAAAACAATTTAGAAGAAGAGCCACCTTGAGCTGTTGCAAATTTGAATGGTCTTGAAATGTCAAATTTAAAGTTTTGGACCTAGTAGCGGTATCCAAATAAAGAGGTTTTGAGTCAATGAACTGAAAAAAAATATTTTGACTTTAAAATTGAATTTTGATTATTGATTATTAAACTAATTTCATATTCCTTATATTTTAATTTTTGTTTTTGATCTCAATAGAAATGGCATCAAATGCTGTAAAATTCTTAGCATGAACTTCTTGATAATTTTACCAGTAGTCTTAGTTGGCTTACTGTAGTGCCTTATTTCTCCTGTAGGTTATGAATCCACAAAAGTTGACCTAACTACAGTCTATAATAGAGTTGATAATACACTGACAAATAAAGTTTAGTTAGTGGATCCAGAAATAAGCTTTGCACAAAAATGTTTGGGCAAAACATTGAGATCATGGGAGTTAAAAATTGCACGGTGTGTATTTTTTCCCTTCTTCTGCAGGTGAAGGTGCAACTTATTTATAGCTACCTATGTCAAATGGACTGCCTTGTAGTGCTTTTGTTATTTTATTTAATAAGTAGGACTTTCTATTGCCATACCTATCAGATTTCAGTGTATCGCCGGAGAATCATACTGTTTACAATGATACTGGGATTAAGGAAATGTATGACAAATATTCAAATACAGTTGCACAAAATAACCATAACACTCAACAGACGAATGGGGAGTATGTGTGCCATTTCAGTAAAGAAGAGTGTGAATTTGTTAAGGAATATAATGAGAGGGGAGTTAAGATTTTAAGAGATTGGAAAGATGAGAAGAGAACCAGAGAGCAGATTATGGTTGAGGAAGAATTTATGGTTGCGGATTTGCATCAAGATTGAGAATGAAGCGTTAGAGAAATGGTGAGCTGTGTGAGTGTTATGAACCCATAGGAGTTAGATCAATAGAATTTGTGGGTGAGAGTGAGTGTGGAAAAAGTTATGCTGTTAACAGTGATTTTCTAGTTGTTGAAGAACCAATTCTGACAGGAATTTAATATGTGTGTGTTAACACTGCTTATTTCATCCTGCCTGGTTATTACATAGGTTCTTGCTATTTGGCTTTAGCATTTCCTTGAGTCTATCATGTGAATACAGTGAATGATGTAGTTTGTTTTGAGCGAGTGAAGCATGGATTTCGAGAGCTCGAAATACATAGCCGGGTCTGGTGGCTCAGTGGGCTAATGCGTCCACTTCAGGGACCTGTGTTTGATCTCATGGTCAGAGGTTCAAATCCCGGCGGGTCCACTTAGCCTTTCATCCATCTGAGGTTGATGAAATGAGTACCATTGAGTAGGGTAACAGTAAATATCTGTTATTCAGCGCCAAGATACCCTTGTGGGTGAACGTGCGCTTTACAAATATACATTATGTTATATGTTCGGAGCACAAACACAGATTAATTCTAAGCTAATTGACATGAATGCTATGCATAAGGATAACCGCTTAGCACTAGATGTCCTTCTTGCATATTTCTTAAGGTAAGCGAGGGCTGTACCTTCATTATCTATAACAGTAGAACTATTTATGCCTATGTCAACAATATGATACAAAAGGGGATGATGGACGGAACGTTTGAGCCAATCAAACACTCACCCCCAGTCAACTGATCTGGGTTTAATCCATCATCATTCTTTAGCTCACTCCACCACCCCAGTTCAGACATGGCCATATGCAAATCAGTCTGACCCCGTGCCTCATGGGAACAGTCCAGCACGAACTGCCAAGCCATGTCTTCCCTGGACCGGAAACAAGCATCCTAGGACCGGTTTCTGGCATTCCAGCCGTCATCAGCCAGGCTTGCTTGAATCCAGTGGCAAAGTGAGCAAGGGACCCACGTCTGGGCATACCCCCGCCAACTTAGGGCGAACAAAGCAATACAAAGGGGATGATGGACGGAACGTTTGAGCCAATCAAACACTCACCCCAGTCAACTGATCTGGGTTTAATCCATCATCATTCTTTAGCTCACTCCACCACCCCAGTTCAGACATGGCCATATGCAAATCAGTCTGACCCTGTGCCTCATGGGAACAGTCCAGCCCGAACTGCCAAGCCATGTCTTCCCTGGACCGGAAACAAGCATCCTAGGACCGGTTTCTGGCATTCCAGCTGTCATCAGCCAGGCTTGCTTAAATCCAGTGGCAAAGTGAGCAAGGGACCCACGTCTGGGCATACCCCCGCCAACTTAGGGCGAACAAAGCGATACAAAGGGGATGATGGACCGGAACGTTTGAGCCAATCAAACACTCACCCCAGTCAACTGATCTGGGTTTAATCCATCATCATTCTTTAGCTCACTCCACCACCCCAGTTCAGACATGGCCATATGCAAATCAGTCTGACCCTGTGCCTCATGGGAACAGTCCAGCCCGAACTGCAAGCCTGGCTGATGACGGCTGGAATGCCAGAAACCGGTCCTAGGATGCTTGTTTCCGGTCCAGGGTCAGACTGATTTGCATATGGCCATGTCTGAACTGGGGTGGTGGAGTGAGCTAAAGAATGATGATGGATTAAACCAGATCAGTTGACTGGGGGTGAGTGTTTGATTTGCTCTAGCGCTCCGTCCATCATCCCCTTTGATATCGCTTTGTTCGCCCTAAGTTGGCGGTGACCCAGACGTGGGTCCCTGCTCACTTTGCCACTGGATTCAAGCAAGCCTGGCTGATGACGGCTGGAATGCCAGAAGCCGGTCCTAGGATGCTGTTTCCGATCCAGGAAGACATGGCTTGGCAGTCCGAGCTGGACTGTTCCCATGAGGCACAGGGTCAGACTGATTTGCATATGGCCATGTCTGAACTGGGGTGGTGGAGTGAGCTAAAGAATGATGATGGATTAAACCCAGATCAGTTGACTGGGGGTGAGTGTTTGATTGGCTCAAGCGTTCCGTCCATCATCCCCTTTTGTATCGCTATGTCAACAATATAACTTACATTTCTCATGAAATCCAAGCTTTAGAAGAGAATGGCTACTGGGAGGTAGTAATTTCTTGAGTTAATCAAATAGAAAAGGGGTTGAGCAAGGTTGACGATTGGATTGATAGTTTGGGTGGTGGTACGGTACAGTAAAGTAAAGTCTGGTTCAGATTTGTAGAGTGGAGTGGTGTACAGTACAGTGTTGTAGAGTGTGGCAGAATGGATTGGATTGCATTGTTAAAGAGTACAATGGCATAGAGTGGGGTCAGTGGAGTAGCGTACAGTGTAGTAGTGGAGTACTGTGGCATAGAGTAGAGTGTCAGAGAGTGGCATGCAGTGTAGTAAAATATTGTAGAGTGAAGTTGCATGGAGTACAGTAGTGTATCAAACAGTGGAGCTGCGTAGAATGGATTGTTGTACAGTAGCATAGAGTTAGGTAAAGTCTCGTAGAGTGGAATATAGTGGAGTGGAGTTCATTGGAGTGGGGTTACCTTGGAGTACAGTGAAGAGTCATAGAGTGTAGTGGCATGTCTAAGGCCCGAGCCAAACACTGGAACGGGCCTTCAATGGCCAGTAGAGCCTGCTACATCTGGCTCTAAGTCTATAATAGAGTGTATTGGCGTGTCGCAGAGTAGTGTGGCATAGAGTAGAGTGGAGTGTAGCGGCATAGCGTAGGTAGAGAACTGTTATAAACTGAAGTGGGGTCTTGTACAATAGAGTGGAGTGCTGTGTCGTAGAGTATGGAAAAGTGTTGTATAATGGAATAGTGTTGTACAATTGAGTGTACAAACATAGAGTGGATTATGAAGTTAGACTGTGGAGTGTAGGGAGATAGAGTGGAGTAGAGTGTCGTAGAGTGCCATAAAGTGTTATAGACTTTTACAGAGTGGAGGAGAGTGGAGGAGAGTGGAGGAGAGTGGAGGAGAGTGTCCTTCAGTGCAGCGGCGTAGAGTGGAGTGTAGAGAATGGAGTGGCAAAGAGTGGAATAGCGAACAGTGGAGTGGTGTACAGTGAAGTGGCATAAAGTAGAGTAGGGCATAATGGATTAACATAGAGCAGAGTGCAGTATATTGAAGTGACGTAGAGTAGAGTTAATGAAACTGTTTTAAATTGGAGTGGTGCCTCATACAGTAGAGTGGAGTGCTGTGTTGTACAGTGTTGCAAATGTCCATAAAGTGGTGGGAAAGGGTTTTGCAACAGAGGTTCAGGCATAGAGTTGAGTACAAATTTAGACAGTGGGAGGTTACGGGGACAAAGTGGAGTGGAGTGTAGTAGACTGGCATAGAGTGTAGTAGAGATTTGTAGAGTGGAGTTTAAAGAGTGGAGGCAAGTACACTGGAGTGGCGTAAAGTGGAGTAGCATACAGTGAAGTGGCATACAGTGGAATAGCATAGAGTGAAGCACCATAGAGTGGAGTAGCATATCATTGAGTAGCATACAGTGGAGTGGCATACAGTGGAATACTCTAGACTGTTGTGGTGTACAGTGGAGTGGCATACAGTGGCATAGAGTGGAATGTTGTACAGTAGAGTGGCATAGAGTGTGATAGTGTATAGTGTAGTAGTGTACAGTGCAGTAGCGTTTAGTGGAGTGGCGTACAGTAGAGTGGTGTAAACAGGAGTGGTGTATAGTCGAGTGGGGTAGAGTGTAATAGCATACAGTAGAGTGGTGGACAGTGTAGTAAAGTCCAATGGAATAGCATAGAATTGAGTGGCGTACAGTAGAGTGGGGTAGAGCGGAATACCATACAGTAGAATGGCAAAGATTGAAGTTGCGTTCAGTGTAATAGCATAGATTGGAATAGCGTACACTGGAGTAGCATAGAGTGGAGAATAGAGGAGTGGTGTAGAGTAGAATAGCATAGAGTGGAATAGCGTACAGTAGACTGGCACACAGTGGAGTGGCGTAGACTGGAATGGCATACAGTGGAGTGAGGTAGAGTGGAGTAGCATACAGTGGAGTGGCTTAGAGTGAAGTGGCATCCAATGGACTAGTGTCAAATGGAGTGGCATAGAGTGGAGTAGCGTATAGTGGAGTGATATACAGTGGAATACCATAGAGTGGAGTGCCGTACAGTGGAGTGCCGTACAGTGAAATAACATATAGTGGAGTAGAGAACAGGTCAGTGGCGTACAGTGAAGTGGTTTAGACTGGAATTGCATACACTGGAGTGGGGTAGAGTGTGCTAGCATATAGTAGAGTGATCTACAGTGGAGTGGCTTCCAATGGAATAGCGTAGAATGGAGTGGCATACACTGGAGTGGCATACAGTGGAGTAGCATACAATGTAGTAGGATACAGTGAAATAGCACACAGTGGAGTGTTGTACAGTCGAGTGCCATAGAATGGAATAGCATAGAGTGGAGTGGCACAGAGATGAATAGCATATAGTGAAGTAGTGTATAATGGATTGGCATACACTGAAGTAGCGTAGAGTGGACTTGTGTACAGTTTAATGAGGTAGAGTGGACTGGCGTAGCGTGCAGTTGTGTACAGTGTAATAGAGTAGAGTAGAGTGACATAGAGTGGAGTATTGTCCAGTAGAGTGGCGTAGAGTGTAATGGTGTATAGTGGGGCAATGTAAAATGGAGTGGTGTAGACTAAATTTGCGTACAGTAGAGTTAGGTAAAGTGTAATAGCATACAGTGGAGTGGCATACATTGGAGAGGCATCCAATTGAATAGCGTAAAATAAAGTGGTGTAGAGTGGAGTGCCATACACTGGAGTGGTGTAGAGTGTAGTAGCATACAGTGGAGTGGCATACTGTGGAATAGTGTAGAGTGGAGTGGCGTAGACTGGCCTGGCGTAGAGTGGAATTGTATACAATGGAGTATCATACTGTGGAGAGGTGTAACCTGGAGTGGTGTAGAGTGGAAGTGCGTACAGTGGAAGTGCATAGAGTCTAGTGCCGAATAGTGGAGTTGTATACAGTGTAATAGTACAGAGTGGAGTTTTGTACATCAGAGTGGCATAGAGTGTAGTGGTACATAGTAGAGTAGTATACAGTGGAGTGGCGTAGAATGGAGTGGTATAGACTGGACTGGCATAGAGTGGAGTGGTATACCTTGGATTGGCATATACTGGGTGATCATAGAGTGCAGTGGTGTATAGTGTAGTGTTATACAGTAGAGTGGCATACGATGTACATGAAATTTAGCAACAATGTAGATTATGGTGTGCAGTGTAACGCAAAACAGCGAATTGTGGTGCCTTGTGTTGCTCCAGATTTACCAATGAACCCAGAGCCACGCATGGTGGCCATAGCGTTGCTTTATAAATCTGACTTAAGTATTGCATTGGGCATGCAACACCATGCGTAACACAAAGGTACTGCAATACAATAAAAACAGCTAGGCCTTAGTTATCTTTTGGGCCACAGTATACCACAGTAACTTTGTGGTATACCATGTTACATGTGGATGACAAGCCAGTATACAATTGGGTAATGGCTCTTTTTAGAAAATGAAAAGGCAACCATATTATTTCTACTACACATTCGCTGTGTTAGGCCCTTAGATATGGGTAAGTAGTAGGTTTTTAGAGAGTACCCTACCTACAACCACTTTTTTAAAGTGCTAATAGGAAGGCAAATGTAATTACATTTTTTTAAATAGGTTTATGGAGTACTGCCCTAGTACCTAGAAAGTACCATATTTTGTAGGACATGTTTTATTTTTACCTTTTTTAGGTCGTGTGGTATTTGTGTGAACTTTTTTAGGTATTACTGTAGTACTCATACACTTTTCTTACATAATTAAATATGTTAAACATTTTAAATACACTGTTCTACACTATATTTGTGAAATATATTGTATTACAGTGTTTTTTTCAATTTTTAAGATTCTTTTTAAGTACCGCAGTACTTCCTAGGAACATTTTTTTTACTTACCTTTAGCTAAGGCCCTAAGCAAAAACACTGCCAAAGTGGCTTTAAAACAACATGGCAGCCTTTAGCATTTGTAAGGACAGTCATTATCCAATAGGATAATGACTTGTCATTGCCTTGTACCGCTATAGTATCACAAAATTCTGCGAAAGTACAGCAGCCACATATATCTCTAAGTTTAGGGGGCACATGCATCAAGCCAAAAACGCCTCGCAAAAATTGCGATTCGCAAAAAATGGCCGTTTGCGAACGCAATTCAACCTTTTCCGATGCAGGAACCCATTTACCGAAAAATAAACAGTTTCGCTAAAATAAGGAATCGCAAAATTAGCGAGTACCAATAATGCGAATCCTTATTACCGAGTCCCTGTACAGCGGCCGCAAATAGCAATTAGCTAATAAAAACTCGCAATCCAATGCATGTAAACTCGCAATTAGCGAATCGGATGAAAAACGCTATTTTGCAAGTGCAGAATAAGGGGAATCACAATCAGGTGGAAAGTAAAAAAAAAAAAAATTCGCACAGGTGCAAACCATCAGAAACGTATTTAAACTGACTCAGAAGGCCCCTGAAGCCTTTCACAATGTCAGCGCTCTACGTGATGGCGAGGAGGATGAGGATCCATGCAGCAGCCCAGTGCCGAAGGAGAATACAAGATCGGAGTTTCAAAGTGCGCATCACATCACTGGGACAAACAGAAGATTCAATGTATGATAAGTACAGGGTGAACGGTGCAATGAACCCACACCTAATAGCAGTATTGGAACCCCTAATGCAGCGCCAGACCCGTAGGACCCATACCATCCCAGCACATGTCTAGGTCCTATGTTGCCTGCACCTACTTTCCTCAGGCAGTTTCCAGGGGGTAGTAGCCGTAGCTGGAGGGGTATCACAAAGCTCCCTTTCACGTTTCTTCAACACCTTCCTTGACACCATGATAAGGATCCACACCCACATCACCGTCCCCACAAGCCAACAGGATTTGAACAAGACAAAACAGGACTCCTACCAGATAGCACAGTACCCTCATGTGATCGGCTGCATAGATTGCATGCATATCCCCAGCAGCGAATGAAGACATTGTCAGGCACAGGAAATCCTAACACCCAATCAATGTGCAACTAGTGTGCAATGCAAAACATATCATAACAGACATTGTGGCGCAATTCCCTGGAAGCACCCATGACTCCTATATATTTCGACACAGTGGCATCCACATGTGTCTGCTCAGGGGTGAATTCGGGTAAGGACATCTACTTTGTGCACACATATACTTATATCATCCACCATCCACCCACACAACTCAGACAAGTGCATGGGGCAAGCTCAGCAGAAGGGCAAAGAGACGTGCAGACATCACACAACATTATTTCTGAGGTATGTAATGATGAGACAAGACACTTAAATGTCGAACAGAAAAGTATTTACTAACATGAGCCCATGTACTATTGTGTTGCCACACAGAAAATTGTGCAAAATAGAACCGTGATTGCATAGAAGAATACCGGAAAATAAACAAATCCAAGACCTGGACATCAATCACTTAAATGGTTTTGAGCATGGTTACGTCACCATGGGCAAATGAAGGACGACATGTCTTCCTAGCGCTTCCTGCCACGCACCCCCAAACGCCGGTCGCCTGCATCGGCTACATCCCCCTGATGTGCAACAGAAGGTGTTGTGCTGCGGGCACTGCGCCTCCTGGCAGTGGTCACTGGCACCGACAGGCTGCTAAGGCTGGATGCCTCCTCACTCCCCTCCTCCCCCGTTAAGTTGCTGCCACCAACGGTACCGGCCTGGATCAGTTCCACTGCAGTGGTCACCTGTCCAAGGGCCCTGGACACATCCCCACAACAATGGCCCATTTCTATTTGCATGGCCACGGAGCGACGTGACAGCAGCGCAGTGGTGCTGCAGAGTTTATTGTTGGACCTGGTATAGGCCGCCATGCGCAACATGCTCTGGCGATGCCTTCTCCTCTGTGTGCTGTGGCCCTCAAGCTTCAGCCTGATGAGCTCCTGCATGCTTGAGTTGGTCTGCCTATTTCCCTCCACAACCGCTGTGGTTAGTTCCCGCACACTGTCTGTCATGAGGCTGATGTTCTTTGCCAATTTTGACATTTGTAGCTGGATTGCCCCCATGTGTCTTGCTTGCATGCGCTGCACCCGCAACATTTGGGACTCCACGCCACCCACACATTTGGAGCCTGGTCTTCCTGATCAGCAATGCGGGCCCTTGACCTGCGCCTCCGTCCACGTTGGACTGGTGCCTGGGATGTAGGTGTTGTGTTCACATGAGGCTGGCTGGTCACAGGAGTGGGTGCAGTAGCCAGCTCTGATTCCATGGGCTGCAGTGATGGTACTTGTGCCCTGCGTTTTGTGGGTGCGGGGTGTGTGCTTGCTGGGGCAACTGGAGTCTCCACAACAGTCTCAGCAGGAATCTCGGAGATGTGTAGACAATCACTGTCTTCCGAGTCTACTTCAGCTGCATCTGTGATGTGAAACAGTGCAATGTTAATTAGTGTTAAGGTTACTATTGTGTCACATTAAGCCTACTTGGCACACATTAAATCACTGACTGTAATCACTGACTGCCATGCAGTGTTGGCGTGTTTCACTTGCCATTGTTGTGTTTTACTGCCCACTTGACTGACATGCCTACAACTCCCATAATGCATTGGGTGTATGTGGGAAAACGTGGACTGGAGTTTGACCTGTACACTGGGGTTGGACTGGGGGTATGTGCACAATTGAACTGTACTTTGAAGTGTATGGTTGCATTCATCTTACCTTGTGTGGTACTAGCCGCGCCGGATGTGTCCAGCTGGGTCACTCCCACCACTGCTTCGGGCTGGATTGTGGCCTCCACCAGGTCCTCCAGGGCTGTGTTGCCTGGAATTGTAGATGTGCCCCCTCCTGTGGCCCTGGCCTCCTTCAGCCTTTCTGAGATTCGCTCCTTGGCACGGCTACGCAGGTCGTACCACCTCTTCTTGAGGTCATCTATGCTGCGGTGTGTGACTCCCACAGCATTGACCTTGTTCTTGATACGCAGCCATATCCTGCGTTTTTCTGCCTCTGGCACTTTGAGTGAAAGTTTCCCAAAGAGCTTGTCATGGCTGTTGGACACCTCCTCAATGAGGTATTCCAGTTCTCTTTCACTGAATTTCAGTTTTCTCTTCCTGGGCGTGGCACTCTCCCCTGATGTAGTCTGATCCATTGTTGTGCACAGGAAGTTGCAGCAAACAGACTAGGATGATGAATCAGCTAGGCTCCAGCACTCTGCTTCTTCCTCTCACTTCCTCTGGGCACTGAATGAAGCATGGGCTGGGTGACTTCCTGGTTGTGATGTCATCAGCATGCTTCCAAAGCGATGCGCTTTTTGCGAGTTCGCTAATTGCGAGATCGCTAATTGCGAGATCGCTAATTGCGAGATCGCAAAAGGTGTTTATTCGGATTTTGCGCGTCTCTTTGGTGAACTCGCTATTCAGATTTGCGATTTTTACAGAATCGGTTATTTTTCGCAAACGGGTTCATGCATTGCGGATAGCAATTTCTAAATAGCGATTCCTTATTAATCGCAATTTAGGAATCGCTATTTCTGATTTTGATGCATGTGCCAGTAAATGCCTTATAACTTAAAAAATACTTACCCTACTTAACTAAAGTACCAAAAAAGGATTATATGAACACAATAATGTATTATTCTACCAAATTTCATGTAAATCCGTTTGGCCATTTCCGTGCTACGTCAAATACAACAGTCTATGAAAAATGCATTGGTGTTAAAACACATTTATGGACCCACCCCTTTTATTATTGCACCTCCTTAACGATTCACCACAAAAATGTATATCATCACGAAATGTAGAACATACTGTAGGCCTGGAAATTGTTGTGGTGATTAATCAAATGGATGGAAAGTTATTAAGCAGCAAACATCAGAGGAATTCCTATCTCTGGGAATCCTGACTATAACTACAGAGTGGCAATCAGATTTAATGGCATTCCTTCCTTTTTTATATATTGTACTTGTTATGTATTTGATTATTGGTTTATAGGATCATGTGACCATAAATGGGCCTTTCTATTGTTCATGCAGTAAAACTGAAACTTTACATATACAGTCTAGTTTTTTTTTTTTTTTGGGCTTCCTTGCTACTTTTAGTAGTATTATGCTATAGAGATATCACTTAGAGCCTGATTAGGAGTTTGGCGGTCCTGGAGTGCACTGCCATGCTAGCGTCCTGATCCAGCAATCTCGTGGTCTGGCAGGCTGTCCTTTGCCGTGCCTATTTAAAAGGCACGGCAATGGGAATGTCAAAGCCCGTCCCTGCATGTCATGGACTCTAAAGTCCATGTCATGCAGGAAGGGGGTTGACTCACCACCATGGTGGCCTCACCGCCATGAAAACTGTGGTGGTGAGGAAACTCCTAACATGCTCGGTGGTGCCGCAGCAACACCACCAGCATATTCGTGCCTCTGACCGCCACGCTACCACCGTAGGATCCATGATCCCCTGCGGTAGTGGCGGTCCAGTGGCAGTCCCACCGCTGTAGTTGTGATATGGTGGGTGGACCGCCAATCTGGTGGTCCAGGGACTGCTACCACGGGTCCGATAGATCGCATAACTTGTAATTAGGCCCTAAGGTTTTGGCCCTTATAACTTCATAACCATTTCATGTCATCACTTGCAATAGCAAAAGGAATCAGCTACATAGTCGAATGTGCATTGCTGTCAAATTTCTTTACAATACGTACAGTCATTTTGCTGCTACAACCAACATAAAAAGTGTACATAATTAGTACTGGGGTCAAAAACCTGTTTTGGGACCCCCCTTTTTTAGGTCGAGCCAGCGTTGCAGCGCATGCGCTGCTCGCTTTGCGAGGCATGCTGTAGTAGGGTATGTTTTAGAAGTGGTGTGGAAGCCCCGCCCATATTTTTCATTGGCTGGTGTCATCGTCCATGGTAAATGCTGGCTTCCGATTGATAATGAGGGTTCTTAGTTCCTCCTTGTTGCCGCCCTTTCTCGTTTTGTGACCGCCCATCAGGACTGGATCTTTTACTTGTGGCGTTACACTGCCTCCTTCATTTAGTCGGTAAGCACTATTTTTTTTTTCATTCGGCTTTGCATATGCTTGTTTCAAAGATTGGATGGATGGCGCCTTAAGCCCTGGATCTTGCTCTTCATACTCTGCCGGAAGCATTGCATGTCGAGGATAGGGCCACTCCGCCATCACTTGGGTAGTCATGTTCACTGTATAGCGCTGTGATTCCTGTCAGAATGAGCCCCTCTGCTTTCGGAGCCTAGGTGACCTTCAGCTTCTGACAAAGAGTGAGTGGCCTGTTGACAGTACATGCATGATGCAGACAAGTCAAATTGGACAATAGCCAACAAGGCTGGAGTCAACGACTGAGTTGTTTAATGATGGGTCCTGTTTCACCACTGGTGGTTTTCACGCCTCATGCCAGCACCGTCAGTGCAGGGATAAACCGAGGCTTAGGAAACATGAGGCCAGATCCCTGTTAGATTCCTGCTCGGATGGCGAACAAAAGCTGCTTTTCTCCCCCTTGTGTGTTTTTTTCTTTTTTTTTTCAGTGTCGAGGGCCAGGCTCCTCTTCCGGAAGCCAAGAGAGTGTCTCAAGCAGACGAGCTGTGCATTAAAGAGGGACTATACGGACTTTGTAGTATAAAAAGGAAATATGTGTGTTAATAAAACCACAAGCTTGAAATGTGACCCGTGCTTTGAAACGGATTGTTCTGGTGATGGCCAAAGCCAGTAGGCACACCTTTTGTGTACTGAGAGTCATTTTTGGCCAGTGCATGTAGGCGCCCGTTCAGGTCGAAGTGACGAGGAGGGAAGGAGGCAGGCGCAAAGGGTGATCGTGGACAACTGTGACATAATATTACTACAGCACATTGCAGATGGGGAGAGGGCCCTGCGGGGCGGGTGAGTGGAGGAGAGGGCAGTGCGTCCTTGGCTAGAGACCTGTAAACGTGTCAGCAGCCGGGCACTTTTTTTTTTAGCAGAAGGAGAAAATCGTGCACAGTCACACTAGGGGTTTTGCAGTCGACACAGCCCTACATCCTACCGAGAGTGATGAAATAAATTACTACTTAAAGCGTCTTGAAACCCACGCCTCAATATGAAGTGAAACTTGAAGGCTAGACTTCTGATCGCGGCTTTGGCACGTGACCAGACTCTTGTTATTTTTAGCTGAACACTTAAGCTCCCTCTGCCTACAACTATTAAAGCATATGTAGTGTACGTGTGCAGTGAAAAAAGTGTCACACAAACAGGTGAAAATGACAACATAATGTCTACAATCTTGATTTCTTTCCTAAATGCTACTCTTGCACAGCGGTTCCGTCTCTCACATGTCATCACCCACCACACGGATGTGCTGTATTACACATACACTCATAGTTGAGCGAGTTAGGCGCTTTACGCTTTTGTCGACTATCAAATTCTTGACACTAGCAGCACAAGAACTTGAAAAGAAGGAAGCAGCGAAATAAGAATTTGGAAAGAAGGGCATCAAGCAGCCGGCCCGAGTCCTTTTTAGATCTTTTTTGCCCTCCCCTTCTTTGAAATCTCTCTTTTATGACAAGTATTATATTTGAAATAGGAGGCATAGACATGCTCATATCAGTACACGATCTTGAATAGAAAGCCTCAGCGACTTAAGGATCTGGAAAAAAGGTCATCACGTAGCCGGGCCAAACCCCCTCCAGAACGTTTTGCACTTTTCTCATCTCCCCTTCCTCCGTCAGCTCAAGCACTTTACTTGAACTAGAAGGCATGGACATGTTTACATCGTTGCTTATAACAAATTGTTGCACCTTGGTACCATATCACTTCAGGGTCACCACTACTAAAAATGTTTTATTGTAATTTTTATTTTGTATATTTGAGTTATGCTGTTGATATTATGGTGGTAAGTTCCACCCTTTTTATGATTTTAACAAATAAAATAAAAGTATTATTATCTATCTATCTAAAAAAATCTTGTCGTGTTTCACGAGGTAGCCGTGAGTTGAAGCTTTGAATAACCAGGTCAGCCTTTCATCCTTCCGAAGCGGACTACTTGAGTACTGTTAAAGTGAGTAATAGTAACGCTTGGGGGTATATTCACAAGAACGTGCGATAACTACCGCAAGAGTAGCGTAACGCAACTTTCTATATCGCAGCCTATCGCGGGAAAATAACCCTGTGTCAACGTGGAATTCACAACAAGGCGGTAGCAAGCGATAGTCTGCCGAAACCGCGGACAATGTCCACGATACAACCACCACGATGGAGATAAAAACACAAACCACAACACCAAAAAACACGCGATGGGCCAAAGCGCGATGAGGAAATCAGCAACAAGCAGCGCCAGGCCTGCAACACACACCTGGCAGGCGTCAAAAATCACCATAAAAGTAGAAAAAACACCCACACACAAACTGACCAACACCCAAGCACCATGGAGGCAGCCAGAGCAGGCGCAGAGGACGAGCGCAACCCCACAAGCACCCCGGACGACCAGCCTGGGACCTCGGGGACAGGGAAGGGCAAGGACAAGAAGACGAGGAAGACCAAGTTCAGTCCGCAGGCGAACAGGATCATAGTCACGGAGGTGATGGAACACCATCAACAACTCTTCGTCACCTTCAATGTGTCATTGGGCACCAAAAATGGAATATGGCGGGACAAGGTGGATGCCGTCGGAGAGCACAAGCAGACAATGGACGAGGTCAAGAGGTGATGGAATGACATCAAGCGGACGACCAAGGAGAAACTCACCACCAACCAGAAGGCAGCAATGCAGACTGGAGTTGGGGGCCCAGCGCCACAGCTGGAGCTGGATGACATGGAGGAGCTGGTGTCGACAGTCATCAGTGTGGAGACTGGCTGGAGTCAGGGGACCAGACACTGCTTGACAGGACACAACACAACCGCAACAGGGTGAGTGACCACCAGGTACTGGGGGGACGGGTGGAGATGGCCACAATGGCACACATGCACAAGCAAGCAGGGCACAGTGCACACCCACAATGACCCTGGGTCCTCGCCCAGACCCACAGACTGTCACAATGTACAATGCCATGCAGCCTGAATGTGAACATGTACCATGCGGCTACTTACATGCGGACACATTGTAATACACCATCTCCCCTTCACATTGCAGGGCCACCTCCAACACCTCCTGCAGAGCAGTCCCAGCCACTCTTCACTGATGACGAGGAGGACAACACCAGCATCGACACCCAAACCATCCAAGACATCATTGACCTCTCCCGCCACTCACCTCCAGGATCAGGGCAGCCCAGCCACATCGTTGAGACCCCACCCACCACCCAAACCACCCAGCAGGAGGCACCCACAACCCCGGCACTCTCCCAAGACCCCCAGGAACAACACATGGCCTTCCAACGCCGTGTGCTGGAGGGCTAGAGGGAGACGGCTGAGCAGGTGCGGGTGGGGTCCGAGCTCATGGCTACCAAACTGGACGCCATCCATGGGTGTCTACGTCCGCCCCATGGTCTCCAACCCTGACTGACATCGCTGGAGTCATGATGCAGAGAGAAGAACACCTGTCCGCTCAGAGTGGCTCCAGCGATGCCAGCCATAAGCTGGCACACATGCGGAGGCTCATTGAGGACATGGTGCGGATGGAGGCGGAAAGGATGGCAGCCACCGCTGCACACCATCGAAATGTAGCAGGGATCTACCAGGCCCTGCAGCACTTCATCATGGCATTGCTGCCACAAGGCGTGTCGCTGATGAATGCGGCTGCCCCCACACCATCCACATCTCCGCCCCCTGGTGTGTCAGTGCCTCCCAGTGTGGCAGGTGTATCCACTCAGGCCCCTGATGTGTCACTGCCACACAGTGTGGCCGACAATCCTCCTCCGGCCCCTGATGTGTCAGTGGCACACAGTGCCACAGCCGGTACTGCAACACCCACAGGTGGGGCAGAGCACACGTCCGAGGACATGGATGGGTTGGCTCTCAGAAGGAGCCACTAGCATACATTTCCGCCACCTGGCCTGTTTCTGCTTGGTCCCGCACATGGCCTCATGACCTTCCACTGACCCCCGATACACTCCGATGCACTCACCTTGGACAGCAACATGGACTGCCACATCCTGTTTGACGACCAATCACACAGCGACCAGACTGCGGACTGTACCCTTCCTCTTCCGCAGTAAATGTCATCCCCGGATGGACTCTGGCTGGCCCTCCACGTGCCCATATTGTGTAGTGTGCTCGGCATTGCCCTGTACCGCTCCAGCTGCATAACTGCACTTGATGTGCAATAAACATCCAGTGACACACTGCTGTGTCATGTCTTTCATCATTCATGTGTGAATGTGTGGATGAATGTAGGGACAGTGACTTCCCTTGCGTCAATGATGTTCATCCTGTGGGATGCCAGTCAGAGGGTGCTACATTGCATTTTGTGTACCATGTCCCGTGTACACTACAACAGGGACACACGCATCAGTCACTTCCTTGTCCGGACATGGACTGAACCACGCCCAGATCCCACGAGTCATTGTTGCAAGCCCTGCGCTAGTCCGGCATACGGCAGGCCAGACCACTCCGCTAACGCTCCGAGGGGTGGCCCTCATTGCTACCCGTCGTGGGCGTACTCGCTGGTGGTGTGCAGGTCACTGGTCTAGTTGTCAGCAAGTCACAGCCACTCCCTGAGGGCAGGTTTGCACGCACACCACACCCATCCGGCACAGGCGTCACAGGCCATGTGAGTCCACCAACATAAGGGGCCGACGACGTCACATTCCCCTCTGCCGGTGGTGACTGGATGACAGACGCTCCACGGTTCACAATCATTAAGGGGCCATGAGTTTTTGCGCACAGGGTTAGTGGCACACGAGGCCTTGTGGACGGCACGGGCCTACCACCACGTGGCACAGACTGGGGTTGCACAGGGTTAGTGGCACACGGGGCCTTGCGGACGGCACAGGCACCCCGCCACGGGACGCAGACTGGGGTTGCACAGGGTTAGTGGCACACGGGGCCTTGCAGACGGCACAGGCACCCCGCCACAGGACGGTGACCTTGGGTGCACTGAGTCAGTGGCACCTTAAGCTGCTGAGCGGGTGTGCAGCCTGCAATGATGCCCGTCCCGGCAGTCCGGACAGCTCAGGTTTTGTGTGCCCTGCTGGACCGCAGTGTAGGCCAGAGCCAGCGGGCAGCGCGGGCCTACCGCCACGTGGTGTCGCTTCCGGGATCCCAGAGTTGGTGGCACCCATTGGGCTGAGCGGGTGTGCAGCCTGCGATGGTGCCGGGTGCACTGGTATGTCCTATGCCATGGAGTAATCAAGACCCGGCACCAAACGTGAGACCTGGTGGCCTGCGGAGCGGGCTGCATGATGTGGAGGGTGCCATGTCCGCGGGACCCGGGCTTGTGGCTTGCAGCGGCATGTGGTGTGACCTCCTGTCTACGCGCCGGTGGTGGAAGGTGAGCATTGAGGCCTGGGTGTGCATGGGCGGGCATGCTCCGATGGGCGGCGGGAGGGGTTGGGGTGCCTCTGCCTGGGTGTGCATGGGCGGGCAGGCGATGTTGTCTTGTGCAAGTGTGTGTACTGTGCCAGTCATGTATCTGGTGGCGGTGGTTGTTGTGGCCCTCTTGGGTTTCCGGGCCGCATGATGAGTGGCTCCATGGCATCTGTTGCCCTTCGGTTGTGGCCCTGGGCTGTGCTCCCTTTTCTGGTGCTGGCAGCAGTCCGACTTTACACCAGGTCAGAGCAGGTGTAAATTTCCTGATGCTAACGCGCCTTATCGCCTGTTTTGTGTTCTTATCGCCGATGTGGCTGGTCGTTGTGAATGTTGAGGTGTGATGTTGTCTCGACTTTCGGCACGGGAACGCCTACTCTGCATCTCATTAGCGATATTTGCGGAGGTCCTCTGTGGCGATGTTTTTTGCGGCTGCTATTGCGGGTAAACTGGTGCTATGGGCTGTTAACACCGGCTTGTGAATGGGGAGGTAAATTTATCACGACTTTGGCTGCGATAAAGTGCCGTTAATTCAGCGATAGCTCCTTCTGAATATGCCCCTTGGTGTTTACAGCAGAGTGAAGTGGCAATATTGTGTTAACAATAACTATAACAAGCATTTGCAATGCAATAGGTCTCGTTTTAAAAACGAAAACAAAAATAAAAGGCATTGTTATTTGCAATGTCAATAGCTGAAACTCGCGTAAATGCGTAAATGCGAGGCCTATTGCATTGCAAATGCTTGTTCTTTGCACCCACTTGACCAAATGCTGCAAAACTTTCCATCCTATATCAAAGTAACGGGTAGTGGCAGCTATAGGTCTGGAAAGTTTCATGGAAATTTGTCAAAGGAGTGCAGCATTAAGGGGCACAAATCTCTCTCTCTATCTCTATATATACATATATTTATTTATTACCTACTGGTGGTCGCATTAGGTAGTTATGGTTAAGACCTAGTTTCCATAGAATTTTCACATAATTTAAAAAATGTGTGCAACGCTTAGTTTAGCTACTGTGTTGAAAGTTTCGGGGTGATTTGTCAAGTAGGGGGGCCGAGAAAAAGGAGTCACTCTTTTCCCCTATGTTAATTCCCATAGAGATCTTAGACACGACTACAGCTCAAACTGCTGAATGGAATTACACTGAATTTGGCAGATGGTAGCTTATGGTCCAGAAAGAGCCATTTTTGTTATTTGGTGTAAATCGTTCAGTAGTTTTGGAAGTATTAAAGGAAAACCAAATTCAGATTTTTGCCGATCACGTACAAAGATCTGATTGGCTGCCAACACTACAACCAGGAAGTGTTGGCAGCCATCTTGGGACTCTGACTAGCCGAGTCCCAAACAAAAATGTTTAAAAAAATTGAAGGGGTCAAAAAGCATTTGTAAAAAATGTTTGCACTGAAAATCACAATGGATTCACGAATTTTCTGCAATTTATTTTTTTAAAAACAAGCACGGTCTTCCAGCCCCCGGGTGGGTCAGGTCCTGGGGGCAAGCATGATTTATAGAAAAGGGAAGGGGGCAGTTTAAGCACTGGGGACCACCACCTCCCCAGGGTTTATTTTAAAAAATAATAGGAGGGGGCCGCTCAGCCCCCATCCTTTGGCCTTAATGGCCCCAGGGAACACCACCTGCCCAGGGCACTAAACAATTCATTAGGGGGAGAGGGACTGCGTCGCCCCCCTTCTGGATCATATTTGACCTGGCTACCACCACCTCCACAAAGCATGTATTAATTAAAAATGAGAGGGGACCACGTAGCCCCCCTCTTGGGCCATTTTCAGCCCCAGGGATCACCACCTCTCCAGGGCTGGCCGTGTGCCCCCCTCCTGGAGCCATTAATGGCCCTGGGGACCACCCATCCAGTGCCAGCTTCTTATCTCCTGAGGTGCCTACCCTCAGGAGATGGCAATTTGCTTTTGCTTGGTGGGAGCTTTGACAGCTCCCGCCAAGCAAGGGAAAACTGTAAGCCTGCTCCCAGCATGCGGGAGGAGGAAAACTGCCCCCATTCGCTAGGAGCAGACTTTACATCTATTTTCCTGTCCTCCCAAGTGGGTGCTAATGCACATGCAGGGAGCAGTATTTTTGGCTGTGAGTGCTGCATGTAGGGGCAATGTCAGCTCCCACTAAAGGCGGTGTGGGAGTGGAGTCTGGAGGTGTGGGGACCACGGGGCATAAAGCCTCCCCCCGCGGTCCCCGTTGCACGTTGGGTGTGGGCACCAGGACACCCAGGATGAAGAGGCCAGGCCCCAGCGGATGGGGTCCCTGGGTCTGAAATCGACCCAGGGATGGGGGCCATGCTTCCCTGGTATTATTTAAAAAGCATGAAAATGGGCAAATTCATCTGCAAGCTCCGCTCATTTGGCCCACCTCATTTTACATAGTAGTATGCAAAGGTCTTTTCCCATACTGATGGACAGTTTACCAAAAGACCCGAGAGCTTATATGTATATATGTGTGAGTGGCTCTGCGGATGAATAAGTGGTTGTGCGAGTGGGTGTATGAGAGGTTGTGTGGGTGTGTGAGGGT
This sequence comes from Calotriton arnoldi, assembly GCA_963921515.1. Classification (NCBI taxonomy): domain Eukaryota; kingdom Metazoa; phylum Chordata; class Amphibia; order Caudata; family Salamandridae; genus Calotriton; species Calotriton arnoldi. The sequence goes on along the minus strand of CAWUFW010006521.1, from coordinate 1,066,728 downwards.
TATGTAGATGATGTCATCAGTGCCATCATCAGTGATGTCACTGAACTGACCATGTCATGAGTGATGTAATATGTGAGGTCATAAGCAGTGCATTGCGGGGGTGTAAGTTATTGTGAGCTCTGGTAGCAATAACTGCTGAATTTTACTGATTTTGTATAAGTGAAATCTGGGCGTAACTATAAAGCCCCTGTAACCTTTGTTTTTTTAGTGAATATATATAACTATTTACGTGTGTGTGTGTGTATATGTATGTGTATATATGTATGTGTGTATATATATATATATATTCACTGAAAAAACCATAGGTTTTAGGGACAGTTATAGTTAGTTGGACATTGCACTCGTACAAAACCCGTGAAATTCCCCTGTTATAGTTAGTTCAGCTAACTATAACTCGCGCCCCCGCAATGCACTGCTGATGACGTCACATATTACATCACTCATGACATGGTCAGTGACATCACTGATGACATCTCAAATGACATCACTGATGACATCACTGATGACATCATCCAGTGACTGTGTGTTTCTGTAAAGTTTAAATATGTTTAATATATATAGGGAAAGGCGTATTGAAGAATGAGTGGGTGTATAAGTGTCTGAATGGATGATTTAGTACGTGAGTGACTGACTCTACAAGTGAGTGATTAAACGTATCTTACTGAATGCATGGGTTAGTGACTAAACTGTGTGAATGTATGTATCCGTCTGTTTGTTGGTGTGTAAGTGGATGCATGGATTTGCGAATAGCTACATGAGTGTCTATATGGGTTATTGATTGGTTCTCTGAGTATCTGTATGGCTGCCTGAGTGTTTGTGTGGGTGGGGTGTGTGTGACTCTATACATAGATGTGTGAGTGGGTGATTCACTGGGTGCATTATTTCAAGAGTGCATCTGTGATGGACTGCTTGGGTGGGTGAGTGTGTGTATGGGTGTGTTAGTGAGTGAATGTATATCTCAGTGGTACATGTGCGAGTAACTACATATGTAAAAGGCAGTATATATGTGTGTTAGAGTATTTAAATGGCTATAAGTGAGAGTGTGTTATTGTGAGAGTGGCTGTATGGATGCGTGTGTGCTTGTATCAGTTATTGTATAAGAGCGTAAGAATGTGCTAGTATTTGTATGAGTAAGTGAGCTGGTGTGTGTATAACTGTATAGGTGAGTAAATGGGTGTGTGATTAATTTTTTGCATGACTGACTAGGTGTGTGAGTACCTCTATGGATGAGTGGCGGTGTGTGAGTGTTTATATAGGTGTATGAGTGCATATGATAGTCCTGAGTGACTGTACAGGTGAGTGAGTGGATGTGTGTGTAGACCTAAGAATCAGTGAGTGGGTATGTAGTTTTTGGTGTTGGAGTGTCTATGGTTTTGAGAATGGCAGTCTGTAATTTAGAGTGGGTATATCAAAAGTTATATTAGGGTGTGAGAAGATGCATGAAATTATCACATGGATGATGTCATCAGTGATGTCATTTGAGATGTCATCAGTGATGTCACTGACCATGTCATGAGTGATGTAATATGTGACGTCATCAGCAGTGCATTGCGGGGGCGCGAGTTATAGTTAGCTGAACTAACTATAACAGGGGAATTTCACGGGTTTTGTACGAGTGCAATGTCCAACTAACTATAACTGTCCCTAAAACCTATGGTTTTTTCAGTGAATTTCAAAGGTTTTTTAAATGCTAATTTCTAACTATAACGTGTCTGAAACCTATGGTTTTTTCAGTGAATTTCAAAGGTTTTTTTAAATGCTAATTTCTAACTATAACGTGCCTGAAACCTATGGTTTTTTCAGTGAATTTCAAAGGTTTTTTAAATGCTAGTTTCTAACTATGCCAACAGAGGTAGGACATGTGAAGAAAGAAGAAAAAACGCACAGAAAGAAGCAAAAGATGTGCAGAAAGAACCAACTGAGGAGCAGAAAGAGGCCTTGTTGCAAAATCATCCTGTGCCCACAACTTTTTCAGACGGGTACTGGTGGTAACTGACTCTGACTAACCAGAGCCAGTGCGCGTTTGCACAGTGGTGAAGGGAGGGGGGGCCTGAGGTGACGTGTGAAAACGCGTCCCGTGGCACGTTTTAAGTTGCGGGATTAAGTCCCCTTGAATCCTGAGGGTCCCTGGGGCCCAACTAGCCCCCCAGGTACCTACAGTTAGGACCACAGAGCTGAGTTGCAGAGAGGCGTTCCGAGGCCACGCACCTTTTTCACCTCTCTGCAACGCACCTCTGTTGTGCTTACTGAAGGTACCTGGTGGGCTAGTTGGCCCCAGGATTCAAAGGGATTAACTCCCCAACTTAAAACGCACCACAGGGCGTGTTTGCGCACATGTCACCTGAGGCCCCGCCCCCTCCCTTCACCACTGTGCAAACGCGTCCCGTGGCGCGTTTTAAGTTGGAGGATTAGGTCACCTTGAATCCTGAGAGTCCCTGGGGCCCAACTAGCCCACCAGGTACTTCCAGTAAGCACCACAGGCCTGCGTTGCAACGCCTGTAACAAATTGTGCAGTTGTGTTTAGGTAGTGAAGAGGGTCGTGCTGGGGGTAGTGTTTTAGGGTTTAGGGTAGTGCAGTGGTGTTTGTGTAGTGTAGGGGGTCATGCTGGGGGTAGATTTAGGGTTTAGGGTAGTGCAGTGGTGTTTGGGTAGTGTAGGGAGTCGTGCTGGGGGGAGTGTTTTAAGGTTTAGGGTAGTACAGTGGTGTTTGGGTAGTGTAGGGGGTCGTGCTGGGGTTAGTGTTTTAGGGTTTAGGGTAGTGCAGTGGTGTTTGGGTAGTGTAGGGGATACTGCTGGGGGTAGTGTTTTAGGGTTTAGCGTAGTGCAATGGTGTTTGGGTAGTGTAGGGGGTACTGCTGGGGGTAGTGTTTTAGGGTTTAGGGTAGTGCAGTGGTATTTGGGTAGAGTAGGGGGTACTGCTGGGGGTAGTGTTTTATGGTTTAGGGTAGTGCAGTGGTGTTTGGGTAGTGTAGGGGTCCGTGCTGGGGTAGTTTTTTAGGGTTTAGGGTAGAGCAGTGGTCTTTGGGTAGTGTAGGGAGTCGTGCGGGGGGTATTGTTTTAGAGTTTAGGGTAGTGCAGTGGTCTTTGGGTAGTGTAGGGGGTTGTGCGGGGGGTAGTGTTTTAGGGATTAGGGTAGTGCATTGGTATTTGGGTAGTGTAGGGGGGTCATGCGGGGAGTAGTGTTTTAAGGTTTAGGGCAGTGCAGTGGTGTTCGGGTAGTGTAGGGGGTCGTGCTGGGGGAGTGTTTTAGGGTTTAGGGCAGTGCAGTGGTGTTCGGGTAGTGTAGGGGGTCGTGCTGGGGGAGTGTTTTAGGGTTTAGGGCAGTGCAGTCGTGTTCGGGTAGTGTAGGGGGTCGTGCTGGGGGGAGTATTTGAGGGTTTAGGGTAGTGCAGTGGTGTTCGGGTAGTGCAGGGGGTCATGCTGGGGGTAGTGTTCTAGGGTTTAGGGCAGTGCAGTGGTGTTTGGGCAGTGTAGGGGGTCGTGCTGGGGTGGTGTTTTAGGGTTTAGGGCAGTGCAGTGGTGTTCTGGCAGTGTAGGGGGTCGTGCTGGGGGTGGTGTTTCAGGGTTTAGGGCAGTGGTGTTCGGGCAGTGTAGGGGGTCATGCTGGGGGTGGTGTTTCAGGGTTTAGGGCAGTGCAGTGGTGTTCGGGCAGTGTAGGGGGCGGTGCAGGGGTTGGTGTTTCAGGGTTTAGGGCAGTGCAGTGGTGTTCGGGCAGTGTAGGGGGTGGTGCAGGGGTGGTGTTTCAGGGTTTCGGGCAGTGCAGTGGTGTTCGGGCAGTGTAGGGGGTCAGTGCAGGGGGTGGTGTTTCAGGGTTTAGGGCAGTGCAGTGGTGTTCGGGCAGTGTAGGGGGCGGTGCAGGGGTGGTGTTTCAGGGTTTAGGGCAGTGCAGTAGTGTTCGGGCAGTGTAGGGGGTAATGCTGGGGCTGGTGTTTCAGGGTTTAGGGCAGTGCAGTGGTGTTCGGGCAGTGTAGGGGGTCATGCTGGGGCTGGTGTTTCAGGGTTTAGGGCAGTGCAGTGGTGTTCGGGCAGTGTAGGGGGTCTTGCTGGGGCTGGTGTTTCAGAGTCTAGGGCAATGCAGTGGTGTTCGAGCAGTGTAGGGGGTCTTGCTGGGGCTGGTGTTTCAGGGTTTAGGGCAGTGCAGTGGTGTTCGGGCAGTGTAGGGGGTCGTGCTGGGGGTGGTGTTTCAGGGTTTAGGGCAGTGCAGTGGTGTTCGGGCAGTGTAGGGGGTCGTGCTGGGGCTAGTGTTTCAGGGTTTAGGGCAGAGCAATGGTGCTCAGGCAGTGTAGGGGGTTGTGCTGGGGGTGATGTTTCAGGGTTTAGGGCAGTGCAGTGGTGTTAGGGCAGTGTAGGGGGTCGTGCTGGGGGTGTTGTTTCAGGGTTTAGGGCAGTGCAGTGGTGTTCCGGCAGTGTAGGGGGTCGTGCAGGGGGTGGTGTTTCAGGGTTTAGTGCAGTGGTGTTCAGGCAGTGTAGGGGGTCGTGCTGGGGTGGTGTTTCAGGGTTTAGGGCAGTGCAGTGGTGTTCGGGCAGTGTACGGGGTTGTGCTGGGGCTGGTGTTTCAGGGTTTAGGGCAGTGCAGTGGTGTTCGGGCAGTGTAGGGGGTCGTGCTGGGGGTGGTGTTTCAGGGTTTAGGGAAGTGCAGTGGTGTTCGGGCAGTGTAGGGGGTCGTGCTGGGGCTGGTGTTTCAGGGTTTAGGGCAGTGCAGTGGTGTTCGGGCAGTGTAGGGGGTCGTGCTGGGGCTGGTGTTTCAGGGTTTTGGGCAGAGCAGTGGTGTTCGGGCAGTGTAGGGGGTCGTGCTGGGGGTGGTGTTTCAGGGTTTAGGGCAGTGCAGTAGTGTTCGGGCAGTTTAGGGGGTCGTGCAGGGGGTGATGTTTCAGGGTTTAGGGCAGTGCAGTGGTGTTCTGGCAGTGTAGGGGGTCATGCTGGGGGTGGGGTTTCAGGGTTTAGGGCAGTACAGTGGTGTTCGGGCAGTGTAGGGGGTCGTGCAGGGGTGGTGTTTCAGGGTTTAGGGCAGTGCAGTGGTGTTCGGGCAGTGTAGGGGGTCGTGCTGGGGCTGGTGTTTCAGGGTTTAGGGCAGTGCAGTGGTGTTCGGGCAGTGTAGGCGGTCGTGCTGGGGCTGGTGTTTCAGAGTTTAGGGCAGTGCAGTGGTGTTCGGGCAGTGTAGGGGGTCGTGCTGGGGCTGGTGTTTCAGGGTTTAGGGCAGTGCAGTGGTGCTCGGGCAGTGTAGGGGGTCGTGCTGGGGGTGATGTTTCAGGGTTTAGGGTAGTGCAGTGGTGTTCGGGCAGTGTAGGGGGTCGTGCAGGGGCTGGTGTTTCAAGGTTTAGGGCAGTGCAGTGGTGTTCGGGCAGTGTAGGGGGTCGTGCTGGGGCTGGTGTTTCAGGGTTTTGGGCAGAGCAGTGGTGTTCGGGCAGTGTAGGGGGTCATGCTGGGGGTAGTGTTTCAGGGTTTAGGGCAGTGCAGTGGTGTTCGGGCAGTGTAGGGGGTCGTGCTGGGGGTGGTGTTTCAGGGTTTAGGTCAGTGGTGTTCGGGCAGTGTAGGGGGTCTTGCTGGTGGTGATGTTTCAGGGTTTAGGGCAGTGCAATGGTGTTTGGGTAGTGTAGGGGGTCGTGCTGGGGGTAGTGTTTTAGGGTTTAGGGTAGTGCAGTGGTGCTTGTGTAGTGTAGGGGGTCGTGCTGGGGGTAGTGTTTTAGGGTTTAGGGTAGTGCAGTGGTGTTTGTGTAGTGTAGGGGGTCATGTTTTAGGGTAGTGCAGTGGTGTTTGGGTAGTGTAGGGGGTCGTGCTGTTGGTAGTGTTTTAGGATTTAGGTTAATGCAGTGGTGTTTGGGTAGTGTAGGGGGTCGTGCTGGGGGTAGTGTTTTAGGGTTTAGGATAGTGCAGTGGTGCTTGTGTAGTGTAGGGGGTCGTGCTGGGGGTAGTGTTTTAGGGTTTAAGGTAGTGCAGTGGTGTTTTTGTAGTGTAGGGGGTCATGTTTTAAGATGCAATGCTCCAATACCCGACCAGTCTGCACTACATAAAACTGCAAAAAAACTAAAAATAAAAAGTGTTTTGCACACTTTTGTCATTGGGCTATATGTGGGCTACATCTGGGTAATATTTGTGCTACATTTGGGCTCTTTTTTCACTGGTGGCCATCTTGGAAGACTTCTTTGTTATGAAGTTTCCTAATTTCTTCATTTACTGCAGTCTCCTCAGTAGGAAATGCTTTCAGTTTTTTACTTTGATTCCATCAAGAAGGCATTCAGATGTGTCTCACATATGCCATAATTTCAGAATGTTAGCACTCTAGTTGCTCATTAGATCACTGGAGTAAAGCTACTGCTCACCAGGGAGTTAACTGGTAGTCTGCTGCTGGTATTGAAAGTGATTGTTTCAGTCTGCATGTCAGAATTTTCTAATGAAATAGAAGAGGATTTGAGATCTCACTTAAAACATGCCCTAATTTTTCTTTCTGCAGCACTAACCATAATTTCTATTTAAAAAAGAACCCCTCATTTTGTTCCTTTTTAAATTAAATGTTTTAAGTGTTACCGGTTTATTCCAATCAAGATGGCTTCAGGTGTGCCATACTTTTGTCATAAGTAAGGCTGTTAGCGCTCTAGTTGTTCTTTAGAACACTCTGGGAAGCTGCAGTAGAACACAAAGGCATCAACTGGCAGGCTGCTCCTGTTGAAATATAACAGGAAGATATTTGAGATCACACTTGAAATATGTCCTAATTTTTCTTTCTACAGCACTAACCATAATTTCTATGACAAAATGAACCCCATCATTTTGTTCCTTTTTAAATTAAATGTTTTAAGTGTTACCAGTTTATTCCAATCAAGATGGCTTCAGGTGTGCCATACTTTTGTCATAAGTAAGGCTGTTAGCACTCTAGTTGTTCTTTAGAACACTCTGGGAAGCTGCAGTAGAACACAAAGGCATCAACTGACAGGCTGCTCCTGTTGAAATATAACAGGAAGATATTTGAGATCACACTTGAAATATGTCCTAATTTTTCTTTCTACAGCACTAACCATAATCTCTATGACAAAATGAACCCCATCATTTTGTTCCTTTTTAAATTAAATGTTTTAAGTGTTACCAGTTTATTCCAATCAAGATGGCTTCAGGTGTGCCATACTTTTGTCATAAGTAAGGCTGTTAGCACTCTAGTTGTTCTTTAGAACACTCTGGGAAGCTGCAGTAGAACACAAAGGAATCAACTGACAGTCTCTGCCCTTGTTGGATGTACATGTTTTACTGAGAATGTCAGACTTCATTCTCACATGAGTGAGAAAGATAATGTGAATTTACAGAAAATATGCTCTCATTTTAGCTTCTGGAGCACCTTCCAAACCTCCATGGGACAAGCATGAGAAAATAGTGTTCTCTCAAACATGATTCATGATATCCCAGCAGAAGGTTTTTCACATGGTAAAATCACCTTAGAATACACCACAATTCCTAAAATTAGTATGGTACCATCAACAAATAAATTCTAATGTAACTAAAGCCTGTTATCACCCTTTATAGTTCTCCTTTTGGTGACCTCAAAATCTTCTATTCACTACAATGCATTTCAATGAGGTACTATTATTTATATTGGTCCCAAGATGGCTGCCAGCAATTCCAGGATGAAGTGCTGACAGCCAATCAGATCTCACGATGACATGTGTGGTTAGGCTCCGCCCAGATATATATGTGACTTTACTTTTGATTTTCTCAGGAACTACTGAACGGATTTACACCATTTAAGCAAAAGGCACGACACTGAACCAAGGGCTACCTCTTTGCCAAATTTGGTGTAATTCCGTTCAGCAGTTCGGGCTGTAGCTGCGACTAAAGGTTCCTATGGAAAAATGAATGGGGAAAACGCGTTTTGGGACCTGTCTTTTTTCTCGGCCCCCGCTTGACGTATCACCCCGAGACTTTCAGGATAGGAGCGGACCGGAGCGCCCCAACAAGTTGGAAACTTTCGCTAAGATTCGTCAACCGGCGCCAACGTTATTTCAGATAGAATGTCGCGGATTTCCTATGGATAATAGGTTTTAACTATAACTATCTACTGGCGACCGCCAGTAGATAATATATACATATATATATATATATATATATATATATACATATATATATATATATATATGTATTATATTATCTACTGGCGGTCGCCAGTAGATAGTTATAGTTAGGACCTATTTTCACTAGGAAATCCGCAACATTCTATTTGCAATAACGTTGGCGCCGGTTGACGAATCTTCGCAAGCTTCCAACTTGTTGAGGCGCTCCGAGCTCCTATCCTGAAAGTCTCGGGTGATCGTCGGCGAGGGCCGAGAAAGGGTCCCAAAGCGCGTTTTCCCCATTCATTTTCCATAGGAACTGCTAGTCGCAGCTACAGCCCGAACTGCTGAGCGGATTACACCAAATTTGGCAGAAGGTAGCCCTTGGTTCAGTGTCATGCCTTTAGCTTAAATGGTGTAAATCCGTTCAGTAGTTCCTGAGAAAATCAAAAGTAAAGTCACATATATATCTATGGCTGAGTAGGGTCCGCGTACCCTCCCGATCACGAGCTGCATGCTAATTGGCTGTCAAGTGGCTGTCAACACTCCAAATCAGGAAGTGTTGGCAGCCATTTTGTCCCTCGGTAGAACCGAGGGACAGAAACAAGTGTGCAAAGTGCAAAAAGGGGGCAGGGTAGAAACACCCTGACCCCCTAGGTCTGCTCAGGGGGTCCCACAAGGACCCCCTGGGCAGAAAAAAGCATTTTTTTTTTTTAAAAATCGGCGGGATGCGCTTAGGGTGCGCGGACCTTGCCGAAAAAAAAAAAACGAAGCGCGGTCTCCGCGCTTCGTTGTTATTTGGCCCCGGGTGGGCCAAGTCCCGGGGGCATGCGGGGGGTTATTTATAATATGTGGGGGCCTCTAAGGCCCCCAAGCCCGGGGACCGCCACCCTCCGGGGCTTTAAAAATAAAGGGTGCGGGAGGGCTCTCGGCCCTCCCGCAGCCCGAGGACCGCCACCTCCCCGGGGCTTCTTTTTATTTTAAAAAAAATTACCTGTGTGGGGGGGCTCGAGCCTCCCCACATGCCCCGGGGACCGCCACCTCCCCGGGGCACTACAAATTTCAATATGGGGGTCCATTACGGACCCCCAGAGCCCTGGGGACCACCACCTCCCCGGGGCTTTGTCGATGGAGACCCCCAGGGCCGGCTCCTTCAGTGTCCCGGGGTGCCTACCCCCGGGACACTGTAGTTTGCTATGAAAGGACGGGAGCCTCGCGGCTCCCGTCCTGTCATAGCAAACTGCTTTGGATATTGGAAGCGAGAGCAGGAAACCTGCTCTCGCTTCCAATATCCAAAGCAAATTGCTTTCCACATGGGGAGCTGCATGTTAGCAGCTCCCCATGTGGAAAAGCAATGCCGGCTCCCGCAGGAGGCTGGGAACCGTCATGGTCCGTGGGGGAGTTGGGGTCCCCCCACTGACCCCAAAGGATAGGGCCAGCCCCAGGGGATGGGGTCCCCGGGGCAAGTAGTGGCCCGGGAGGGGGGCCACGTGGCCCCCCTCCCCAAAAATAATTTATAAAAAATTACAAAAATAAAAAATAAAGGCCTGCCCCGGGGGATGGGGTCCCCGGGGCAAAAGGAGGCCTGAGGAGGGGGGCCATGCAGCCCCCCTCCTTAAAAATGTATTTAAAAGTGAGGCCATGCCCCAGGGGATGGGGTCCCTGGGGCCGGATTCGGCCACGGGAGGGGGGCCACGCGGCCCCCTTCCCGTTTAATTTAAAAAAAAAAAAAAAGGGTAAGGCCCTGGGGGATGGGGTCCCCAGGGCCCAAAAATAGGAAAAAGGAAGGGGGGCCACACAGCCCCCCCTTCGGGGGAAAAAAAAATACGATCGGGCCGCAGGCACCGCCCCCTTCCTTTACCACTCTGCAAACGCGCCCCTGGCGCGTTTGCAGATGGGGAACGAATTCCCCTTAAATACTGGGGGTCCCTGGGGGCCAACTAGCCCACCAGGAACCTCCAGTATGTGCCAGGGGGCTGCGTTGCAGAGAGGTGTACAGAGGCCACGCCCCTTTTTACACCTCTCTGCAACGCAGCTCTGTGGCGCTTTTTGGAGGTACATGGTGGGCTACTTGGACTCCAGGGACCCTCAGGATTCAAGGGGACTTAATCCCCCAACTTAAAACGTGCCACGGGCGCGTTTGCACAGTGGTGAAGGGAGGGGCGGGGCTTCAGGTGACATGTGTGCAAACAGGCCCCGTGGCGTGTTTTAAGATGGGGAATTAAATCCTCTTCAATCCTGAGGGTCCCTGGGGGCCAACTAGCCCACCAGGTACCTCCAGTAAGCACCACAGAGCTGCGTTGCAGAGTGTTGTAAAAAGGGGCGTGGCCTCTGAACACCTCTCTGCAACGCAGCTCTCTGGCGCATACTGGAGGTACCTGGTGGGCTAGTTGGCCCCTAGGGACCCTCGGGATTGAAGAGGAATTAATTCTCCAACTTAAAACGCGACACACGGCGTGTTGGCAGACATGTATCCTCAGGCCCCACCCCCTTCCTTCACCATTGTGCAAATATTCCTCTAAAATCAGCCGAACTACGAATTCCGATTTACTCACCTGTTATCAGGAGAGGCCTCAGTGCTGCATCTTTGAGCCCAGTACTGATCCTGAAAAGTAATTTTAACCGTACTTACCAGTAACTTGAATTTCCTTCCATAGGATATCATTGCCTGCTTTTTGCTGAAAAAGTTTCTAAGTGTCGATTTTTGAAACATACAAATATTCCTCTAAAATCAGCAGAACTACGAATTCCGATTTACTCACCTGTTATCAGGAGAGAACCCAGTGCTGCATCTTTTAGCCCAGCACTGACCTTGAAAAGTAATTCTAACCGTACTTACCAGTAACTTGAATTTCCTTCCATAGGCTAACATTGACTGGTTTCACTTGGAAATTCTTCTAAGTGTGGATTTTTGAAACATACAAATATTCCTCTAAAATCAGCAGAACTACGAATTCCGATTTACTCACCTGTTATCAGGAGAGACCTCAGTGCTGCATCTTTGAGCCCAGTACTGATCCTAAAAAGTAATTCTAACCGTACTTACCAGTAACTTGAATTTCCTTCCATAGGCTAACATTGACTGGTTTCACTTGGAAATTCTTTCAAGTGTGGAGTTTTGGAACTTTATAATATTCCTCTAAAATCAGCCGAACTACGAATTCCAATTTACTCACCTGTTATCAGGAGAGACCTCAGTGCTGCATCTTTGAGCCCAGTACAGATCCTGAAAAGTAATTCTAACCGTACTTACCAGTAACTTGAATTTCCTTCCTTAGGAATCCATTGTCTGGTTTTCAGCAGAAAAGTTTCAAAGTGTCGATTTTCACAAACTACAAATATTCCTTAAAAATCGCCTGTATGACTTAAACGCATTCTTTCAACTGTTTACAGGAGATGCACCAGTGCTGGATCCAGGATCCACCACTGAGTAAGAAAAAGTAACAATAACACTACTTACCTGCTAAGTGAATTTCCTCCCGTAGGATAACATTGGTGATTCTATGTGAAAAAGTTTCTAAGTGTCAACTTTTAAAATACAATAATATTCCTTAAAAATCACTACTGTAACCAAAACGCTTTTACTCAACTGTTTACAGGAGATGTCCCAGGACTGAATCTAGGATCCAGTCCTGTGGTTAGAAAAAGTAATCCATAAACTAACTAATTGCATTTAACTTGAAATTCACATTGAGCTCAATGTTGCATTGTGTTTGAAATTGTGTTGCCCATTGCAACAACTGTAACTACTGTACTTAAAAGTCTATTGCCTATTTGCAAAGTATTTAAACTAAAGTAATTCATTCTGAGAAAGTATATTTTGTAATGTAATGTATAATGTAATTACAATGTAATTTAAAAAATAAAATATCTAAAAATAAATAGTTTAAAAAAAATGTAGTAAATCAGTATCAAAAAAATAAATATAACAATTAATACATTTAAAAATTGTCATTTACAAAACCTTTGAAATTCACTGAAAAAAACCATAGGTTTCAGACATGTTATAGTTAGGAATTAGCATTTAAAAAACCTTTGAAATTCACTGAAAAAACCATAGGTTTCAGGCACGTTATAGTTAGAAATTAGCATTTAAAAAACCTTACAAATTCACTGAAAAAACCATAGGTTTTAGGGACAGTTATAGTTAGTTGGACATTGCACTCGTACAAAACCTATGAAATTCCCCCGTTATAGTTAGTTCAGGTAACTATAACTCGCGCCCCCGCAATGCACTGCTGATGACGTCACATATTACATCACTCATGACATGGTCAGTGACATCACTGATGACATCACTGATGACATCTCAAATGACATCACTGATGCCATCACTGATGACATCATCCATTTGATAATTTGATGCATCTTCTCACACCCTAATATAACTTTTGATACACCCACTGTAAATTACAGACTGCCATTGTCAAAACCATAGACACTCCAACACCAATTACTATATACACACTCACTGATTCTTAGGTCTACACACACACATCTACTCACTCACCCGTACAGTCACTCATACTTATAGTCACTCAGTACAGGACTATTATATGCACTCATACACCTATATAAACACTCACACACCGCCACTCATCCATAGAGGTACTCACACACCTAGTCAGTCATGCAAAAATTAAGCACACACCCATTTACTCACCTATACAGTTATACACACACCAGCTCACTTACTCATACAAATACTAGCACATTCTTATGCTCTTATACAATCTCTGATACAAGCACACACTCATCCATACAGTCACTCTCACAATCACACACTCTAAGCTTATAGCTATTTATATACTCCAACACACATATATACTGCCTTTCACATATGTAGTTACTCACACATGTACCACTGGGACATACATTCACTCACTAACACACACTTACCCACCCATACAGTCTATCACAGATGCACTCTTGAAACCATCCACCCAGTGAATCACCCACTCACACATCTATGCACAGAGTCGCACACACCCCACCCACACAAACACTCAGGCACCCATACAGATACTCAGACAACCAATCAATAACTCATATAGACACTCATGTAGTTATTCACAAACCCATGCAGCCACTTACACAGCAACAGACAGACGGATACAGATATTCACCCAGTTTAGTCACTAACCCATGCATTCAGTAAGATACGTTTAATCACTCACTTATAGAGTTAGTCACGCACCTACTAAATCATCCATTCAGACACTTATACACCCACTCATTCTTCAATACGCCTTTCCCTATATATATTAAACATATTTAAACTTTACAGAAACACACAGTCACTGGATGATGTCATCAGTGATGTCATTTGAGATGTCATCAGTGATGTCATCAGTGATGTCACTGACCATGTCATGAGTGATGTAATATGTGACATCATCAGCAGTGCATTGCGGGGGCGCGAGTTATAGTTACCTGAACTAACTATAACGGGGGAATTTCACGGGTTTTGTACGAGTGCAATGTCCAACTAACTATAACTGTCCCTAAAACCTATGGTTTTTTCAGTGAATATATATATATATGTGTATAATATATATATATATATTGGGGAAAAAATGTTACAGGGATGGTAAATTAGGAATTAGCATTAAAAAATGTAGAAATTCACTGAAAAAACAAAGGTTATAGGGACGTTATAGTTAGTGTTGGAAGGTGGGTACCTACACTTAATAATACACCACAATCGCACATAAAGTCCTATTAACTCTCAATAAATGAATCCTTGCTCAACCCTTGGTAGCTTGGCTGGCAAGCAGTCAGGCTTAACTTAGGACACGGGTGTGTAAAGTATTTAAAAACACCAATAACAGTAAATTAGTAAGTCACAACACACAATAAGAATTCAACACCAATTTGTAAAAATAGGAAATATTTTTATGATTAAAATAACTCAAAAATAACAAACACCCAATGTAGGGAACCAGAGATTTGCATTTTTTTAAGATTAAATGTAAAAAAGTGATTTCTAATGCCTGTAAGCCAAAAGCACTAACTTGGGACAACTGGTCACACTTGGCCGAGACAAACTCAAAGTTTCAGGTCGACCGTAATGGAGCACGGGTCGGATACGATGAGCAGTAGGGCCCAGTCAAGTTTTACCTTCTGACTTAGCCACTTTTTTGGAGCTTTTTCTCTTGATGTAGAGCGAGGCTCCTTGTCAGGCCGGGTTGCAGTTCGACAATGGCGGCCTGCTTCAGCACGAGGCCTCGGTGAACTCCTGGAGGTCTTGGTTCTCATCGTCGACGGGCAGAGCTCCGGCGCTTTCAGCAAGGCAAATCTGAATTTCAGTCAGAGTCGCTGTTCAACGTCACTGGCTTGACTCTTATCAATGGGTCGGTCAACTTATGGAGCTTTTTACCATAAGGTCTCCAAATGATCTCAAACTTCTGGATCTCCTTCCAGAAGGTTTTTTTGGGGTCTTGAAGTGCCCACACCACCAGCCAAGATTCCAGAGGCTCTGAGTTGCTCCTTGGAGAGTTGAGACTACAATTCCCACAAAGCCTTAAGAGTCTACTGGATGCTTGTCAGGTGGGCATTTCTTGGTGAAGTTGATGCAGGTGACATTTTGAAGCTCTTTTGTATCTCTTGCTTTCAGGGAGTCTACTCCTCAAACTTTTAAAGAAAGGTAAAGTCCTCTTTTGTGAAGCCCAGAGTGTGTAGCAGGGGCAGTACTTATGAGGGTAGTCCTCTCTAGTGCAGAGCAGGGACTCAGCAGGGCAGTCATTCTTCTTGTTTCCACGCAGGGATCTGAGTTGCTGGGCAGGTCTCCCATATTAACCAGGTTTCTGAGCTGGCAAGAAGTGGGTATCCCTGACTCATTGGTTGCAGGGTGCCACCCTCAGTGATTACTACTTCCCCTGAAGTGTGGCATTTTCTTGTCCCAGAAAGCACTTTTCCACAAAAATCAAAATGGAGAAAATCTCTTCAGGAGCTTCAGTTCTGGCTAAACCCACCCACAGGTGTGGCTAACATTTCCCTACACTCCCCTTCCAGTCCCTCTGCTAACTCAATTACAGTAAGTAAGTAAGTAAATTTATTGTTTAGTTAATTAAAACCTTAACAAAATTTCACCTTAAAAAACCCCAGTAAATCTGCCAATTTTAAAACATTATTAATTTACATTATCAGTTTGTTGCAAATAAATATTTTTAAAAACATTTTTCAGCTAATCAGCCTCACTTTGTTGCAAGAAATGATAAGCTTATTGCATTGATGAATTTATAATCTGAACAGTTAAATTCTAGCTCTATCATAAGGTTTACGCTATCAGCAATGCCGTTAAAAGTTCAATTTGTGGGCCTGTTTTTCAGTTTAAGAGTTTTGATTTTCTCGCATGTCCTTTGAGGATTCATGATTTCCACCTTATAACTCAAGTTTATATTTCAATTTTCAGGGCCTGTTCATGGGAGTTAAGAAATGTAATCAATTTGCAGTTCATTTGGGGATCAGAGGGGTACAGTCCTGTTATTATAGCAGCCCTTATTCCTCTAAGGTTTAGAGCTTTTCTAAGTAAAGTAACTTGTGCTGTGTGAAGTTTGGGGCATATGCAAATTATATTAATGAAATCCTCTTTGTTACTACTGCAGAGTCTGCATGATCTAGGCCCTTTGTATACCAAGGGTGGCTGGTCCGCTATCAACGGGAGTTTCCCGAAGCGTATGGCCATCAAATGTCTCTTTAAATATATTGAGAATGCAATACTCAGGTAAGGTCCCGGTGCGAGGGACTTGTATTTATTCATCACTATCCAGGCGTGAGATCTCGAACTAAAGATGTTTTTATCAACTGGAAAGGAATGACATTTTGCTGCTTTGTTTATTGCTTGCTTAAAGGACAGATACAGAAGATTGTTTTTCCACAACTCAACTGTGCAAGTAGTTTGTAGAGGCGTATAAAAATATTGGTTGTATGGTGATTTTTTATCCTCATCCAGTTCTGTCCAAAGGGCATTATTAAGTGGTGAGTTTGCCGTGTTCTGTTTAAGTCGATACCAGAGCTTTATTGTTGCATTCATTCTCCCTATTGTTTCATTTAACAGGCCAAATTCGAGTCGTACCTGGGCTTGTGAAGCAGACTGATGTATCTGGAAGACTTTCTTATAGGTCGCGACTAGTAGTTTGGTTAGAAGATCAGAGTCTTTGCCGTATAGGGCAATACTGGTATACGTTATTGTTGTAAGCATTTTGGCCAACATCACTAAGAGCAGAGGTTTGTATGACGGCCCCTTCAGTTGTTTTGCCAGAGTCCTAAAGGCAATGTTAGTGCGCTAATTATCTGAGACATGTAGCTTTTTTGCTCTAGATGGTTTTGTCTATTGTCCATGTAGAACCCCAGATATTTATAGCTAGTTACTTCCTCTATCTGGTGGCTTTCTAACCATATATTCTGCTTAGTTCTTCAATGATTACTGATGAGCATAATTGTTAGACTTGGCATCTTTTGCCGTGTTTCCCCTGACTTTTTGCTTTCTGACCTCCCGGTTTTGACTCTGTTTTTGCTGGTGTAATGATTCTGCGCACTTTCCTCACTGCTGTCCAGTGGGAAAGTGCAAGTGCTCCTGTATAAAATGTGTTATGGATTAGTGTTTCCATGATTGGCCTATTTGGTTTATGTGTCAGTCCCTTGTAAAGTGCACTGCGAGTGCCAGGGCCTATAGACCAAATGCTGTTGGTGGGCTGCAGCACTGGATTGTGCCCCCCACGCAAACAGCCCGTAAAGTGTAACTCGGGCCTGCCATCGCAGAGCCTACGCGCAGCCTGGGGCTGCCATGTCGACTTGGCAAGTGCACACACTTGCAAGTCCCTAAACCTTCCCTTTTTCTACATGTTAGTCACCCCTAAGGTAGGCCCAAGGTACCCCTGTGGGCAGGGTGCGTTGTATGCGAAAGGTAGGACATGCCCTGGTGTGTGTGGCATGTCCTGATAGTGAATTACAGCCTAGTTCGTTTTTCACTATTGCAAGGCTACCTGCTCCCCCGAGGCCAGAACGGGCAGTTTTGATTATTACAGCTTATAATCCTAACTGACCCCGGGAACATGGTAGAAATTCGAGTTTAGTATGCCTGGACTCAGAATGATAAAATGCATCTTTTAGTGAAGTTGTTTTTAACATTCTGTTTGAAAATGCCATTTTTAGAAAGTGGGTATTTTCTTGTCTAACCATCCAAGCCTGCCTCTGCGAGGTTGTGTATTCCTTGTCTGGAGTGTGAGTGACAGGGGCTGGGGGATGCCAGGAGACAGGGTGAGTCAGCACAGGGCTGAATAGCAAGATCTACATGTAGATGGGTGGGAGGGGTCGCACCTGGGCCCTGAATAGGACAGTGCCTTCCCTCCACAATGCTGGCTCCACCTCCTGTGGTGCATCTGATAACCCTGGCCTACTCACTGAAAGAAGGGACGGAGACTTGTCAACAAAGTGCTCCAGAACTGGTTTGGACTAGGCAAAGGCCTCTCTGCCTTCAGAGAACAAAGGAATTTGGGATATAAATACTGGGGCCCTGACCCCATGAATTTAGATCTCGCTGGAATCAAGGAACCTGTCAAGACGAAGAGCTGGAAGAGCTGCCAGGAGGAGTACTGCCCCTTTGCGGTGTTGTTGCTTTGTTGGGTTGGCCTGCAGCTGCTGCTTCTGCCTTGGGCAGTGAAAGGAAGGAACTTTCTACAAACTTGTGCTGAGTATCTCCAAGGGCCTGGAACCGAGCTGGCCTCCTGTTAAGAAGTCTCAGGGACTACAAAGACTTCACAAGCCTCTGGGTACCGCTTCTGGAACGCTGTTTCAGTTGCCACAGAGGAAGGGAACTGCAACCGACTCCGTCAACCGAATCCATCCCTGGCCGGTGACCTGTTTGCACCGCAGACCGCATCGCCCCGCTTCGCATCGCAACCCTGGCTCACCGTGGGCGACGTCAGACGCCGCCAACACCGAGCTGCTGCTTGCACCGTGACCTGTGGGCACCGCAGTTCGCATCGCATCGCATCGCTTCACTGAACCAGCCGGACCCGACCGACGCGGACGCTGCAACTGGCTCAAGAGTCGTGACCGCACCGCATTTGGGGCACCGCTCGCACGTCTGCGACGCACCGCTCCGACTCGCACCGCTGTCCGACGCCAGCTCCCGCACTCCGGCTTGGTCGCCTGCATCGCAACCTGTCAGCACCGCATCGAGCATCGTCTCACCCTGCATCGCACGCCTTGGACTCACCGACTCCGTCTGCACGACGCTCATCGAGCCGCTGCCTGCACCGCAACGAGGGATACCGCACCTTGCATCGCTCCGTCTTGCACCGCAACCACGACGAACGCCGACCGGCTCGTACACTCCGTACCAGCCACAACGAGAAAAGGTACTGTGACCGAGTCTGTTCACGACTCTGCTGGCCCGTAGCGACGCAGTCGGCTGGAACTGTTGGACTCTGTGTAATTCAGCATCGCGGTAGACCCGGACGGGGCTACCGACTCGTACGAACTTTGCTTTTGTGTTATTCCTGCAAAGAAGAAGTTACCTTATCAAGCATTCATTTTTAAAGTATAGTATTGTGGATTTTTGTCGTAATTGGTCTTGTCTTGAGTATATAAAAATTGGTTATTTTTCTAAACTGGTGTGGTGTCAGTTTGTAGTGCTTACACTGTATTACTGTTGGTTATGTGCAAATGCTTTACACACTGCCTCTGAATTAAGCCTGACTGCTCGTGCCAAGCTACTACGAGGGTGAGCAGGGGTTACTTCACGAGTGTAACACCCTTACCCTGACTAGGAAGAAGGGTCCCTACTTGGACAAAGGTGCAAGCCCTTGCCAACTAGAGATCCCATTTCTAACAATAATTTTTGTTTTTAAGGTGTAAATTTCTAGTTTATGAAATGAGATATTCCGTCATTTCCTTAAGAGCTCTTCGAAGACCGGTCTTGGTTAGGCTCATTAGCACCACATCGTCCGCGTACGAGAGATGTGATAATGGAAGCTTCCCCAATTGCGGGGGATGAGAGTTAATCTGATTGAGCCTTTTTGCCAGGTCAGACATAAATAGGTTGAAAAGGTGCGGCGCCAATACGCAACCTTGTTTTAGGCCTTTGTTCGTGATCAGCTTCCTGGATAGTCTAGAGCCGTTGCCCAACTTTATTCTTATCCATGTTTGGGAATAGAATTGCAGTATTCCTCTTAAAATTCTCTTGGGGATTTTCCAGGCTCTCAGGTTTTTCCATAAGAGGTGATGGTCCACGCTGTCAAATGCTGCTTTTAAATCTTCAAAGCAAAGGTTTAGTTGTTGTTTCCTCCGCCTGTATTTGTTTGCTATTAATGAGAGAGCTAGGATATTGGTAATCGTCCCTATACCTTTCTTGAAACCTGTTTGGTTAACAGGAATCAGGTTAAGGTTGTTTGACCAGTCCCTCAGATCTTCCAGGATAAGTGAGGCATAGTATTTTGCTTCTACGTCTAGTAGGGCAAATAGCCTGTAGTATGACTGAGTTGTTCGGTCTCCTCCCTTGTAGATCGGTTTCATTATCGATCCTTGCCAATTAGATGGAATATAATTTAGTAACTCTGTTTCACTAAACAGTATGGAAAGGTGCTCACTGCAGAAGGATGGATCATACTTAAAGATTGCTTGGGGTATGCCATTAGGTCCTGGGGCACCATCACCTCTGCCTTTCCGCATTATACATGTTATTTTGTCTGCCGAGTAGAAGCGCAGTTCCGTTTCTGCTTTGAGATAACTGATGCTGTGTTTGCCATATTGCCTAGCGATTTCATCAGTTGAATAGGCACCTAAATCAGTCATTACTGTTACAGTGCACATACCATCTTCTCCTTGTGTGATACTTTCAGCTTCTCCTTGTGCAGCATTTTCATCTCTTTTGTTTGCCGCCACTAGATCTTGGTGATTTCGAGCCTCCTGGTGCTTTCGAGATAAATGTTCGGGAAATGTGGTTTCTGTAAACTTGTTAGAAATTTAGCCCACTCATGTTCTTGTATATTTGAGGTTAGCGTGTTCACTGGCCTATTCAGATTATTTATCATTTCCCAGAAGGTATTGGAGTTGGTTTCCTAGCACTATAAAGTAACTTTGACCGGAATTCGTCATTGCTATTTCTCTTATCTTCCCATAACTTTTTTTAAACGCTTTCCTCAACTGACGTACGTTGTCCCAAGCTGTTTGATCGGGGTAAGTTGTTTTTAATCTCCTGATGGCTTTCTTCAGATCATGTTTCAGGTGCCCGACCTCTTCTGTTAGGTTATTTTTATTTCTTGAGACCTGTTGTTGTTTCCCAGACAATAATGTAATTAATTTTGTTGTAAAATTATCCCAAACTTGTATCTTGTTAAGGCCCTCATTTCCACTTGCTGTTATTAGCCCCTTTACTTTATTTTGGAGTACTTCTATAGTTTCATTTGTCCATTTTAGACATTTTAGATCAATTGAATGAATGCTTCCCTCTATAATGAGGTTGATCTGATGTTTAGATAAAAAATTAAGTTAAAGTGAATATGCTGGTAAGAATGGTCACTCCTAGTTGTATAGTCTATTGCAAAATGAGAGAGTAAAGGAATCAGTAATAGTGAAATTGCTGTATAATCCAGTCTGGGCCGCGTCTTTCCTCCATGAAATGTATGCTTAGGTGGGATGTCATTCGTTGTTCTGCCGTTTATTACTCTCAATCCCAAAAACTCTAGGGCTTTTACCAGGTGTTGGCCTGTCTGGTCCGGGCGTATCATTTTTAGTTGGTATTGAGGAGGAACGTTCCAGTATATGTTATCAGCTGCTAATTACTCGTCTTCGTCCGGGGTATATATTAGGTTAGAATTAAAGTCTCCTGTCAACACTATGTCCCAATAGGGGTGTGTACATCTTATATCTGAAATTATGGTAATTAGCAAAGCGTTGTGGGCTTTTTTCTTTTTTGTTTGTGGGTGTGCATATGTGTTGATCAACAAAACTGTTTTCGATTTGTTTGAGATGCGTGAAGTAAGTTTGATTAATTGCAAATTGGGTCCCAGAGAGACTATCTGATACGATTCGATGTTCAGTGCTGTAGAAACGTAGACTGCCAAGCCCCCTTCCGACCAGCCATATTTCTTTGTTTTTACTGCAGGTATGGTGTAATGTGAATAACCAGCTAGGGGTAATTCATCCGATGCCCATGTCTCCTGGAGAGCTAATATATCACGTTTCCCAGTTTTGAGGAAGGCTGCCTTCCTCCATCCATTTTTTCGCTCCGGCGATATTCCATGAAAGGAGAGGGATTTTTCCCTTGTTTGTTTTATCGCTCGTCCTTTCCATGGGTCAGTTTCTCTCAACTGTAGTAAGTGCGCCTGGCAGCCAGCTCCATTTATCTTGATCTGACGCTGATTTGTGGTCTTTTAGCACCCCTCTCCTCTGAGAAGTCGATTGACTGCTACCTTTTGCACTCTGCAGGACTGAGTAAACCCGTAGGTTTTCTTTCCTTTGTCCTGATCCGAGATTAAGGGTAGAGTTTTCAATTAGTTTAATGCCCCAGGCATTACTTACTTACAAATACAGGGGCTCCCACCTGGCTGGGGGTGATGGAAGTAGGGTTGGGTCTGGTTCCTGTCCTCACTGTCTTTCTCCTTTTGAAGATCAGTTTGGCTACCCACCCCCTTCCTGTCCTGGCATCTGCTGCTGCAAATCTCCTCCCACCAGATGTCTCCTTTGTCTCAGTTCAGGCAACTTCACACCTAATCAGAACAGCTTGGCTCAGCCTGTCAAATGCTGGCGAAGCAGAAGAGGCTACTACAGGGCTGATTTTAGGTAACTTTAGGGAAGCAGTTCTAAAACTGCCTTCCTGCAGTAGTTACAATAAACCTAACCTTGGTAAGTTGCTGGATTTATTGCAACTATTATTTTCACACTTTGAAGTATTATTTGAGCTCACTCCAGCCAAAAGATAGACTTTATTAATTTTAAATCAAGCCTTTCCATGTTATATGCCCATGGAGCTAATGTACTACCGTGGGGAAAAACGAAATTGGCAGTTTTTCCCTGACCAGGGCATATAAAATATATTTTATAATGTCGCTGCTTATTTTAGCATAGCACCCTACCCTTGGGGCACCTACGGCAGACCTTAGGGATGACATATGTAAAAATAAAGTGGTTTAAGACTTTGAAAGTACCTTTAATTCCAAAGTCGAATTTGGACATTGTTTTATTTTAAAAGCAGCCTGCAAGTCAGTGCTAGCTTTTAAAATGACAGCAGGCGCCAAAGCAGTGCACACTTAAGTGCATTAAATCCTACTGTGCCTCTAAACCTACATGCCCTACCATATACTAGGGACTTACAGGTAGGGTAACAGTACCAATTGTAATCACACATAATTACCATATACCCTTTTAAACAGAGCATGGGCCCTGGACCTTGTTAGCAGAGCCCATGGCACAATATGAGTCAGTAACCATCAGTATCAGTGAAAAAATGGGAGTGATCAGGGCAAAAAGGATGACTTTCTCACAATTAGGAAAAAGAATTAAAAGAACCTTAGAAACTCACTAAAAAACAAATGTTACAGGGATGTAATAGTTAGGTTCGGATTCTACACACACAAAACCACAGATATTCAGCAGTTATAGTTATAGTTGGAGAACTATAACTCACAACCTCACCATGCACTGCTAATTATCCCACATTTTACATCACTATGACATCTTCTGTAACATCACTGATAATATCACTGCAACATTTGCTGTAAAATTATTGATGAGAAAGCTGTGCATGTCTGGGGCACGAGTTATAGTTACCTAGGTGCTTGAGTTATAGTTATTTGAGATAACTATAACTGCTGAACTTCTATGGATTTGTGCATGTAAAATCAAAACCTAACTAGAACGTCCCTGTAACCTGTTTTTTTAGTGAATATATATATATATAAATTCAGTAACTCCACGCTAGCATTCCCGCTAAATTCCGCCATCCGGCGCATGGCAGAATTATAATTAAGGCTTTCTGTTTTCCGTTTTTACTGATTCTTACATATAAATACAGACAGAAAAACATTCATTTTCTTAACTGTATTTATTTTTAAATGTGTAAAAAACTGAAATTAAGTTGTTTTTTGAGTGATTCTAAATACGTCTGCCATGACTGCCAGGCCAATAGCTGTGTGGATTGATATGTAAAGGGGGTAGCAAAGAAATGTTTTTAGTAAAGAGGCTTAAACAGCAGTAGATATGCACTAGGTTGATACTGAATGTTTGCATATAAAAGCATTGATTTCTTTTCTGAGGGTGTACATTCAAGCATGAGTGCATATTTCTCAGTTAAATAAATGTAAAAATATACACATTTTAGCTTAAGTTTTTCACAAAACTCAAAATAAATATGGATAAATACAGATAAAAGTAGCATAAAATAAATATGGATAAATACAGATGGAAATGTCCAAAACATAAGGACCATAATTATAATCCCGTTGGTGTGTGCAAGACTTGTGTTAGTATGCTGGCGAGCGCGACAGGACTTGCCAGCAATTAGTGAGTGCCAACCAGATTTGTAGGTCGCTCCGATGACTTCTGGTCGGCATGGAGCCTTTGTGTGCCATTGTTGTGACACTGATGAGTGTGAGTGGCTGCTTTTCAAGCAAATTCTCTACTCGAGAAGCAGCTAAATCAACTCAAAAAGATGTTTTTGAGTGAATATTCTACTCCAATGGACCATTCAGGTTGTTTTTTAGTGCAAAAAGCATTATTTTACTTTTTTTCAACAAGAAGGAAGTGCCCAAGAGATTCCAACTTCCTCTTCCTGTCCAGCAGTCTCCTCCCAGTGCTTTGTGCATCTCCTGGTCACTTTTCATTTGGATTCCGAGATAGATGGATCACTCTCTTTGTCTGCAATTACTGCTGGATACCATTGGATTTTGAGAACTTTGTTTTTTTGATATCCCAAATAAGTTCAAAACCTTTCTGTAAGGGTGTTGTTTGTTTGCTAGAGGGCATGCACCAGTATTTATTTGCACTTTTATTAGATTTTTAAATTTGATTGTGGTTGTGGTGGGTGGCCTGGAGTTGCAGTAGGGGCCTAGTTTTTTTTTGCATTTAATTTTTTATCTTTTTAAGGGAGAAAAGGCTGCACAGTTCAGTACATTTTCTCCATGTTTGTTAATTTTGCACTATTCATTTATTTTACTATGTTGCCTAGTCTGCTCACAGGCCATCCAGCCACTACTAGTCACCGGGTACATGAAACAACTGTTTCTGGGATATATGTTGTTTTAAAACATAATTTAGGCCAGGGATGGCATTGGATTAAATACATTTTTTTTTTGTATTTCATGTTTTTTCTGTAAAAACTGTATTTTTGGTGTGGTAATACTTGATGTCTTGGCAGGATGTGTGTAGTTGGATTTTTTTTTAGCTCACTTGATTTTCATTTATGGCATTGCTGAATTAATGGTGATGATTAAGTGTTGTCTTCATTGTTTATCAAGCCTCCTTTGTCTGGCCAGTGTGAATGTGTGTGTGTGTGTGTGTGTTTGCGTGTGTGTGTGTGTGTGTGCGTGTGGGTTTGTGTTACTATCCTTGTGGGGACTTGGGTGTGATAACACACTCACGCTGTGGGGACTTGATTGCACTGTGGGGACCTGAACCCAGGTCCCCACAAGGCAATGTCTTCTAAATGATAGAAAATGACTTCAGGAACATCTGTGTAAATTTTTACAACTTTTTAAAAAATTGCCTTGTGGGGACCTGTGTTTTGTAAAGTGTGTTTATATTTTTGCTCTGCTCTGCCCCTGTAGACAGGAGGCGGTACTGCAGTCTTAAACACACTTTGCATTTAAACACACTTTGCTCATTAGGAACACATGCTAGCAGCAGAAAGCACACATATTTCAAAGGAAAAAATGCATAACCCAATGTTAGAAACCTATTTTAATGCATATTCACCTTTTTTCTAATTAATACAGTAAAACTTTATTTACATTAAGCTGTTGAATTTAGATTATTTGTTTCTGAAAATAATTAGTTGTTTTGTAAACATTGCTAAAAGCATTTTAAGGCTCCCAGTTTTATGCTTTTACTGTTTTTTGCTGATAAATACAGACAGAAAACGATGTGTTTCCTGTCTGTATTTATTTTTACAAATTCATTTATTCTCAAAACACGTTTAAAACAAAACCATAGTTGAAGTAAAAGACCAATAGAAAAAATAAACCACATATCGAGCAACTGTAACTTAACAGACCGTGAAAGGTTTAAAAATAACAGGCCCTTCTTGTGCAGCTTGTTTATCAAGCCGTGTAAATGACTGACCTATGCCTCTAAATATATTCTGTTATTTGATGTGTGCTAACATTTAGTTTAAAACTACGTGGTTCTTTCGATTCTTTTTAAAAGAATCCCTGATGCACTGGCCAGTGTTTCTTTGCAAGGCAAAATGAAAGCGCGTCCGGACATTTCCGAGGCCAGCCTAAGAAGTGCAAATGCAGATATCTGCATGACAAAGCTCCAAGTAGCCAACCTTCGTGATGACAGCTCCAGGCCGTGACTGTTAGAGACAGGGGGGATGGGCTCTCCTGCATCCTAATGCACATACCTTGGTGAAGTGAGCAGGAAGCCAGGAGTAAACAGCAGCAGGTGCGACTCGCCTGAAAGGCTGAAGGCTTCAGATCTGACAAAGTGCGTTTGTGACTGTGCTCACAGGTTGAACTTGAAAAAAGTATCGTTTTAAGTGCAGCAAATGCAGAGCAGCATTATTCATATGCAGGCTAGAGCAGCTGATTTTGGAAGTTATACATTAGATAAAATCTGGGGACAACACTTTATCTCACTCTGCTTTAGAAAGAAAAAATCAGCGCATCGATGTAATGCCCTTTGGTCAGGTTTGCACTATAGCAAAGGCAACCTCACGAGTTAAGGAGAGCTAAGCACCCTGTACCAATGCATATATTAAACAGAACACCAGAATGACTTCACCTGCAAAAGCACAAAGTTTAATGCTTGTTTTGTTTTATTAAGGAAAACCCCTTTAAATTCATATTTTGGTTTCTAATCATTATTTTTTCCTTGAACATTTCAGTCATCACCATCTTCTCTTTGGGTCTTATTGAGGTGGGATTTGCTTCTGAAAATGAATCAACCCCCTACTTGCAAAAAGCATCAGCTATTTCAAACAAGCATTGGTCTGGCCTAAGGGGGGTCATTTGGCTTTGCCAATAGTTTTTAGCCATGTGCAAAAGGCTGAAAGTATAGGAAAAAAAGCTTTATGACAAACCTAGCATTGACTGCGTTATAGCTTTCTTTTTTACTTGCAGGTGTGCTGCAGTGTAGCCAGCGCTGCTGCATAATTTGTACTATAACTTCCCTTCAGATGTATAGTCTGGGGGCCGCAAGCGCACTCATGACCTTTTAATGTGGCCCCCTGTTCAATTCGGGCAAGCATTTATTTACAAGTTAATTGATGTGAAAGAAAGCAAGTAACTAGGGAGTCCTGCACTGTTAACTTTTGGGCCACCTTCATTTTTAAAGCCATTCTGGAACAAACGTGTACATTTTTTTTTTTAAAAAGTGTCCTAAAAATCTCAAAAATGTATGTTATTCACATGCAGAACTGTTTCATCATAGTAGTAGTGCTGCACCAGACTAAATCAGTGCTAGTATTTTTAGGAACAGTTTTGACGCATGAATTTTTAAACTTTCATGCTTCCACCAACCCTGGCTATTCCAATAGTAAACTAAGAGGCTAGTCAGTTATGTGCACCACTTGGATGGCCTCGGATGCTATTCTACAAGGACAACATTTTAGTAAAACGAAATCTTGGAGAAGTTTTCGTACAGCGCACATTCTGAAGGTATTATTTCAAGATCGTATTATATGTAATAATGAAGAATATGCATCGGCAAAGCCAATAGGTTTTGCCTATGCGAAATTTATTGGCATTGTCAATGTTTTTTGTACATATTGCAAATGACTAATAAAGATGTGAAATAACAGAAAGAGCTGCCGAACTGGGGATACGGGTTCAAGTCTCGGTGTCGGCTTAACATCCTGTGATCCTGGTCAAATCATGTAATCTCTCCAGTGCCATAAAAAAGTGTCTTCGTGCAGTATACCTGGTGCTCATATAAAGGGCTGGAATACTTTATAGAACTTTTAAGTGTTTTTATCAAAGCTGCCTGTACTGTGAAACATGATGATCCATACACTTTTAAGGTGGGCCAGTATCCTAGGTAAGGAGAAGAGGAAGCCTGTGAGGGTATAGAGGATGGGTCAGGAAGAACAGCGGCAGTAGAGGAGGCGGCGTGCGCACTGCGCCACAGGGAGCAATGGGACGGCAGACAGTTGGCAGGGAGCAGGGAGACATCAGCCAGAGCTGGTTCCGAGTTGGGGGTAGTAGTAAAATATGGCAATAATCGGTATTCAGTGGGTTTCCTAGGCTTCTTGGCCCTTGTGCCAGTGCACCTGTTGCACCATTCAAATCATTACACTAGTGCCTGCAAGGTAATTGCACTTGTGAATGATTATTTATTAGTAAAATGCAGCAATAATCAGTGGTCAGTGGGTTTCCTAGACCTTTGGCCCTTGTGTCACTGCACCTGCTGCACCATTAAAATCATGACCCTAGTGCCTGGAAGGACAAATGAGGAAATCATTTATATGCAGTAATATATGTGTTCCGAAAAAGGCACAATTTCAGACGGAATACATAATTATTGTATAGCTAAACATAAACACGAGAGGTTTAAAAAAAAGTACCTTCACAATTGAGTTTGGACTTAATGCCCGCTCTGTTCCAAGACAATATATTTAATTTTACAAGGTTCTGAGGGAATAAAAATTGTGTGTGTCTTAGGGATTGCCTCCCCTCTTCACTAGCCTCATTGGGGTTAATGTGTGATTCTTTTACTACAGATACAAAAGAACAACCATCTCCCCCTGCCAAGCTGAGCTTATTACTTTGGGTGACAACTCCTTTTTCCATCATGTACTACCAGCTCCAGCCATCCCTCTAGTTAGTCCCTCTCACCATTTTCTTTGGACATGGGTGAAAATGTAGGTATATTTACCATATAAGTTGTATTTCTGTTGCCTTCTAGATGACTCTCAGGTCTTGGTGGAGGGTTCCCTTGCATATGCCTTGTACGCTCCCTCAAGGGCTGTTTTTCCTCCAGGGGGTTCATTCCCATTCTCCCGCCTGGTACCCCTAGAGAGTGAGGGAAAAATGACTGTGTCCTAATACCCTCCTGGGAATGTCCTTGTGGTAGGGTGCTCCGGGAGGACGGTGAGGAGTACCCCAGGGGCACTGAAGGACGAACATCTGAGCCGTCTCCATGGATACCGGTGGACACGTGGGGGCTGAGTACAAAAGACCCGGAAGTCGCCAAGTGAGGAGAGGAGGTCGGGAACGGCGAGCGAGGTTCTGGAGACGACAAAACCGAAGGGAGGTCGGAGAGGGAGAACAGAAGAAGCAACGACGTGAAGACACCGGAAGACGGCGGAGACTCCGATCACCACAGGGCGGAGGCGTCCCCTGCGAAAGGCGTGCTGGACGAGGCGGTCGTGACCCCGTCATCGGGTCACGGCTTCAGGCAAGTGATCAAGGGAACCGGACGCCGACTGGGCGGGTGGTTGCACCCGCAAGCGTTATATACAGGACTGTAAGGAGCAGGGGAGGAAGAGGGAAAAGAGTAGAGGTATCTATCCCCCCCCCTTTTTGTTTTATTATTTCTCGGTTCAGCGTTGGGCTGGAATTGTAGTCTGGGGGCGCTGAGCGTCTACGTGGGTAAACGCTGGGAGGACGTCGACCGAGCCACTCCCACCATTACCAAGTCACCAGTAGGGCAAAGATCGCCACTGAAGTAAGTGGCTCCCTTGGGACCACAGGGCTGAAAGAAACCCAGGGTGGGTGAGGAGCTCAGAGTGGGAAGAGCAAAAGTACGATAGCAGGAGAGCGCGAGAGGACAGGGGGGAGCCCGTGAGCAGGGGACCCTTACTAATCGCCTCTCTCTTCTTCCTCGAGGGGACGGCCACTACCAGAGACGTGAAGAGGCGAAAGGAAACCGGCCAGATCACGGTGGCAACACTGAGAACCCCGCGACGAGTCAAGATAGCAGACCCACCTGAGAAAACCCACACCTTGTTCAATAACGGATTTAATAAAAGATCCACTTCCCAGAACCAGAACTGTCGTCTGTGGTCATTGGGCGGGTGACAGTGGTGTCAGAAGTGGAATTTGCCCGGACCACCACATCGAGGACATGACCCAGACAATCGGACTGGACGACATGCTGAAATAGCTGGCCGAGGGCCAGCGCCATCTCCAGTTGGTGGTAGAAGGACAGACCACTGAGGCCCAAAAGGACAGAGAACACCTACAAGAGGCGCTGCAGGCCCAGGCCGGCCTCATCGTGCAGAACCAGGCCGTCCAGGATACCGCCATCCAGAAGCTGACCGATACCATCGCCAGCAGTAGAGTCCACCCAAACGTCCCCAGCTCTGTGCTACAAAAATACCAACCGGGTGAGGACCCCGACTACTTTTTCACAAACTTCGAGAGAGTGGCAAGCACTGCCCAATGGCCCGCCGACAGATGGGGACAATACATAGCCCCCCTCTTGTCGGGCGAACTACAAACAGCGTACCAGGCCGCAAATCCGGCGGGCACCACACCCTATAGGGCGATTAAACAAACGATCCTTGAACACCTTGGATACGACCAGGAACATTACCGCAGCCGTTTTCGGAGAGAAAAATGGCTAGCCCAGGACAGCCCGCGAGCGTTCTACTATAGACTCCAGGATTTGGGGAATCGTTGGCTACAGCCTCAGGCTTCCACCGCAGAGGAGGTGACGGAGAAGGTCCTTATGGAACAATTCATAGAGGGACTCCCCGCGGCCACTCGGGCCTGGGTAAAGCAGCACCCGAACGTTACCATAACCAGTGCCGTCGAGTTAGCCTGCGCACATCAGAGGGTCCCAGAGCCTAGAGGGTTCACCCCGCGTCTTCCAACACAGCTGGTACACAGATGGAGGCTCACCGCGCCGGCTCCCTCTCAGCCTCCTCCTAGACCATTGATCGACCCACGGTTCCTACCAAGGCCCGTCCACAAGGAAAACCAGGGTCCCCAATGCTTCCAGTGCGCAGAATGGGGCCACATAGCCCGCAATTGTCCACAGAAGACATCCCCGGCCGAACCCATGGACATTGGGTATACAAGAGGGCGAGTGCTGTGGGCGGGGGAAGGGAAAGAAGCCTATCACCTGTTCCTCACCATAAACGGGAGGGAGGCTAAGGTCCTCATAGATTCTGGTTGTCGCCACTCGGTTCTTACCCGGGAACGCATACAGGAACACCAATGGCAGATAGGAGAGAAAGTAACCATAACGTGTGTACACGGTGACCATAAAACCTACCCAGTGGCCATAGTAACCCTAGGTGAAAAGGGACAGGAAAGACCGATCAGGGTTGGAGGTATACCCTGTTTAGTGGAAGAAATGATAGTCGGAACCGATTATGACGGTTTTCCCGCCCTTCTGAACAGAGCTATTGAGGAAAAAGACAGACAGAAGTGGCTGAAAGAGGCCCCGTTATCCACGACCGAGATAGACGGTGGCCGAGGTAAACAGAAAAAGACCCGCAGAGAAAAGAGAGAACATAGGAGGAAGGTGGTGTTGAACGGGGCGACTGACACTCCTTCTACCTCCACAGGAACGGAAGGAGACTCAGGACCACCGTGCAGTTTCAGGGCAGCCCAGAAGGAAGACCCCACCCTGGGCCATGCCTGGGCCCAGACGAAACCAGAAGAGGACCAACAGGTAGGCCCCTCTTTTATTATCTCTAGGGGATTGCTATATAGGAGGGTAAGGAACCCCACAGGAACCCTTAAGCAACTCCTTGTTCCCCTGCCCTATCGGGACCAGGTCCTCAGCTTAGCGCATAACCAAGCGGGGGAGGACATTATGGGAGGGAGAAAACAGAGGAATACCTCTTAAGGCGGTTTTATTGGCCAGGGGTGTACATGGATATCAGGAGATATTGCGCAGCATGCCCTCGGTGTCAGCGCTGTAATCCCCCGCATATCCCGAGAGCCCCCTCTGCCCCTTACCGATTATCGATGTCCCTTTCTCTAGGGTGGGGATGGACCTCGTAGGCCCATTAGTTACCTCTGTGAGGGGGTATAGGTACATACTGGTGCTGGTCGACTATGCCACGCGCTATCCGGAAGCGATCCCCCTGTCAAGCATGACCACCAGCAGCGTAGCACAGGCCATGATAGGCTTCTTCAGTCGAGTCGGGTTCCCACGGGAGCTGCTCACCGACCAGGGGACGCCCTTCATGTCTAGGCTGATGGCCCAGGTGTGTCGCTTATTAGGGATACGGCAGATACGCACCTCAGTGTACCACCCCCAGACAGACGGTTTGGTAGAGAGATACAACCAAACCATTAAAACCATATTGAAGAAAACGATCTGCGACACAGGGAGGGACTGGGACAGACAGCTACCGTTGACCCTATTCGCGATCAGGACACATGCCCAGTCCTCCACTGGTTACAGCCCCTTCGAACTGGTGTTCGGGAGGCAACCTAGAACCCTGATCGATATGGCGGCAGAAAGATGGGAGGAAGAGGAGGACGAAGGGAGAACCCTTCTCGACTACGCAGCCCAACTCAGGGACCGGTTGTCCACCCTATGGGAGGACGTCCAACAAAACCTAGACGTAGCTCAGAGAAGACAAAAACAGACGTACGATCGACAGACGGCCCTCAGACAGTTCCAGGTCGGGGACAAGGTGTTACTACTCCTCCCGTCCTCAGACAACAAGCTCCTGGCCCAGTGGCAGGGGCCATATGCAGTAACCGCCAGGGTCACCCCAGTCACTTACAGAGTAGCGGTCCCCCACACGGGTAGAACAGGACAGATTTACCACGTTAACCTGCTTAAACTATGGGTAGACGAGAAAAGGAGGGAGGCAGAGCCCCCCGTGAATCTACTGATAACCAATAGCACCCCTCTAGACATACCGTTCCCACCGCCCAGCGGGACCACAGAGCCCCACATGATTCCCAGGGGCTCCGTGCTAACCTCGAAACAAGTGGAGAGGCTCCTGTCCGTCGTAAACGACTACAGCGACGTCTTTTCCAAGACTCCAGGGAGGACACCCCTTGTACAACACGACATTGGGACAGACAGGGCTACTCCAATACGACAGAGACCTTATAGAATACCAGAAGCCAGGAGACGGGTGGTGGAGAGTGAGGTTAAAGACATGCTACAGAGCGGGATCATAGAGCCCTCCCACAGCCCTTGGTGTTCCCCAATTGTGTTGGTACCAAAACCGAACGGCACAGTACGATTTTGTGTTGATTATAGGCGTCTAAACGCCGTCTCCCGTTTCGACTCCTACCCCATGCCCCGAGTTGACGAGATGATAGAGCGGCTGGGTGCAGCCCAGTATATGACAACCCTGGACTTGACCAAGGGGTACTGGCAGATAGCACTGACGTCCACCGCACGAGAAAAACCGCATTTGCCACCCCCTCGGGCCTGTACCAATTTACGGTTCTACCCTTCGGCCTACACGGAGCCCCTGCCACCTTCCAACGACTGATGGATGTGGTACTCCGACCACACAGCTCCTATGCCTCAGCATACCTTGATGACATTGTGGTACATAGCCAAACGTGGGAACAACACCTCACCCACCTCGCAGCAGTACTGGCCGGTCTGAGACAAGCAGGACTAACGGCGAACCCAGAGAAGTGTATGTTGGCCACCGACACCATCCGCTACCTAGGGTACCATATACAGAAAGGCCAGATACGACCCCAAGTCGATAAAGTAGAGGCCGTTAAAACCTTGACAGTCCCCTCCACAAAAAAAGGGATCCGAGCCTTCCTCGGGCTGGTGGGTTATTACAGACGGTTCATACCCCACTTTTCGGAGACGGCTGCCCCTCTCACTGACATGTTGAAGAAAACCTGTCCAAACACCGTTAAAAACTGGTCCACGACACAGCTGCGCAGCTTCCACCACCTGAAGGGGCTACTATGTCGCAATCCCGTCCTGATCTGTCCGGACTTCAAGAAAAGCTTCACCTTACAGACCGATGCCTCTGACAGGGGTCTGGGGGCAGTCCTCTCCCAGGAACATGACTCAGGTGGGCTACACCCTGTAGTCTACCTCAGTCGCAAACTACTGCCACAGGAGACCCGGTACTCCACAATAGAAAAAGAGTGCCTGGCGATCAAGTGGGCCGTGCAGGCCCTGCAGTATTACCTGTTAGGGCGTCCTTTTCTCCTCCTGACGGACCATGCCCCTCTTGTCTGGTTGGCACGCCACAAGGACTCGAACGCTCAGGTCCTCCGTTGGTTCATGGCACTGCAACCCTTCTCGTTTCAGGTATCCCATCGCCCGGGTTCCCAGCAGGTGAACGTCGACTTCCTCTCCAGAGCGGACGCGCTCGCATGGCCCGATCGGCCATGCCTGGATGGGAGGCACTGTGGTAGGGTGCTCCGGGAGGACGGCGAGGAGTACCCCAGGGGCACTGAAGGACGAACATCTGAGCCGTCTCCATGGATACCGGTGGACACGTGGGGGCTGAGTACAAAAGACCCGGAAGTCGCCAAGCGAGGAGAGGAGGTCGGGAACGGCGAGCGAGGTTCTGGAGACGACGAAACCGAAGGGAGGTCGGAGAGGGAGAACAGAAGAAGCAACGACGTGAAGACACCGGAAGACGGCGGAGACTCCGATCACCACAGGGCGGAGGCGTCCCCTGCGAAAGGCGTGCTGGACGAGGCGGTCGTGACCCCGTCATCGGGTCACGGCTTCAGGCAAGTGATCAAGGGAACCGGACGCCGACTGGGCGGGTGGTTGCACACGCAAGCGTTATATACAGGACTGTAAGGAGCAGGGGAGGAAGAGGGAAAAGAGTAGAGGTATCTATCCCCCCCTTTTTGTTTTATTATTTCTCGGTTCAGCGTTGGGCTGGAATTGTAGTCTGGGGCGCTGAGCGTCTACGTGGGTAAACGCTGGGAGGACGTCGACCGAGCCACTCCCACCATTACCAAGTCACCAGTAGGGCAAAGATCGCCACGGAAGTAAGTGGCTCCCTTGGGACCACAGGGCTGAAAGAAACCCAGGGTGGGTGAGGAGCTCAGAGTGGGAAGAGCAAAAGTACGATAGCAGGAGAGCGCGAGAGGACAGGGGGGAGCCCGTGAGCAGGGGACCCTTACTAATCGCCTCTCTCTTCTTCCTCGAGGGGACGGCCACTACCAGAGACGTGAAGAGGCGAAAGGAAACCGGCCAGATCACGGTGGCAACACTGAGAACCCCGCGACGAGTCAAGATAGCAGACCCACCTGAGAAAACCCACACCTTGTTCAATAACGGATTTAATAAAAGATCCACTTCCCAGAACCAGAACTGTCGTCTGTGGTCATTGGGCGGGTGACAGTCCTATACCATGTTTTGTAAGGGTTACTGATGCTAGACTCCATAGGGGCATAGGAGGTCTCCCTTGATAATGTGCCCCTAAAACTAGACTGCGTATAATCACTGGATGTAAAAGAAGATGTGTACTCCAGGAGTTTATTAGGACCCGCCACTAGGTCAAGCTGGTGTGAGGTGTATATCCCAGTGTTTTCTGAACTCATGACAGTCTGTGGTCTCCTATTTCCTAGAACCCTAAGTGCCTCTTTATTTTTTCTATATGAGTTTATTGTCTTCATTTTAACAGTGAGTGTCCCCAAGTTCGCTCTTAATAGGGAAACTTTATCAACTAATTTTTTAATGATTTCTTGGAGCGGACTTAATTCACTCTGGCATGTGCAACTAGTACCTACATTGTTGTTCCCAAACGCTCTCTTAGCTCCTGCTATGGCAGAGCCGCATGTATCAACATTTTCATTACAAACACTTAAATGTGCTAAAGGATAAAAAACATTTGTGCATGCAATTTCTGGTGCCACAACTAGGCTCAGAGTATTCGCCCCACTCTCATTAGTTGATGTATTGCCTGACAATGCAACAACAGGGTTGCATAACCCAACATTGCTACCTTCAATATCTGCATGGCCAACAACTTTATTATCCACAGAGGCTGGAAGCATAGAAGGAGCTTTCCCTAGTGCAGGCGGGTCAGAGGATTTTACTTTTTAAAAATGTCCAGGACTTTTTGGCCTAAAGCACTGGGTTTGGAGGAGTTCTTGCTGCTAAGTAAAGTCTCCACCTCTTCAATTAAGTTATCAATATTCAACACACAGTTCCTTGCAGTATTGGGTACTTACACTTTGGCCTTATTGGTGGTTCCTTGGGGGCTCCTTTTAGCTTTCCTTTCACCCATGATAAGAAAGATGCCTTACCCTGTAGATTCCTGGGCTTGAATGTCAGGAGAATGAGGTGGTCAGACCTTGAACTCTGGATGGAGGTAAAGGCAGTAGATGTTAATAATGTTGCCCTGCCTCTTCCTGTCTCAGACGGGCCCTTCTGTGTCTGGTCTTTACCCAGGCGCAATCCTGGGGGTGCACCACACTATAGGACAGCTCTGGCTTTTTTTAGCCCGTTAGCTGATGGTTGGCCCTCCTCTTTCCCTGAGCAAGCTGAGGGACGTAGTTCTACTCCAGTTGCAGGGCTGCAAAGCATCTCTGTGTGGAGTGCAGACACAGGGAAACTGCAGATAATCAACACACACTACTGGACATCTCTGGCATTTTTTTAGCGTGCCACCTGCTTATTGCCCTTCCTCTTTCCCCGAGGAAGCTGGGGGACCTAAACCCACCTCTGCTGCAGGGCTGCAAAGATAGTTAGAAAAGATATTTTCTGCATGAAAGAGTTCTCCTTCATTCAAAAGTTATAAAATTGTGTAATGTAGATTTCCTTCCTTGCACTAGGGCCCATGACACATTGCCTACACTACTGCAGGCATCGTAACATAAGACCAGGGGCGGAGCTTCAGAAGGGGGTATTTGGGATATTACACTCCCCCTAATAATTGTATTTTGTGAGAAATAGTTGGGTACAGGTGCTTTCAGTCTAGTATTATGAGGTGTCTGCCGGATTTCACCAGTACACACACAGACTAAATCCGCACACACACATAACACAGACTGTAGAGAGGGGCTGGGGGCAACATGGACAGCAAAGGGAGAGAGTGAGGGGGCAGAAGGAAGCACACAAACAACGGAGGGTGGAAGAGAGTGGCAGGGGCAAGCAACAACATGGACATCAAAGCAAGGAGGGAGGGAGGAAGTGTAGGAGGCACATGCAACAACACTGTCATCAAGAGATGGAGAGAGCATGGAGCCAAGCAACACAGAGAAGGAAGGGACAGGGAGGGAGAAGAAGTACACTAGGGACCCATCTGAAAAAGCCACACTCTACCAGTGTGCTTAAACCTAAAGAAAAAAGTATCTAAAAGAATAAAGCAGTAGAAGTACACAAGTAAATGCGTCCATGTTCAGAAGAGGGGCAACCGTATAAAGAGGAAGGAAACCAGCAGCAGCTGGCAAAGAAAAAGCAAGAAAGCAAGAGTAACAATGGAGCCAACCACCGGTAAGTATTGGGCGGCCTCCAAGCCCACTGATAGTAAACAAGATGCCTCAAAGAGACAGTGCATGCACTGTCTAGGAGGGACCTAAAAAGGAGGAAACAGTGACTGCAGGAGACTCCAAGTGTAAATTGTGCTATTGCATATTGCAAAGATTTTCCCTGTTCAGCAGATTACATTTTGACTTTCCTACACTTATTTTGCTTAAGGATTATGGAAAGGATGCATTGCAAATGCATGGTTTTATTCATCAAACATTCTTTTGTTGTTTAAATATAAAGCAGTTGAGTTTTTAATTCTCATTTCCCAATCTGGGGCCAAATGAGAAACAGAATGGTCCCATAAAGTGGCTGTACATTGTAATTGCAAGCCATCAATGCCTATACAACAAAGCAAATAGAAAATATGTGGTAAATCTCATTTTGTACCCACTCCTTTTTGCAAGACGCTAAACCCATTTTGCAGTTCGGAAAAGCTTTATCTGTACCACTTTTGCAGTCCAAGGGTGAGTAAGCTGTTTGACGGTGTTGGGGGACTGCCACCGACAACTAAGTGGTCTGGTAAGCCTTAGTAACCCACTGCGTCCAGCCTTTCTCCTGATTTATTTGGAGAGAAATTGTTCCGAGCATGCCTGTCCCATCTTGCCACACCTGGTTCTTGGTGGATATTGGGAATAGCTGCTTTTTGATTGGCTTCTCTACTTGGGCAGCTGTTCTAGGCTGACCTTTCCTTCTTTTATGTAGCCTTTTGCGTTCTCTCTTGGTCATCTACCTGATTCACTTTGTGAACATTTCTGTTGCATTCTGTGCCTTTTCTCCCTGCGTTATTGCCTCCAATCGTTGAAGGGCCCAAGCTTGAACATTAGTTGGAGCTCTTACACCTAGTTTACTCTTCACTTAGGGCTCTTGATTGTCTATAGTAATACCCTTATCGTGGTTCTTTTGCCAGGACACTACTAATAGAAACAGTTGAGATATCTGGGTGTGCTCTCGTGCTTGTGATGTTTGGGAGGTGGTTGATTTCAAATAGATGTCTGTGATTGATCTAGATGTAGATGGGGGTTGTCCTTGACTCTATAAAATTTTGTTTCACAGTGGAAATGATGCTCCACCACGCACAGCTACTTTTGCGTTGTTGCTTTGTTGAAAGGCTTGCATGCCTTTATGCTGGTGTTTTCCTTGGAGATGTGTGATGCTTCCAGTTGTCTGGAGCATGGGTACTCTCAAACATTTTTTGAGGGGCTAAAAAGTTTGGTCTGTGATGTGACCAAGGGCTGCATTAATGCCAAGTGGGTGTATACATCTAATGGCTGAATTGAACAATGTGAAATTGGAACACCTGGGATTAATTCTGGCTTCCAAACATTACCAAACTGTGTGATTCTAATCAATTGTTTTATTTCACTTTCCCTCCTTTTTTATTATGACATATAAAAAGGCCTTGAAAT
This sequence comes from Calotriton arnoldi, assembly GCA_963921515.1. Lineage (NCBI taxonomy): Eukaryota > Metazoa > Chordata > Amphibia > Caudata > Salamandridae > Calotriton > Calotriton arnoldi. Next base: position 1,028,729 of record CAWUFW010006521.1, on the reverse strand, counting down.
ACATTACTTCAGGATCTACATTCTACAAAACCTACTCCTGTGTTTGATTTACTAAACTATGATATTGTTCAAAGAGTTCACATAACAGCTGACTTGCTTCTAAATATCTATTGGCTTTGTTTTCAGGGTGGGAGGGGAAAATATCTTAAAAACAGAACGTGATCCTAAAGTTAAGCGGGCCAAGACTCCCTAGATACTTCCTTTCTTTAACACCAACTACCCTTTGAATAAATGCTTGCCTGTTTATGTAACATCTTTTTATTGTTAGTGCTGAGTAGAGTAAACAGCAGCGCTGTGCTGCTGTTGACCAGTGGGGTGCCTGTAAAGGTCAGCAGGGCAGCATGCAGCCCCTGGGCTGCACTTTGAGTATCAGTGTTTTAGAGTTTTTCTTGATCTCCTTTACCAAGCTGCTTAAGAAATAAGGCACAGTACTTAACTTTTCCATGATTTGGGTACAGTGACGTAATGAAATTAGCTTCAGGAGCTCTCTGCATCCAGGATATCGGGCTGTTTAGTGTCTGAAATTTGGTGTTCATTCACAGGATGAATACTGCAATAGTGTTTAAAAGGTCAACCTGTATATCAAGTTTGGATGAATGAAAGTTCATAGCTTTAAAGGTTTCCTGTAGTGTATCCAAAAGAGTGGGCCAACATTTTGGATGATTTAAGTTTTCTTTTGCTCAGGTTTTAGAGCCTTTATCAGTGCTAATTACTTGCTCAATGCAGGGATCAGGTGTGGACCTGAGGCACTTATATATGAGCCTGCAAGTAGCCTGCACATTTTGAGTGTGGGCTTGATAGTTTGTAGAGTTGAGAGAAGTTTACTCCTCACTTATGAAGGACCTCTTAGGGCTGTTGGAGACCTTCTCTTGCTGTTTGCTTGCATGCAAGATTTGGGTGGAAATATAGTCATTATTTAACATTATTTCTATTAGGTATTATATTATTTCCCCACCTCTATTATTTTCAATGGGAATGTGTTACAGTACCTGTGAGTGGCAATGTGTGTTGCTAGACTTGCTCCAAGTCTAGGCTTGAGTAGACCACCTGCTGTTTTGTGACTTTTAGGGTAGAGTTAACTTTAGGAGTGTAGTTTGTGAATGCCAATGGTCTTGCTGTTTTGTGAGCTGTGTTTGTATTTACATGCCCCTCCTGAAACTCCTTCTTGTCACTTTCTAAACCCCTCCTTTTCCTTCTCTAAAACACTCCCATTTAGTAGTAGATATTCCCCATTTTCCAACCATTCCCCTTGTTCTCTCCTAAATTTAGTACTAAGTTGTAAATACATATGTGCAGTGTTCTCTGCATAGAAAGGACAGGTGAGGTGGAGCTCTCCTCATGTAGGATTGTGAATTGTACTTAGTAATAAATAAGTAGAACTACTTTTGTACTACTTTACGTACAACAAAATAATGTTTGTGAATCGGGCTCACCCCCTATATAAGTGGGAACTTTAATGCGACTACCATAACACAATGTCACTGTAGGCACTATTTCTGAAGAGGCCTGGGCATCACAATAATGACACACTATCTCTTGACTTAAACATAATTATCTTCACGCACTATCTTTTTTTACTTTAACACCCCTATTATCTTTGTGGGCACTTGAAATAGTCACTCACAATCTTTGTGTTTCTTCATACACTATGACTTTTGTTTGGAATTCAACATGATTATCTTCACACGCTACCTGTGTTGCAACTCAAACATCTGTTCACATTACCACTCTGGGGACTTGGCCATGATTATCTTCACATACTATCTATGTGAGACCTTGAACATTATCTTTACACACTATCTCGGTAGGGAATTGAACACCACTGTAGTCACACTTTATGTGGATGCTTGAATGGGCCAATAATCACACATTATCTCTCTGGGGACTCGGGTATCATTATCTACACACACTGTCACTGTATGAACATGACCATGAGAGCCGCCATACACTATCTTGATTCAAATTTGAACACCATTGTAATCACACACTATGTGGACGCATGGATTTGCCTATAATCACACGTTTTTTGTGTGGAGACTTAAACATTATCTTCACACACCATCTTTGTGGCGACTTGAACTTGATCACCTTCAAACACAATCACTGTGAGGTTTTGAACTTTCCTGTAATCACTCTATCTCTATGGGGACTAGAACATCATTATCTACACACAGTATCTGTGTGGAGACTTGGACATCATCTTCACGCACTATCTTTGTGGGAACATGATCATCATTACCTTCTCCCACCATCTCTGTTAGGTCTTGAACCTTCCTATAATCACACACTATCTCTGTGGGGACTTCAACCTCATTATCTTCACATGCAATCTTCATAAGACTTGAAAATCCCTATAAACACACACTATGTAAGTGCAGATGTGAACATGCCTATAATCATATACTGTCCCTGTTTGAATGTGAACATCATTACCATCATCTGAAGGGACTTGAAGACTATAATATGTGCACACTATCTTTGTGGGAACTTGAACATCCTAATAAACACACACTAACTTCGTGACAGCTTGTGCATCCTAGTAACCACACACTATCTCTGTGGGAACTTGAACATATCAATAACCACATTAATTGCAGGGAGATTTAAACATTATATTCACATATTATCATTAACGCGACTTGAACCTGATGATCTTCACACACAATTCATATATGGTCTTAAACATTCCTATAATCACTCCCTCTCTCTGTGGGGACCTAAACTAAACACCCTTTACTTCACATGCAATCTTTTTAAGACTTAACCATCCCTATTATCACAAACTATGTATGTGCACATTTGAAGATGCCTGTAATTCCAGTTTGAATATGAACATCCTTACCATCACACACTATCTGTGTAGGGACAAGAAGATTATATTTAAGCACTATCGCTGTGGTGACTTGATCATCCACATAGCCACACACTATCTTTGTGGGGACTTGACAATAACAGTCAATTCTGTATTTCATGTACTTGAAAAAGAAAGAAAACAGTTTACAATTGCTGTCCGCTGATCTGATAATGCAGAAAGGGCGACTTTCATACTGAATTCACAGATATGCACCTTAAGAAAAAGCAGACAAAGAGTAGTAGAAAGCACATGTGACCACTGATACAGAGGGACAATGTTTTGTTTTATGCTTCCTTGGACAGTGTGATTGTGATAAAGTGTCCGAGTTGGGGGTTAGGAAATTGTGATGTTAAGATTACTGTAATAGGCAGATTTTATCCCTCGTTACAATTTGTGGACAATGCTAAATGGGAATAATGCCTAGGTAAATACCAATACTGCAGGAATCAGCTGTTATCCAGTGAGGTATTATCTCCGTAAAACAACTTCTTTTTCTAAGAATGGGAGGAAACGCAGCAATTTTGCACATTTGCCCCCATTGCCATCAGCAAGATTCAGAATATTGCATTTTCCAGCACAAATGTTGCCAGAATTCAGCTGGCAAAACATGTGCAATTATATACCTCACGACCGGTGGAAATGTAGCCCACAGCGTAAAATTAAAAGCTGGGAGCAAACTCAGGTTCACAGTCAAATGACTGAACATTCTGAATGAGGTTCTTAAGAGTTTTGCCGATGGAATTTCCATTCAGCAGTTTAGGAGATGTACATCCTCTGACAAATTAACAGTTATAGAAAACTAATGCATCAGAGTTTTCTACACTAAAGTGGCAATCTTTGTGGGCGAGTAGCCACTTTGGGGGAAGTCTCTTGTGAAATTACTGTTACTGCTCATGTCGAATCTCAGACAACTTGTGGGCCCTGGAAATGTACCATCAAAGTGGGGCTCCATTGTCAGTACCAACATAACCTGTCTCCCTAACATATTGGGGGTTAGGGGTTCACGGTACATTATGAATACAATACTCTGGTTTTAGTGAAAGTCATCATCCATTTCTTGGCATTCTCACAGCTCAAACTCTAAACATATGTGGGGGATCTGATAATGCAGATGCTGTGTGTGAACCACCATCATCTTTGACAGAGTTAGCACTGCGCTATGACAGACTATATTGCAAAGGCAGAGGTATCTCGGCCACCAGGTTATCAGCATGTGCTCCATCTGATTCCAGAACATCGGTTAAAGCATGCCTCTGTTACACAAGCAGTGCTAGGAATTTTAGAAGAACTGAGCTTTTCAAATTGAATCCTAGCACTAACGTTATTTTTTAAGAGAGAACGCTGCACTTTACAAAGTGTTATACCCAATAATAACAAAAGGTGAATTTATCAGTAACAGGTTTTAGCATAAATAGAGTAGCACACCTGTTTTATAGCTACATGGCCAGAACAGAATAACAAAATGTAAACTGCTTCTTAATGAGAGGGAATCACCCTCCTCTGATACATCTACATAAGGGAGTGACAATTTTGTAACTTATTTCACAAAATGTCATGAAATTTAATAAAACCTTTGCAAAATTATGCTTTAATGCTGAACTATAGTCTACCAATATCTGACGGGATTTTTATTAAGTGGAAGTTGATGTTGCCGAGAAGTATGAATGCTATGGAGTCAACAGCGAGAAAGCCAGTGAAGTTGATCATGAGGGGTGGCAAATGAGGCTCGCGGTCCGGGTGGTCTTCCTTGACTTCCTGCAAGAGTGCCTTGTATGTTTTCTATCATGTGCTGTAGATGCCCCACCAAACTGTGAACAATCTCTAGAATATTAGTTTGTTTAGATACAATAACTGTTAGTAGGTAGCAGCTCCTTTTGCATTTTGTTATTTCTAAACAGTGTAATAACAGCTTTTTCTAGAACCCAATGTAGTGGTATTCAGTTATCGACCTCAGAAGATAGAAGGCTGAGTTGGCCTTGCCAGAACTCAAACTGAACAAAACTACCATTCACTGCATAACTCACCCTTGTGCGTGTAACTCAGTTACCCACTTTACCAGTTGTGCCTGTTTGGTTATTTTCAAACCTTGGGGTTTCAGAGCTAGCTATGCAGCAATGCCTTCAATTTTATAGACATTGAAAGATATCTTCATAGTTTATCTACTATAATTTTTTATGCAGACACTTATGATATGCTGAATACCCAGTAATTTGAAGTACATGTCTGTTCATTGCGGTTACTTCAGAAATGGTTTTGGGTTTGTCTGGATAACGTGAATACAGAAATGAAGTTAATGAATATAAATGCTCATACACTTTACCACCTAAATATTTAGTTTAAAATATTGTGGGCAAAATATTGTCAAGACATTGGGAGCCATAATATTGTCGCATCATCAGATTACCATTAGGATAAGTATTAGGTAAGGTTTAGGATTAGGTTGAGGACAAGGGATAGTTTCACAGTCATTGCAAAGCTTAAGGTCAGGACTATGGTTTCATTCAGGGTGCTGCACTTAGGCTCCTAGCTTCAGTTAGGTTCAGAGCTAGGTTTAGTGCTAGGGTTAGATTCAGGATTAGGGTTATATCCAGGGTTACGTTATGAGGTTATATGTGGCAAGAAGGTCAAATTTGTCTTTGGTATGCACACTGGCAGCATGAGCTCTGATCACCATGAAATGACTTTTACTTTAGTGTCCAAAAAGCCATCGAGAAATGTTAAGATTCATCCTATAGTGCATAGTTTACAGTAATTTTCACTTAAAATCTTTAAAGAAAGTTTGCTCAAACAATACTAGGAGTGGCCTCTCTACTATGGGAGACCAAATCATTGTTTTTATGGAAAAATACATCTTTTCTAAAACAGATTTACAATTCTTAAATAGTATTAGATTCATATTTTGTTTAGCAGTATTCACTGTCCTCGGTTGGTGCGGTTAAGCAGATGTGTTTGCCAATGTGAGATTTAGGTGCAAGCTGATTGAATGATGGGTGGCTACAGTAACAGGGCAAGTCTTCCTTTTGCAGGATTCTCTACCAATGGAGCATCTAGCTGCTTGGTTATCACTGCCATAGCAGCTTTAGTACCTGGTTAGGAGTTGTGTAATAATAAGGAATCCTTGCATTACAGAAAGCACTAAATGTGGAGGAAACCTCCCCTTTGGTAGGTCCTCAACCATATCCACGGTTTAGTGGATTGTATTCTACTGGAGATTTTCATCTAAGTTCAGTGCCTCCTCCAAACATTGGAGGATTTCCAATCATGACCCAACTCTAAATCAAACCATTATTTTCTATATTAATGCTATATTTAATTTCCTGAAGAGATAAGTAGATTTTAGAGCCGGTGGTAATGGGAGATCCTCCACATTGTGATATGCGCTTGATTCTTGGACTGTGGAGGGTTTTTGTCATCATAGGTATAGCATGATAGTTGTAAATTTGATGACAGATTTGCAACTGGTCCAGTCTTCTCAAATAAAGGAACCTTAACTTCTATGTCATGTATGAATGTATGTATGTGTATGATATTCCGATAACTCAGACCAAGCCCAAGGGCAGTGGAATGCCTGTACAGGACCAGAAATATGCATAAAGTCAATAAGTAAGTGGAGAAGAAGCTGGGTTGTTGATGGTTAGTGCATTGTGATGTAGTTTTCTTAAAAGAGGTGAGTCTTCAACTCTTCTCTAAATTAGAGCAGCGTTGGGGCAGTCCTGATGGATACAAGGATTGTTGTTCCTGATTCTAGGTGCTGAGATGAAAAAGGCCTAATGTCTTGTCTTTTTTCTTTTTTACAAATGTGATTGTGACCTGGCTACAGGTATGCCAAAGTTCACCAGAGGTCATGAGCTTGTCTGCAGCATAAGGTTTGGTGCTAGTCATTAAGAGCAGCCAATGGGGTTCCATCAGGATGGGGTGATGTGTTCATATTTCTTTATGCACTGGATGCGACATGCTGCATCAAGTAAACTCACCTAAGGGATGCCATTGTGGAGTCCGGGAGGCCATGCAGTAGGGCACTACCACCATCAGATGTTGGTGTATGTGATGTTGAACAGCAGTTCTCAAGTCAATTTCTGGAAAAAATGGGTTACATTTTTATAAAAGAGAGCACTGGTATTAGGTGGGCTTTGATTTTTTTGGAAATGTGTTCCTTGAGGGCGAGGTTGGTGTTTAGAGTGAATCCAAGTCACTTCGCATTTGATGAAAGTTGCAGTTCGAAGCTGTCAAGGTTTATGTCATTGAGCTAGGTTTGTGCCCTATTTTGTTAATTGTTCCTAGCAAATAACCTGAATTCTGTCTTGGTATAGTTGAGCTCTAGGTAGGCTCTGTAATTCCGGGTCTGGATGATGTGCAAGCAGAGTTTGAGGCATTGGATGTCTGAAGCGGAGGACTGACATTTAATGTTACCACTCAACTCTAAATACGCCAATGTAGGGTAACGCAAAATACTTTTTGTGAATTAAGTGCTAAAAATAGAAAAATCCACTGGCGGAATTTCCAGATCCAGAGGAGTGGTATGGATAATGCATGAGATTATTAGTGTGAAGTATTCAGCTTTGCTGTCTCCATCATACTATCCATATGCTGTAAAACAAATCAGCTGGTAGGTTCGCCTAAAACATTAGTCCTATAAACATCAGAAATGTCTGCAATCTTGCAACTCTAAACCAGCTATTTCGTGCATATTTTCATTTTTAGGTCTCGCGTAGGCAGCGCGCATGCGCTGTCTCTGAGACATCTAGTTATCTGTATAGTGAGGGTAATCCCGCCTGCTGCTTGCCCGCTTCTTGCAATTGGCTTATTCGCACATTACTGTAATTTCCGGCCTCCCTATTGGTTGCTGGTCCGATGCATCACTTCCGTTTTTATCGGAAGCAGCACCGACCAACTACAGTTATATTGCGCTGTAGCGCTTTGTCCGTTTCCTTTAGGCACTACTTGGGCTTTTGTTGATAATTTAAATAAAGCACCAAAAATCCTTGCGGGTTACCGAGGAAGCTGTGGGGAGGACGGAGCTCGAGACAATCGTGTAATATATTCAGAACAACCTAACCGAAACTTGTGAAACCCCTCCTATAAAATGTTTCTTGATTTAAGGAACGTTTCCCCGCTCCCCGTCCCTTGCTCCCTCCGTCTCCCGGTACATGATGGCTTTACGGCCGGAACAGATGGCGCCTTTATTCACCACTCAATATTTTAAAGCTCCTCTTAGCCCTTCTCCAAAGCCAATCCTGTTTTACGGCGGGTTTGCTCGTCACACCCGCCCGTGCAACACGTTTTACTCACATTCCAGATCTGGGAGGCGTGTCCACGCCCCAGAGGCACATTGTAGAAGAAGGGCTGTTATGTTACATTTGAGGCATGTCCGGGGTCAGAACGTTAATGTTGGAGGCACGCCTCGTATTTGGAAATATATCTACCTTCATTAATTAGGGGGAGTAAGTTTAGTCAATGCATGTCAGTAGGTGTTACATTGCGATCCACGCAGTTTTTGGCATATATGTACGTTGCTAATTCACAGCTTGTGTCCTAATCTTACATATCGGTTTAATGTATGCATTGGGAAGAGTGCATTATAAAACAATATCATTTACATAGCAGCGAGGACTCACGCGGTGTGTGTGCTGTTGTGGTGCACTGGTGAGTTACATGTTTTCCTAACTATATAGCGCCTTCCTGTGCGTGCATTGTGGCGCATTGGTATTTCCTGAGCACTTCCTGACCCTTTCCAGCTGCTCCTTTCGCAGTATTGCACTACATCGGTGATTTACACATGCTCATTACCGTACGCTACATGTGTGTAAAGCATGCTTGGTGTACTTTACACCTACATTGAGACGCAGGTACTGTATTGTGCATGGAGTCAGGTGTTGGGGATTCAGTCCTTATTTGCCAACCATACAGTGTACTTGTATAATGCACACAATGCCCACATTAAATGAGTAATTAAGGCTTTTGGGGTGTGTAATATCCCATGTATGGTATTTAAACTTTATCTCATAGTCTCAAATGTTTATAACGTCCTAATGTTAAAACGATATATGCATTTGCGTATATTCAGTCGATGACATCACGTTCATTCGTACTTTACACCTGCTTTCCTAATCAAACAAGCCATTGTGCAATGAATGCATCGTGTAAATTACCCATGCAATAGGGCTTATGCGGCGCATACTTCAAAGCTTTTTCTGCTAGAAGAGTTGTCTTACTCCGGCTTAAGTGGGATGTAATTAAAGAACAATTATTCATAAAAGTTCCTCGTGAATCAGCTATGAACATTCAGGAGTAAATCTCTTGTAACATAGGAGTAAGCCATAACTAGTCATAGAAAACAATTTGTGAAAAAGACCAAAACTGTAGAATCTTTATTGATTTTACTGTCTGCTGTTCCTCTTGAAATATGTTTCATATACATTGCACGTTCTAGCAAGTTTACACCAGATCCATATTGGTGTACGGTAGTTGTGCTGATAAGTGTCAGAGGTTAGAGACTGAATACCTGTGATTGCCCAAAATGTTACTTCTGTGTGAGAGTAAATCTAATCAGCACTGGACTTGTCCTTACCCTCGCAGAGCTGCCCACCTTTACAAATACACCCTCATTTTACATCAGTGCTATGTAAGCTCACATTGAACACATTACACACACGTAGAATGTGTAGGTTGTGTGCCTGTGAATGACTATGAGCGAAGTGTGCTTCACGCAGGACAGACTTTTAGGCTAAGCCTGAATTATGATTGGTGAATAGAAGGGTTCACTCCAAAAGCTTCTCGAAGCTCAGACACTTTCAGAATTTAAGGAAAGAAAATGGAAGGAATGCCACAACACCCCCCACACACCTCCCGGCCACTTTGCTGCCCTCTTACAGCCGATCGCCCACCAGAACCAATTAACGAGGCACAGGTCTGTGGGTATGTAAGTTCTTGATCTAAAATACCCCCACTTGGGGTGGGGGGGGGTGGAGGTTTGGTACTGACATTACAAGGAAAAACTCAGGATGTCATAATCTAATATCTCCGTCATATCGGTCGGAACCGTAACACAAACAGATATTTCTCAAACACGTTCAACAATCATGGGGACATGGTGCCTTGTTTGGACCTATTCAGTGTGATGTAAGTAACATCACAGAGAGAAACGAAGCAAATAATGCACCTCATGATGAACATAAACAAATGAGAAATATCCGCCAAATAGAAACTGCAGTAGCATGAACAAACCTTTGTGCTGTCTATCAAAACAAGCATTTGCAATGCAATAGGTCTCGCAGTTACGCGAGTTTAAGCTATTGGCATTGTAAATGACAATGCCTTTTATTTATGTTTTTAAACGAAAACAAAAATAAAAGGCATTGTTATTTGCAATGTCAATAGCTCAAACAGCGTAAATGCGAGACCTATTGCATTGCAAATGCTTGTTACAATTGTGGCTGATAATGGAAGAAAGTTATAAGGCTACATTTGGAAAATTCGCAGCTGATTGTGGAAGCAGCAGCAGAATTACCAAGACATGATTCCAAAGATGGACTTAATTCCACTTACAGATTCTCTGCTGGCAGCCAATTACCAAGGTGCATATGAACTGGGTCAAAAGAGAACATCACATATGTGTCTTTGCTGCACTCAACGGCTTTTACCCCCTATGCTTACCCCCTTCATAAGAAAACCCAGCACAAAAGATGAACAAACGCCCTGTTTACAGCAGACAAAAAAATAAAATGCAATGATAGTGGTGATACAATGACCTCTAACAAGGTAAAATAACCATTCAAACAGAATTTATATTTATTTGAATTTTTGACATAGCAATGTAACTAGCAATTTAAAACACGTTTAAAACAAAACCATAGTTGAAGTAAAAGACCAATATAAAAAATAAACCGCATATCAAGCAACTGTAACTTAACAGACCATGAAAGGTTTAAAAATAACAGGCCCTTAATGTGCAGCTTGTTTATCAAGCCGTGTAAATGACTGACCTATGCCTCTAAATATATTCTGTTATTTGATGTGTGCTAACATTTAGTTTAAAACTACGTGGTTCTTTCGATTCTTTTTAAAAGAATCCCTGATGCACTGGCCAGTGTTTCTTTGCAAGGCAAAATGAAAGCGCGTCCGGACATTTCCGAGGCCAGCCTAAGAAGTGCAAATGCAGATATCTGCATGACAAAGCTCCAAGTAGCCAACCTTCGTGATGACAGCTCCGGGCCGTGACTGTTAGAGACAGGGGGGATGGGCTCTCCTGCATCCTAATGCACATACCTTGGTGAAGTGAGCAGGAAGCCAGGAGTAAACAGCAGCAGGTGCGACTCGCCTGAAAGGCTGAAGGCTTCAGATCTGACAAAGTGCGTTTGTGACTGTGCTCACAGGTTGAACTTGAAAAAAGTATCGTTTTAAGTGCAGAAAATGCAGAGCAGCATTATTCATATGCAGGCTAGAGCAGCTGATTTTGGAAGTTATACATTAGATAAAATCTGGGGACAACACTTTATCTCACTCTGCTTTAGAAAGAAAAAATCAGCGCATCGATGTAATGCCCTTTGGTCAGGTTTGCACTATAGCAAAGGCAACCTCACGAGTTAAGGAGAGCTAAGCACCCTGTACCAATGCATATATTAAACAGAACAGCAGAGTGACTTCACCTGCAAAAGCACAGAAAGTTTAATGCTTGTTTTGTTTTATTAAGGAAAACCCCTTTAAATTCATATTTTGGTTTCTAATCATTATTTTTTCCTTGAACATTTCAGTCATCACCATCTTCTCTTTCGGTCTTATTGAGGTGGGATGCGGTTCTGAAAATGAATCAACCCCCTACTTGCAAAAAGCATCAGCTATTTCAAACAAGCATTGGTCTGGCCTAAGGGGGGTCATTTGGCTTTGCCAATAGTTTTTAGCCGTGTGCAAAAGGCTGAAAGTATAGGAAAAAAAGCTTTATGACAAACCTAGCATTGACTGCGTTATAGCTTTCTTTTTTACTTGCAGCTGTGCTGCAGTGTAGCCAGCGCTGCTGTATAATTTGTACTATAACTTCCCTTCAGATGTATAGTCTGGGGGCCGCAAGCGCACTCCTGACCTTTTAATGTGGCCCCCTGTTCAATTTGGGCAAGCATTTATTTACAAGTTAATTAATGTGAAAGAAAGCAAGTAACTAGGGAGTCCTGCACTGTTAATTTTTGGGCCACCTTCATTTTTAAAGCCATTCTGGAACAAACGTGTACATTTTTTTTAAAAAAGTGTCCTAAAAATCTCAAAAATGTATGTTATTCACATGCAGAACTGTTTCATCATAGTAGTAGTGCTGCACCAGACTAAATCAGTGCTAGTATTTTTAGGAACAGTTTTGACGCATGAATTTTGAAACTTTCATGCTTCCACCAACCCTGGCTAATCCAGTAGTAAACTAAGAGGCTAGTCAGTTATGTGCACCACTTGGATGGCCTCGGATGCTTATTCTACAAGGACAACATTTTAGTAAAACTGAATGTTGGAGAAGTTTTTGTACACCACACATCCTGAAGGTATTATTTCAAGTTCGTATTATATGTAATAATGAAGAACCAGCATCGGCAAAGCCTATTGGCTATGCGAAATTCATTGTCATTGTCAATGTTTTTTGTACATATTGCAAATGACTATATAAAGATGTGAAATAACAGAAAGAGCTGCCGAACTGGGGATACGGGTTCAAGTCTCGGTGTTGGCTTAACATCCTGTGATCCTGGTCAAATCATGTAATCTCTCGAGTGCCATTAAAAAGTGTCTTCGTGCAGTATACCTGGTGCTCATATAAAGGGCTGGAATACTTTATAGAACTTTTAAGTGTTTTTTATAAAAGCTGCCCGTACTGTGAAAAATGATGATCCATACACTTTTAAGATGGGCCAGTATCCTAGGTAAGGAGAAGAGGAAGCCTGCGAGGGAGGAAGCCCGTGAGGGTATAGAGGATGGGTCAGGAAGCGCAGCGGCAGTAGAGGAGGCGGCGTGCACACTGTGCCACAGGGAGCAATGGGACGGCAGACCGTTGGCAGGGAGCAGGGAGACATCAGCCAGAGCTGGTTCCGAGTTGGGGGTAGTAGTAAAATATGGCAATAATCGGTATTCAGTTGGTTTCCTAGGCTTCGTGGCCCTTGTGCCAGTGCACTTGTTGCACCATGCAAATCATTACACAAGTGCCTGCAAGGTAATTGCACTTGTGAATGCTTATTTATTAGTAAAATGTAGCAATAATCAGTGGTCAGTGGGTTTCCTAGACCTTTGGCCCATGTGTCACTGCACCTGCTGCACCATTAAAATCATGACCCTAGTGCCTGGAAGGACAAATGAGGAAATCATTTATAAGCAGTAATATATGTGTTCCGAAAAAGGCACAATTGCAGACGGAATACATAATTATTGTATAGCTAAACATAAACACAAGAGGTTAAAAAAAAAAAAGTACCTTCACAATTGAGTTTGGACTTAATGCCAGCTCTGTTCCAAGACAATATCTTTAATTTTACAAGGTTCCGAGGGAATAGAAATTGTGTGTGTCTTAGGGATTGCCTCCCCTCTTCACTAGCCTCATTGGGGTTAATGTGTGATTCTCTTACTACAGATACACAAGAACAACCATCACCCCCTGCCAAGCTGAGCTTATTACTTTGGGTGACAACTCCTTTTTCCATCATGTACTACCAGCTCCAGCCTTCCCTCTAGCTAGTCCCTCTCACCATTTTCTTTGGACAAGGGTGAAAATGTAGGTATATTTACCATATACGTTGTATTTCTGTTGCCTTCTAGATGATTTTCAGGACTTAGTGGAGGGTTCCCTTGCATATGCCTTATAGGCTCCCTCAAGGGCTGTTTTTCCTCCTGGGGGTTCATTCCCATTCTCCCGCCTGGTACCCCTAGAGAGTGAGGGAAAAATGACTGTGTCCTAATACCCTCCTGGGAATGTCCTATACCATGTTTTGCAAGGGTTCCTGATGCTAGACTCCATATGGGCATAGGAGGTCTCCCTTGATAATGTGCCCCCAAAACTAGACTGCGTATAATCATTGGATGTAAAAGAAGATGTGTACTCCAGGATTTTATTAGGACCCGCCACTAGGTCAAGCTGGTGTGAGGTGTATATCCCAGTGTTTTCTGAACTCATGACAGTCTGTGGTCTCCTATTTCCTTGAAACCTAAGTGCCTCTTCACTTTTTCCATATGAGTTTATCGTCTTAATTTCAACAGTGAGTGTCCCCAAGTTCGCTCTTAATAGGGAAACTTCATCAACTAATTTTTTAATGATTTCTTGGAACTGACTTAATTCACTCTGGCATGTGCAAATAGTACCTACATTGTTGTTCCCAAACGCTCTCTTAGCTCCTGCTACGGCAGAGCCACATGTATCAGCATTTTCATTACAAACACTTAAATGTGCTAAAGGATAAAAAACATTTGTGCATGCAATTTCTGGTGCCACAACTAGGCTCAGAGTATTCGCCCCACTCTCATTAGTTGATGTATTGCCTGACAATGCAACAACAGGGTTGCATACCCCAACATTGCTACCTTCAATATCTGCATGGCCCACAACTTTATTATCCACAGAGGCTGGAAGCATAGAAGGAGCTTTCCCTAGTGCAGGCGGGTCAGAGGATTTTTCTTTTTAAAAATGTCCAGGACTTTTTGGCCTAAAGCACTGGGTTTGGAGGAGTTCCTGCTGCTAAGTAAAGTCTCCACCTCTTCAATTATTAAATTATAAAATTGTGTAATGCCCATTTCCTTCCTTGCACTAGGGCCCATGACACATTGCCTACACTACTGCAGGCATCGTAACATAAGACCAGGGGCATAGCTTCAGAAGGGGGTGTTTGGGTTATTACACTCCCCCTAATAATTGTATTTTGTGAGAAATAGTTGGGTACAGGTCCTTTCAGTCTAGTATTATGAGTTGTCTGCCGGATTTCACCAGTAATTTTTACACACACAGACTAAATCTGCACACCCACACACACAACGCAGAATGTAGAGAGGGGCTGGGGGCAACATGGACAGCAAAGGGAGGGAGTGAGGGGGCAGAAGGAAGCACACAAACAATGGAGGGTGGAAGGGAGTGGCAGGGGCAAGCAACAACATGGACATCAAACCAAGGAGGGAGGGAGGAAGTGTAGGAGGCACATGCAACAACACTGTCATCAAGAGATGGAGAGAGCATGGAGCCAAGCAACATAGAGAAGGAAGGGACATGGAGGGAGAAGTACACGAGGGACCCAACTGAAAAAGCCACACTCTACCAGGGTGCTTAAACCTAAAGAAAAAAGTGTCTAAAAGAATAAAGCAGTAGAAGTACACAAGTAATGCGTCCATGTTCAGAAGAGGACCCTAAGACAAACCTCACAACCAAAAACCCATAATCACCCTAAACCCTAAAAATTTCTTATCACCGAAAAACCCATACCCACCCTAAACCATAACATTTCCATTGCCCCCAAAAAACCCACACCCACACTAATACCTAAAAATTCTCTTGCCACCCAATAACCCATACACACTATAAACCATACAAAGTTCCTTCCCGCCAAAAATCCCACACCCATCCTAAATGATAAAAATACCCTTGCCACCCAAAAAACCCATACCCATCCTAAACCCTAAAAAATCCCTTACCACTCAAAAACCCACACAAACACTAAACCCAAAAAGATTAATTACCACCCAAAAACCCATGCCCACCGTAAACCCTAAAGGTTCCCTTGCCACCCAAAACCTATGCCCACCCTAAATCCTAAAAAATCCCTTACCACCCAAATACCCATACACACCCTAAACCCTAAAAAATCGCTTACCACCCAAAAACCTATAATCACCCTAAACCCTAAAAATTCCCTTGCCACCTAAAAACTCATACCCACCCAAATCCCTAAGAATTCCCTTGCCACCCAAAAACCCATACCTACCCTAAACCCTAAAAAATCCCTTATGACTCAAAAACCCATACGCGCCTGAAACCCTATAAAATTCTCTTGCCATACAAATTCTAAACCCTAAAAAAATCATTATTGCCCAAAAACCCATAACCACCTTAAACCCTAAAGGCTCCCTTGCCACCCAAAACCCATACCCACCCTAAAACCTATAAAACTCCCTACCAACCAAAAACCCATACCCACCCCTAATCTCTAAATATTCACTTGCCACCAAAAAACCCATATCCACCCTAAGACATAACTTACCACCCAAAAACCCATAACCACTATAAACACTGAAAATTCCTTATCACCCAAAAAACGATACCCACCCTAAACCATAAAATTGCCCTTGCCCCACAAAAACCCACACCCACCCAAAACCTTAAAAATTCTCTTGCCACCCAAAACCCCATACCCACCGTAAATCCTACAAAAACCCTTGCCACCAAAAATCCCTTACCCATCTTAAAAGATAAAAATTCCCTTGCCGCCTATGAAACCCACCCTAAACCCTAAAAAATCCCTTACCCCTCATAGACCTACACCCATCCTAAACCCTAAAAATTCAACTGCCACCCAAAAACTAATATCCACCCTAAACCCTAAATTATCCATAACCATTCAAAAACCCATACTCACCCTAAACCCTAAAAATTCCCTTGCCACTCTAAAACCAATACCCACCCTAAAAAATTCCTTGCCACCCAAAAACCCATACAAACACTAAGCCCTAAAAGATTCATTACCACCCAAAATTCAATACCCAACCTAAACCCTAAAGGTTCCCTTGCCACCCAAAATCCATACCCACCCTAAAACCTAAGACAAACCTCACAGCCCAAAAACCCATAACCACCCTAAACCCTAAACATTTCTTATCACCGAAAAACTCATACCCACCCTAAACCATAAAATGTCCTTGCCCCCAAAAAACCCACCCACACCCTAAAACTTAAAAATTCTCTTGCCACTCAATAACCCATACACACTGTAAACCATACAAAATTCCTTCCTGCCAAAAATCCCATACCCATCCTGAACGAAAAAAATACCCTTGCCACCCAAAAAACCCATACCCATTCTAAACGCTAAAAAATCCCTTACCACTCAAAAACCCATACCCTCCAAACCCTAAAAATTCTCTTGCCACCCAAATACCCATACAAATGCTAAACCCTAAAAAATCCCTTGCCACCCAAAAACCCATACAAATGCTTAACCCTAATAAAATCATTATCGCCCAAAAACCCATACACAACCTAAAACCTAAAGGTTCCATTGCCACCCAAAACCCATACCCACTCCAAACCCTAAAATTTCCTTATCAACCAAAATCCCATACCCACCCTAAACCATAACATTTCCCTTGCCCCACAAAAACCCACACCCACCCAAAACCTTAAAAATTCCCTTGCCTCCCAAAAACCCATACCCACCGTGAATCCTACAAAATCCTTTGCCACCAAAAATCCCACACCCATCTTAAAGGATAAAAATTCCTTTGCCACCCATAAAACCCATACCCACCCTAAAAAAGCGCTTACCACACAAAAACCTTCACCCACCCTAAACCCTAAAAATTCACTTGCCACCCAAAAATCATACCCATCCTATATCCTTAAAAAGCTCCTATCACCCAAAAACCCATACCCACCCTAAATCTAAAAAAATCAGTTGTCACCCAAAAAACGATACCCACCCTAAACCCTGAAAAATACCCTGCCACCCAAAAATCCATACCCACCAAGAACCCTAAAAATTCCATTGCCACCCAAAAACCCATACTCACCCTAAACGCTAAAACTTCCCTTGCCACCCAAAAACCCATACCCACCCTAAACCCTAAAAAAGCCCTTATCACCTAAAAACTTATACTCACCCTAAACCCTAAAAAATAACTTACCACCCAATAACCCATACCCACCCTAAACCCTAGAAATTCCCTTGCCACCAAAAAATCCGTACGCACCCTAAACCCTAAAAAAGCCCATATCACTTACAAAAACCATGCCTACCCTAAAACCTAAAAAAAATCCCTTACCACCCAAAACCCATACCCAACCTAAACCCTGAAAATTCCCTTGCCACCCAAAAACCCATACCCACCCTAAACCCTAAAAATTCCTATGCCACCCAAAAACCCGTACCCACCCTAGACCCTAAAAAGCTCCTATCACCTAAAAACCTATATTCACACTAAACCCTAAAAAATACCTTACCACCAAAAACTCATACCCACCCTAAACCCTAGAAATTCCCTTGCCACCCAAAAACCTATACCCACCCTAACCCTAAAAATCCCTTGCCACCTAAAAACCTATACTCACCCTAAACCCTGGAATTTTCCTTGCCACCCAAAAACCCATACGCACCCTAAACCCTAAAAAGCCCATATCACCTAAAATCCCATACCACCCTAAAACCTAAAAATCCTTTACCGCCCAAAACCCATACCCACCCTAAACCATAAAAATTCCCTTGCCACCCAAAAACCCATACCCACCCTAAAAATTCAATTGCCACCCAAAAACTAATACCCACCCAAAAATATTCCTTACTATTCAAAAACCCATACTCACCCTAGACCCAAAAAATTCCCTTGCCCCTCAGAAACCCATACCAACCCTAAAAAATTATTTGCCACCCAAAAACCCACACAAACAATAAACCTTAAAAGATTCATTACCACCCAAAAACCCATACCCACCCTAAACCCTAAAAGTTCCCTTGCCACCCAAAACCTATGCCCACCCTAAACCCTAAAAAAATCCCTTACCACCCAAATACCCATACACACCCTAAACCCTAAAAAAGACCTTACCACCCAAAAACCTATAATCACCCTAAACCCTAAAAATTCACTTGCCACCCAAATCCCTAAGAATTCCCTTGCCACCCAAAAACCCATACCCACCCTAAACCCTAAAAAATCCCTTACCACTCAAAAAACCATACCCACCCGAAACCCTATAAAATTCTCTTGCCATACAAATGCTAAACCCTAATAAAATCATTATCGCCCAAAAACCCATACCCACCTTAAACCCTAAAGGCTCCTCTACCACCCAAAAACTCATAACCACTCTAAACCATAAAATTGCCCTTGCCCCACAAAAACCCACACCCACCCAAAACCTTAAAAATTCCCTTGCCACCCAAACCTCATACCCACCGTAAATCCTACAAAATCCCTTGTCACCAAAAATCCCATACCCATCTTAAAAGATAAAAATTCCTTACCACTCAAAGACCTACACCCATCCTAAACCCTAAATATTCAACTGCCACCCAAAAACTAATACCCACCCTAAACCCTAAAATATCCCTAGCCATTCAAAAACCCATACTCATCCTAAACCCTAAGAATTCCCTTGCCACTCTAAAACCAATACCCACCCTAAAAAATTCCTTGCCACCCAAAAACCAATACCCACCCTAAACCCTAAAGGTTCCCTTGCCACCCAAAACCCATACCCACCCTAAAACCTAAGACAAACCTCACAGCCCAAAAACCCACAACCACCCTAAACCCTAAAAATTCCTTATCACCAAAAAACCCATACCCAACCTAAACCATAAAATTTCCCTTGCCCCCAAAAACCCACACCCACTCTAAACCTTAAAAATTCTCTTGCCACCAAAAATCCCATACCCGCCCTAAACCCTAAAAATTTCCTTGCCACCCAAAACCCATACCCGCCCTAAACCCTAAAAAAGCCCTTATCTAAAAACCTATACTCACCCTAAACCCTAAAAAATACCTTACAACCCAAAAACCCATACCCACCCTAAACCCTAGAAATTCCCTTGCCACCCAAGAACCCATACGCATCCTAAAACCTAAAAAAGCCTATATCACCCAAAAACCCATACCCACCCTAAACCCTAAAAATTCCCTTGCACCCAAAAATCCATGCCCACCCTAAACCCTAAAAATTCCTGTGCCGCCCAAAAACCCATACCCACCCTAAACCCCAAACAAGACCTTATCAACTAAAAACCTATAATCACCCTAAAAAATACCTTGCCACCAAAAACCCATACCCACCCTAAACCCTAGAAATTCCCTTGCCACCCATAAAAACACATACCCACCCTAAACCCTAAGACAAACCTCACAACCAAAATCCCATAACCACCCTAAACCCTAAAAATTCCTTATCACCGGAAAACCCATACACACTCTATACCATAAAATTTCCCATGCCCCTCAAACACCCACACCCACCCTAAACCTTAAAAATTCTCTTGCCACCCAAAAACCATTACACGCCATAAACCCCACAAAATGCCATGCCACCAAAAATCCCACACACATCCTAAATGATAAAAATACCCCTGCCACCCAAAAAACCCACACTTATCCTAAACCTTAAACAATACCTTAACACTCAAAAACCTACACCCATCCTAAACCCTAAAAATTCAATTGCCACCCAAAAACACATACCCTAAACCCTAAAATATCCCTTACCATTCAAAAACCCATACTCATCCTATACCCTATAAATTCCCTTGCCAGTCAAAAACCCATACCTACCCTAAAAAAAATTCTTGCCACCCAAATACCCACACAAACACTAAACCATTAAAAATTAATTACCACCCAAAACGCATACCCATCCTAAACCCTAAAGGTTCAATTGCCACCCGAAACCTATGCCCACCCTAAACCCTAAAAATCCCTTACCACCCAAATACACATACACACCCTAAACCGTAAAAAACCTCCGTCGGTGGCGGCGAGGAGCGCGTTCTCTGTGCTGTGGTTGCTTCGGAAGCCGGATTGGGAGGTGTCCAGGATGTGGTTCTCTTTGATGAACTAGGAGACTTGGGTGTTGATGGCCTTCTCGATGACCTTGGTTGGGAAGAGGAGAAGGGAGGTTGGTCTGAAGTTCTTGAGGTCTGTCAGGTCGGCGGACGGCTTCTTCAGCAGGGGGTTGATCTCAGCGCGTTTCCAGTTGTCAGGGAAGGTGGCAGTTTCGATGGAGCAGCTAATGGTGTGGCAAAGCTTGGGACGATGGAGGCGGCTGCTCTATGGAAGATGTGGTACGAGCAAGGATCTGATGGGGCTCCTGAGTGGATGCTCTTCATAGTCTTGAATGTGTCATCTGTGGTTAGCGGAGTCCAGTTGAGCACGATCTGTTGCGGTGGGGTGTGGTGTGGTTGCATGAAGTGGTGGCGGGCATAGTGGCAGGGTCTTGGGTGTCGAAGCTGTAGTAGATCTGCCTGATCTTGTGGTGGAAGAAGGTGCCGAGTTTGTTGCAGAGGTCTTGGGAGGGTGGGATGTCTGTGGTCTTGCTGTTGGGCCTGGCGAACTCCTCGATGATGGGGAAGAGTTCTTTGCTGTTGTGTGCGTTGGCGTTAATTCTGTATTGTAAGGCCGTTTTATTTGTGGTTTTGAGGAGAAGGTGATGTGCATTGACAGCGGATTTGAAGGTTGCGTGGGTTTCCGGGTTTGTTGTTCCTCCATCTCTTCTCAAGTCGTCCGGACTCATGGAGGACGGGAGTGAACCAGCTGGCTTTCTTCAAGTGTAGCTTGCCTGGTGTCTTCTGGAGGGGCCCAGAGTGTCGACGCAGTTGGAGATCCATTGATGAAGGTTTTGCTCTGCGGTGTTGGCGTCTGTTGGTGTTGGGGGAGTGGTTGTGCTGAGGAAGTCGACGAGAAGATCTTCTGTGGCCTTGTTCCAGCTACGGCGGGGATGATGAGGACGGTAGTGTACGGTAGGCATGGCAAAAGTGAGATGCACGCAGTGGTGGTCAGTCCAGCAGAATTCGGTGGTGTGGCTGTAGGTGATGTTTCCGCTGGCAGAGAAAATAGGGTCGAGCATGTGTCCAGCTGAGTGAGTGGGTGTGGTAACTAGCTGCTTGAGTCTGATTTTTGGCGAGGTTCACCAATAGGGAAGCGGTGTTTTGGTCACTGGGGTTGTCCAGGTGGAAGTTGAGGTTTCTGAGTAGGATGTAATCGGTGGATGCTAGAGCCTGGGGTGCAATGAGGTCTATGATGGTGTCGGTGAAGAGCGGGTGGGGGCCGGGGGGCCTGTAGATTAGGGTGCTGCAGAGGGTGTTGTTGGTCTGGATCTGGAAGTGGAGGTGCTCCATGGTTGTCATTCGGTCATTTGAGTGCATGGTCAGTCAGAGGGTGTTCTTGTGAATGATGGCGATGCCTCCTCCTGGTCGGTCGGTGCAGTCCTTGCGGGTGATTTTGTAGGTGTCGGGGATGGTGATGGCGATGTCCGGTCCGGATCAGGGGTTGATCAAGGTCTCCATGAAGAAGGTGATGTCGGGAGAGGCCACGTCGAGGAGGTCCCAGATTTCTGTGGCGTGTTTGTAGAGGGATCACACGTTGACGAGGATGCAGTTGAGTCGGTCGAGTGTGTTGTTGGTGGGTTGGGCGGCGAGAGGATCTGGCATGCTGGCGTGGGTGAGGATGTGGCTGCAGTTCTTTGGTGACGCGAGGTGGCAGGCGGTATGGCGTCCTGAGTTGTGGGCAAGGAGGGTGCTGGCGTCATAGCGGTGGAAGGTCCGAGAACCAGGGTCCCTGGTGCTGGGCATGGTCCAGGCACAGACAGGTGATGGGAGGCCTGCCTTTGGCGTGCCAGCGGTGCAGCGGCTGCCATTAAGTTGTGCTGGGGGGCTGGACCGCTGGGAGGCAGGAAATGCAGGAGCGGGAAGAGTCACTGGAGGTGGCGGGCCATGGGAATCGCAGCAAAAGGGACGAGGGCGGCAAACAACGGAAAGAAAAAGGTAAAAAATGAAAAAGCTGAATAAAGGCAGAAAGGCAGAAATCAGAAAAGAGAGGCAGAGGGACAGCCCAGCAGCAGAGCAGTGACGCTCTACCACTAGACCACCAGATATGAGGCGCAGGCAGGGGCCTGCGGGTGGAGGTGGGCCTTGAACTCCTGACCAAGGGTCAGCAGCAGCAACAGGGGCAGCAGCTACCAGGCGGAGCTTCCCTGTGAAGGGAGCAAGTCCACTAGAAGGTCCTTGTTTGCTACTTCCACTCCAATATAAGTAACAGTAGGGAAAGTGTTGGACTTCAGAGGGGTTCAAATGGCCATTTCCATTCCACCCTAAGCAAAAGCAGGGAAAGTGCTGAATTTCGGAGAGGTTAGATTTACTAATCCCACTGCAATGTAAGCAACAGCTGGGAAAGTGTTGGACTTCAGAGGGATTAGATTTGCTATTCCCACCCCAATATATATAAAACAGAAGAACAATTATTGGACTTCAAAGGGGTTATATTTACCATCCTCACTCCATCCAAAGCAACAGTAGGGAAAGTGTTGGACTTTGTAAGGGTTATATTAACTATCCCCACCCCAATTAAGCAATAATAAGGAAAGCATAGGAATTGGATAGACTAGATTTACTGTTCCCAAGCAACAGTAGGGATAGTGTTGGACTTCAGAAAGGTTACATATACCATTCCAATACGGTCATTTAAAAACTATATTTAAATACCTAAAAACATAAAATGATTAACCATAGTTAAACTAGAAAATATATATTGTATAAATTTAAATAAAATGCACAATTTATTATAAATATACAAAATAAACGTATAATTAAATGAAATATTTAAATAAACATACGTAGAATTCACTTCTCTCGCTACAACTGAAAAAAACTACAAACAACAAGATAAATTAAAATATAACTAAAACAATAATAAAATTAAAATATATGAAACATATTAAAATAAATATAATATACACCTGCTGATATATATTACTAATTATTTCTTGCATAGTCTAAATAAAACTATTTTTTCATTTTGAATATTCAATTAAATAATTTCTCACCCTATTCTCCTACAAACTGAACATGCTGCTAAATTAGCTATAACTAATTATACTATACAAAATATAAATTAAAAATGTGAAATTAAACCAAAATAAATGAAAGAACAATTAAACAATTAAAACATTACACACTAACCATTTATATATTGATTTTACCTTACATTACTTAACATTAAAAAACAATTATTTAAAATGTAATTAACCTCCCTCCATATTCCCCTAAAAACCCAATATCCGGCTACTAAATTATAAACTACTTAACACAGGTATTTGTAGATCGCACATTAACTCTTAGGCATCTTGGCGCTAACAGATTTTTATTGCTACCCAACGGTACTCATTTTATTGACCTCAGATGGTTGAATGGCTGAGTGGACCCGCCGGGATTTGAACCTATGACCATGAGATTGAACAAAGGGCCCTGTAGTGGACACATTAGTCCACTGAGCCACCAGACCCATCTAATTACCTTTTAAAAATTCAATTACACATTTAAAATTGCAAACTATATTTAAAAAAAGACAATTTTACTAATATAAGTATATATATATATATATTTAATTAAAACATTTTTTATTACGAGTATACTAAAGTACACAATATTAATTACAACAATTGTCTTCATTACCATATTGTATACAATAAAACCTGCATTCTTAATTTTGATATTCTGTTCCACTATATTTTTGCAGTGGTGATATTTTTGACACCATATTTATGTCACATGATATTTTGGAATCAATTTTTGTTTCATTCACCATACTTAACATGTACCCATTTTGAAAATGTCCCTTTTCTCACGAAAAGTGTAGTTACAGAACTATTAGCCATTTTCTCTACTCCGGCACAAAGGGAACACAAACCTAATTGCAAAATGAGGAGCTTATTTATGAGCCCCTTGTTACACTGTTGGCCCGCCTTGCGTCACTTTTTGTGAGGCTGCAGCGGCATAAATAATGCGCCATGTTGCACAATATTTACAAAGTGACGCATCTAAGCAAATGCGTCACTTTATAAAGCCCTGCACCACATTATACCTGCGTCAGGTATAATGTATGTAGGGTGGGCATTCCCCCACAAAAAGCCTTGTAGAAGTGGTGTAATGAAATCTATCAGATTTCACTGTGCCACTTCTAGGACGCTACTGCGTCACAACCTTACGCCTGCCTCACAGCAGGCATAAGGGTGATGCAGTGCAATGAGAATAGGCTTCCCCCATGCATTGCTGGAGTTGCATCATGCTTACGACACAACTCCAGCAATGCGTGTGTTTCGCGCCGACAGATACGTCAGGATTCCTGACGTATCTGTCATTCCTTGGGATATGGTGCGCCGTACAAAAATGCGGCACATCCATTATGTCGCAAGGAGGGCACACTGAAAAATGTTGCATCGCTGCTTTCAGGCAGCGATGCAACACGTTTTTATAAATGAGGCCCTTAGTGTTTAAGACTGTATGTACAAAAAGCCCACTGCCAAAAACACGTTTTTCATCTTTGGAAGGACTCCTGTCTTTAACATGGGCACATTTTAAGGTTTCTTTTTTCACAAAAACAGCTAGTGCATGACTATAAAATTGTCCTTCTCTATTCCTGAACAAAGGATTCACCGGCTCCTTTTAGGAAGCCTAGTTCTATACCCCACACACACCAAAGTACAACATTTGGGCTCACTCCTCAAAATTATTTTTGTTAACATTGTGAAAGATTCCTATAATTAAAGTAGGCACATTCTGAGGTTTTTATTCCCATGAAAAAGAGAGCTGTATGTCAGCCAAAGTGACTTTCTCTACTCTTACATTATGAGCATACCAGTTCATTTCAGGAATACAATTTGTAGGACTCTTGTATATGATTTGCCCTTCAAATAACAAGACCATCAACGCTAAGAAAGTCTCTTGTAGATGACATGGGCACTTTTGAGAATGTTTAAGCCTTGTTTAAGAATTTCTATTTTACACTCCAAATATAAAAGGCTGAATAAATAGATGTTTCAACTTTGTGAAAGTTTCCCATGTTTCACCTGGGCGCATTTTGAGAATGTGTCTTCCCATAAAAAGGTGGATGTACCACTGCCATCTTGATTTTTTTCTACTCTTGCACAAAGGACAGCTAGCTCCATTCTGGAAATCTTTGTGCTCCCAAACACAGTGAATGTTTAAAGTTTGTTAAACAAGGTTTATGTGCATATATATATATATATATTGCAACCTGGGTTTTGTGGATTCCGGAGTGCTTCCTAATCGCCAGTGGTGCTGCTTTGAGGCGATGCCACATCACGCCTCTAACAATCGAAAAATCCCACTTCTCACATGAAGAATGGATTAGCACTCAAATCTCTGGAATTATCCAATTTAATTCAAAGGCAGCATTTGTGAGGACATATATATATATATATTCACTGAAAAAACCATAGGTTTCAGACACGTTAGTTAGAAATTAGCATTTAAAAAACCTTTGAAATTCACTGAAAAAACCATAGGTTTCAGGCACGTTATAGTTAGAAATTTGCATTTAAAAAACCTTAGAAATTCACTGAAAAAACCATAAGGTTTTAGGGACAGTTATAGTTAGTTGGACATTGCACTCGTACAAAACCCGTGAAATTCCCCCGTTATAGTTAGTTCAGGTAACTATAACTCGCGCCCCGCAATGCACTGCTGATGACGTCACATATTACATCACTCATGACATGGTCAGTGACATCACTGATGACATCACTGATGACATCTCAAATGACATCACTGATGACATCACTGATGACATCATCCAGTGACTGTGTTTGTGTAAAGTTTAAATATGTTTAATATATATAGGGAAAGGCGTATTGAAGAATGAGTGGGTGTATAAGTGTCTGAATGGATGATTTAGTAGGTGCGTGACTGAGTCTATAAGTGAGTGATTAAACGTATCTTACTGGATGCATGGGTGAGTGACTAAACTGTGTGAATGTCTGTATCCGTCTGTCTGTTGTTGTGTAAGCAGCTGCATGGGTTTCTGACTAGCTAAATGAGTGTCTATATGGGTTATGGATTGGTTCTCTGAGTATCTGTATGGGTGCCTCAGTGTTTGTGTGGGTGGGGTGAGTGTGACTCTGTGCATAGATGTGTGAGTGGGTGATTCACTGGGTGCATGGTTTCAAGAGTGCGTCTGTGATGGACTGTATGGGTGGGTGAGTGCGTGTATGGGTGTGTTAGTGATTGAATGTATATCTCAGTGGTACATGTGTGAGTAACTACATATGTGAAAGGCAGTATATATGTGTGTTGGAGTATATAAATGGCTATAAGTGAGAGTGTGTGATTGTGAGAGTGGCTATATGGATGAGTGTGTGCTTGCATCAGTGATTGCATAGGAGCGTAAGAATGTGCTAGTATTTTTATGAGTAAGTGAGCTGGTGTGTATAACTATATAGGTGAGTAAATTGGAGTGTGATTAATTATTTGCATGACTGACTAGGTGTGTGAGTACCTCTATGGATGAGTTGCGTTGTGTGAGTGTTTATATAGGTGTATGAGTGCATATGATAGTCCTGTACTGAGTGACTGTAAGTATGAGTGACTGTACGGGTGAGTGAGTGGATGTGTGTGTGTAGACCTAAGAATCAGTGAGTGGGTATGTACTTATTGGTATTGGAGTGTGTATGGTTTTGAGAATGGCAGTCTGTAATTTAGAGTGGGTGTTTCAAAACTTATATTAGGGTGTGAGAAGATGCATTAAATTCTCACATGGATGATGTCATCAGTGATGTCATCAGTGATGTCATTTGAGATGTCATCAGTGATGTCACTGACCATGTCATGAGTGATGTAATATGTGACGTCATCAGCAGTGCATTGCGGTGGCGCGAGTTATAGTTACCTGAACTAACTATAACGGGGGAATTTCACGGGTTTTGTACGAGTGCAATGTCCAACTAACTATAACTGTCCCTAAAACCTTATGGTTTTTTCAGTGAATTTCTAAGGTTTTTTAAATGCAAATTTCTAACTATAACGTGCCTGAAACCTATGGTTTTTTCAGTGAATTTCAAAGGTTTTTTAAATGCTAATTTCTAACTATAACGTGTCTGAAACCTATGGTTTTTTTCAGTGAATTTCAAAGGTTTTTAAATGCTAATTCCTAACTATAACATGTCTGAAACCTACGGTTTTTTCAGTCAGTTTCAAAGGTTTTGTAAATGACAATTTTTAAATGTATTAATTGTTATATTTATTTTTTTCACACTGATTTACTACATTTTTAGAAACATTTTTTTTTACATATTTTATTTTTTAAATTACATTGTAATTACATTATACATTACAAAAAATACTTTCTCAGAATGAATTACTTTAGTTTAAATACTTTGCACATAGGCAATAGACTTTTAAGTACAGTAGTTACAGTTGTTGCAATGGGCAACACATTTTCAAACACAATGCAACATTCAGCTCAATGTGAATTTCTAGTTAAATGCAATTAGTTACTTTATGGATTACTTTTTCTAACCACAGGACTGGATCCTAGATTCAGTCCTGGGACATCTCCTGTAAACAGTTGAGTAAAAGCGTTTTGGTTACAGTAGTGATTTTTAAGGAATATTATTGTATTTTAAAAGTTGACACTTAGAAACTTTTTCTCATAGAATCACCAATGTTATCCTATGGAAGGAAATTCACTTAGCAGGTAAAAACTGTTATCGTTACTTTTTCTTACTCAGTGTTGGATCCTGGATCCAGCACTGGTGCATCTCCTGTAAACAGTTGAAAGAATGCGTTTAAGTCATACAGGCGATTTTTAAGGAATATTTGTAGTTTGTGAAAATCGACACTTTGAAACTTTTCAGCTGAAAACCAGACAATGGATTCCTATGGAAGAAAATATAAGTTACTGGTAAGTACGGTTAAAATTACTTTTCAGGACCAGTACTGGGCTGAAAGATACAGCACTGAGGTCTCTCCTGATAACAGGTGAGTAAATCGGAATTTGTATTTCGGCTGATTTTAGAGGAATATTTGTATGTTTCAAAAATCAACACTTAGAAACTTTTTCAGCAAAAAGCAGACAATGATATCCTATGGAAGGAAATTCAAGTTACTGGTAAGTACGGTTAAAATTACTTTTGAGGATCAGTACTGGGCTGAAAGATGCAGCACTGAGGTCTCTCCTGATAACAGGTGAGTAAATCGGAATTCGTATTTCGGCTGATTTTAGAGGAATATTTTAAAGTTCCAAAACTTCACACTTAGAAGAATTTCCAAGTGAAACCAGTCAATGTTAGCCTATGGAAGGAAATTCAAGTTACTGGTAAGTACGGTTAAAATTACTTTTCAGGACCAGTACTGGGCTGAAAGATACAGCACTGAGGTCTCTCCTGATAACAGGTGAGTAAATCGTAATTCGTATTTCGGCAGATTTTAGAGGAATATTTGCACAATGGTGAAGGTAGGGGGCGGGGCCTGAGGTGACATCTGTGCAAACGCGCCCCGTGGCGCGTTTTAAGTTGGGGGATTAAGTCCTCTTGAATCATGAGGGTCCCTAGGGGCCAACTAGCCCACCAGGAACCTCCAGTATGCGCCAGGGGGCTGCGTTGCAGAGACGTGTAGAGAGGCCACACCCCTTTTTACACCTCTCTGCAACGCAGCTCTGTGGCGCTTTCTGGATGTACCTGTTGCGCTAGTTGGCCCCCAGGGACCCTCAGGATTGAAGGGGATTTAATTCCCCATCTTAAAACGCGCCACGGGGCCTGTTTGCACACATGTCACCTGAAGCCCCGCCCCCTCCCTTCACCACTGTGCAAACGCGCCCCGTGGCGCGTTTTAAGTCGGGGGATTAACTCCCCTTGAATCCTGAGGGACACTGGGGGGTGGCGGTCCCCAGGGCCACCACAGGCTCCAGGAGGGGGGCCGCGCGGCCCCCCTCCCCACATCAGCAAAGCCCCGGGGAGGTGGTGGTCCCCGGGCTTCGGGGTCCAAACGGACCCCCATTTTAATTTGTTAGTGCCCCGGGAGGTGGCGGTCCCGGGCGTGTGGGGGCTTGAGCCCCCACACAGGAAAAAGTAAAAAAAAGAAGCCCCGGGGAGGTGGTGGTCCTCGGGGCTGCGGGAGGGCTCAGAGCCCTCCCGCACCATTTTAAAAAGAAAGCCCCGGGGGTGGCGGTCCCCGGGGCTTGGGGGCCCTTGAGGCCCCCATACATAAATTTAACCCCCACCATGCCCCCGGGACTTGGGCCACCCGGGGGCAAATACATCGAAGCGCGGAGACCGCCCTTCGATTTTTCTCGGCAGGATTCGCGCTCCCTGAGCGCATCCTGCCGATTTAAAAAAAAAAAAAAATGCTTTTTCTGCCCAGGGGTCCTTGTGGGACCCCTGAGCAGACCTAGGGGTCAGGGTGTTTCTACCCTGCCCCCTTTGTGCGTTTTGCGCACTTTTTTACTGCTTTCTTGTTCCTCGGTTCTACCGAGGAACAAGATGGCTGCCAACACTTCCTGATTTGGAGTGTTGACAGCCAATTAGCAGACAGCTCGTGATCGGGAGGGTGCGCGAATCCGACGCGGCCATAGATATATATGTACTTTTACTTTTGATTTTCTCAGCAACTACTGAACGGATTTACACCATTTAACAAAAGGGTTCTTTCTGAACCAAGAACTACCTCTTTGCCAAATTTGGTGTAATTCCGTTCAGCAGTTCGGGCTGTAGCCGTGTCTAAAGTTTCCTATGGGAAATTGATTTTTTGACTCTTATTCTTTTAATTTCTCCGCAACTACTGAACGGATTTACACCATTTAACAAAAAGGGTTCTTTCTGAACCAAGAACTACCTCTTTGACAAATTTGGTGTAATTCCGTTCAGCAGTTCGGGCTGTAGCCGTGTCTAAAGTTTTCTATGGGAAAATGAATGGGGAAAACACGTTTTGGGACCCCCCTTTTTCTCGGCCCCCGCTTGACGAATCACCCTGAGACTTTCAGGGTAGGAGCGGACCGGAGCGGGCCATAAAGTTTGAAAATTTCGCGAAGATTCGTCAACCGACGCAAGAGTTATTTCAAATAGAATGTCGCGGATTTCCTATGGAAAATAGGTCCTAACTATAACTATCTACTGGCGACCGCCAGTAGATAATGTCTATATATATATATATATACATATACAGGTATTTATAGAGTGTGAGCCTGTTTCGCTAGAAAGAGCCCCAAGAGCAGGTAGAAGGAATACTTTGAGAGAAAGAAGAGCTTTGTGAGGAGAGGACCATTTCATTCTTGAATTATAGAGAAAAAAATTATACAGATGGGCCAGTTCTTAAATCTATTTCTCTATTGTAATAATACTAAAGTGTCAGAACCAATCAGTATGGGGAGTTTAATGCAATCAGAAATTAAGTTTTATCTTCTTAATGGAGACTAGAGTTGATAAGATGGGGGCTAGTAAAGAAAATGAGAACTGAGATACTTGGATTTTTAAGGAAGTGTGAACCTTCCTGGATGAACACAGTTTAAATCAGTTAATGCTGCATTTGAAGTGGGATTCATAGATATGGGATAATTCCAGTCTATCTCTAGTGGTCGCTTGAGTACCACTATTATCACATCACATCATCTCATGTGCATATATAAAGTGCACATTCACACCTGAGGGTATCTTGTTGCTGAATACCATATGTTTTTTGTTATCCAAGTAAATAGTACTTATTGTATAGACCTTGGAAGGAATAAAGGCTGAGTGGTAGCACCAGTATTCAAACATGTGAGAGAGTGGTCAAACACATATCCCTCAAGTGGATTCATTCATTTAATAAGCCACCAGACTAATACGATCTGTATGGGTTCTTCAACATACCTATCATTACACACATCACTGTAGAGACTTGAAAATGACTGTAATCGCACATTATCACTGTGGGGACTTAAACATCACTGTAATCGCAAAATATCTCTGTGAGGACTTCTGCATGACTATAATCATGCACTATCTCTGTGTGTTATCCCTGTGCATCCCATTAATCACACACTATCTCTGTGGGGACCTGGGCATGTCTATAATCACACACTATCTCTGTGAGGACCTGGGCATGTCTTTAATCATACTCTATCTCTGTAGCTCTGTAGGGACCTGGGCATGTCTATAATCACACACATTTTCTTTGGCAACCGTGGTAATACTATAGTCACACACCATCTCTGTGGGGACCTCGACATCTCTAAAATCATACACTATATCTGTGGGGACCTGGGCATGTCTATAAACACACACTATCTCTGTGGGGACCTTGACATCTCTATAATCACACACTATCTCTGTGGGGACCTGGGCATGTCTATAATCACACACTATCTCTGTGGGGACCTGGGCATGTCTATAATCACACACATTCTCTTTGGCAACAGTGGTATTACTATAGTCACACACCATCTCTGTGGGGACTGGAGCACTCTTGTAATTACACACAAGCTCTGTTTTGGCTTGAGCATCATCAGCTTTGCATTCTCTGTATGGGGCTTTGTGAATACTGAAAAGTAGTAAGTTAGACTTCTGGTCTAAGTTTACATTTGTGAAACTGAAAAGTATAAAAGTTAGATTTTTTCTCTAAGTTTACCTTTGTGAATCGGGCCCTATTTTAATGAGGACTTAAACACAATCATCTTCATGCACTATCTCTGTGGGGACTTAATGCGTTATTATAGCAATGTTTATCTTTGTGGTGGCTTGAAAAAAACTATAATAAAACACTATCTTTCTGGGGACTTGAACATCACTATAAAAAATACCATCTCTGTGGGGACTTGAGCATTCCTGTAATTAAACGCAAGCTCTGTTTCGACTTGAAGCACCAGCGGGTGCCATGAGGCACAGGGTCAAGACTGATTTGCATATAGCTGGGTCTGACTGGGGTGGCGAAGCGAGCTAAAGAACGATGATGGATTCAACCCAGATCTATGACTGGGGGTGAGTGTCTGAAAAGTTTCAGCACTCCATCCATCATCTCCTTGTGTTTGCTTTGTTCGCCCTAAGTTGGCAGGGTATGCCCAGGCGTGGGTCTCTTGCTCACTTTGCCACTGGATTCAACCTAGCCTGGCTGATGAGGGGGTGTTACCCCGAAACCAGTCCCAGGATGCTTGTTTCCGGTCCAGGGAAGACCTGGCTTGTCAGTTTGGGCTGGACTGTTCCCATGAGGCACGTGGTCAATACTGATTTGCATATAGCTGGGTCTGAACTGGGGTGGTGAAGTGAGCTAAAGAACTACGATGGATTCAACCCAGAACTGTGACTGGGGGTGAGTGACTGAAAAGTTTCAGCACTCCGTCCACCATCTCCTTGTGTTTGCTTCGACTTGAACATCATCAGCTTCACATTCTCTGTATGGGGCTTTGTGAATATTGAAAAGTAGTAAAGTTAGACTTTTGGTCTGAATTTACCTTTGTGAATTCTGAAAAGTAGTAAAGTTAGACTTCTGGTCTAAGTTTACATTTGTGAAACTGAAAAGTATAAAAGTTAGATTTTTTCTCTAAGTTTACCTTTGTGAATTGGGCCCTATTTTAATGAGGACTTAAACACAATCATCTTCATGCACTATCTCTGTGGGGACTTAAACATCGCTATAATAACACACTCTCTTTGTGGGGACTTGAACATCACTGTAATAACACACCATCACTGTGGGGACTTGAACATCTCTATGATAACACACTATCTCTGTGGGGACTTAAACATCGCTATAATAACATGCCATCTCTGTGGGGACTTGAGCATTCCTATAATTACACACAACCTCTGTGTGGACTTGAACATCATTAGCTTCACACTCTTTATAATGCGATTTAAGCTTTGAATGTGCACACTATTTCTATGGAGACTTAAACACAATGATCTTCACCCACTATCTCTGTGGGGACTTAAACATCTATTTTGGCAAAAATGTAAGCAGCTAATCAAGCTCTGGGTTCCACTTGACCATATTCCTTGGTTCCATATGTTAATTTCTTTATGTGTTAGTTTTCTTAACTCCTAAGATTTTAAGCACTAATAAATAGGTTAAATACAGCTTTAAGTGTCTTTCCTTAAGCATATGATATTATATTTTCTGGCACATTAACATAATCTGTGTTTAATGTATACCCCTAGTATATATGCAGCAATTCATATATGAATAGATTATGTTGTTTGTGTATATTATTGATAAAATAAACATTTAGCCATGCGCCTTCGACTGTATTCAATCACAAATAGTGTTACAGACTAGGTCCCCACAAGGATGGTAGCACGTGTTCAAGTCCCCATAAGGATGGTGCTGTGCGCACGATTAAATAGCAATATATTTGCAAATTTGAAGCAGGATCCTGTATCATGAATTTTTTCTTAACATTTTTCTGTTATTAGTGTAGTTTAAAAACATTGGGAAAGGTTAGTCCCCACAAGGCAGGTATTCACACATAGTCCCCACAAGGATGGTAACACGTGTACGTGTGTGTGTGTGTGTGTGTGTGTGTGTGTGTGTGTGCATGTGTCTTTGCCATAGACCGCCCCATTTGTCTTTGTTCTCCATGCTAAATGGCCAGGGGCCATTTTATGTAGTCAGTGTCCATAGGCCTGCATGTGTTCTTTGCTGTCCATACCTCCTTGTTTGTTGTCTAACCATGTGGCTAGTGGCCATTTTGTGTAGCCAGCCAGTGTTCTTTTGCCATAGGCCTGCATGTGTTCTGTGTTGGGGGCATGCCTCCTTGCTTGTTCTTTGACCATATGGGGGGTGGCAATTTTGTGTAGCCAGTTAGTGTGCTTTCGCCATAGGCCTGAATGTGTTCTTTGTTGTGTCTGTCCATGCCACACTGCTTGTTGTTGTTTGGCCATGTGGCCTGCGCCCATTTTGTGCAGCCAGCCAGTGTGTTTAATGAAATCCTTTTTTTCCAGTTTTCAAAGTAATTTTCTAGGGAAATTGATAGGGGAGGGTTATATCTTTTTGTTTTTGTTCAATTTTGTTACTTTTCCCTGATATCAGTTTAATGTGCTTGAGGATAATACATTGTAGTATATGTACATATGAACAGTGTTTTATATTGTATGCATTTGCATTTTTTCCATTTTTTCCCATGCACCCCGTGCTTCCCAATGGGTTTCTCATAGTCCCCTAGTACACCAGCAATTATTTATTTATTTATGTATTAGGTTTTTTTTAAACCTTTTTTTAATTCTTTTTTTAATGTAATTTTAAAAAGATTTCCTCCACCCCCAACTCCCATAGCCACCTGCTGCACACCAGCGTTAATTTTTTAAGGATTGTCAATACTCATTTTTCCCTGGACCCCCTGCCTGCCATTGGGGTACGCCAGCATTCCTTTTTTAAGGATTATTCCATTTCCCCCTGGACTCCCTGCCTGCCATAGGTGCTCCCCAGCATTTATTTTTTAGGATTATTTCATTTCCCCCTGCACCTCCCTGCCTGCTAAAGGTGTATGTACCCCCTTCTTAGATGTGCACAAGCAAAGTTACCTTTGTATGCTGTTATCCTCATTGAAATAAGTGTTATGGCAGTGTGGTTTGACTTTAGAATGGATAGACTATTGATGTTAATTATTTAGGATGATGACCACACTGAATTATATTGTCTGTACTATGAATAATTCAAGCTGCAAAAATGGCTCATTTCACAAAAACATTCTGGGCTTGTTTGCTATTAGGTGTACAAGATACATCACCCACAGTACTGACTGACAGAGGGATGGCACAAAGTGACGTGACCACAACACGTGAGTCCTCCTCTTTTCCGCTTGAGCAGCTAAGTGCCAACTGACAGAGCTTCAAGACGGCCCAAAGAAAGGTACTGTCAAGAAAGGGGCCAATGAGCAGAAGAAGAAGCAGATTGCCACCACTGGCTTGCTGCCCTCCTCCTTTTTCAAGACAGTTTGTATTTGCCTCCTGCACTGCCTTCTGGGCCGCAAACTGAGAGCAGCATTCTTGCATAAACGATGGCACCACCCAAATCTAAGCACAAGCCCTTGTCTCTCAGTGAAGCAGCCACGACAACCATAGCGACGAGCAGTGAGTCTGAATTGTATTTGTCTCAGCTGAAAACTAGTACCAAATCGTCACAGGACACTGATCAAAGTGGATAACAGAGCCGCAGGCAGCAATTATAGATTTTTCTGAAGTAGGAGCAGAACAGGAGGTTAAGCTTTCTGATGAGCAAGATGTACTTCTTCTTGAACCATTGGCTTGATGATCTCCAGCAAGAAAAAGAATGGGTTCTCCATCATATTCTCCAAGCCCCCTTCTGATGATCTGGACATGGATAGGACCCTGGCTGAGTCCGAGACCCACCACGAGAGACAAAGAAAAGGAAAGTTCCTTGGGGAGAGGATGTGGTCTCAGGGATAGACTGCCAACTTTGGAGCTGGGAAATCAAGATTCGAGCCTCGGGGTCGACTCCACATCCTGTGATTCTGGGCAAATCACTTAGGGCCTGATTCACAGAACTAACTTACGTCAAAAACGTAAAGTTAGTACTTTTTGGTATTCACAGAATACACTTACTCATTTCGGTATTCACAGAAGTTAGTAGTCCTAACTTTAGGACTCCTAAATGCCTTCTGTGAATACCGAAAGTCTTAAAGTTAGGATTTTTCTCAGTTTAGGAGTAGTAAATTCCTAACTTTACTACTCCTACTACTTCTGTGAATACCGAAATGACTAAGTTCATTCTGTGAATACCAAAATGAGTAAGTGTATTCTGTGAATACCAAAAAGTACTAGCTTTACGTTTTTGACGTAAGTTAGTTCTGTGAATCAGGCCCTTAATTTCCCCGTGCCTACGAAAAAAATGAATGTATCCTTGTGTAACGTAACTGGTGCTCATGTAAAGCGCTCCAATACCTGTGGGTCGAGTTCGCGCTATATAAATCTGCGAAAAAAAGCCTTACAATTATGGAAGGGGATGAGGAGGACAAACCAGTCAATGTTATGAGACTGGCTTAGAGGACACCGACATTACCCCTCCTATTCAACCTGCTCCAAGGGAATTGGCAATGGTACCACTACCACCAGCTGCCATATTTGTAAGGACCCTGCTGAGGCCTTCATCCACTACTACCTCATTGAAGTATGCACTGCAGAGAGGCAATCAGCAGTGGCACCCTAAAAAAGTTCTCCTCCCGGTTTGGGACTTCTTTACGATTAGCAAACAGGAGGATAAGATTGCAATATGCTCCATTTGCCATGCAAGTGTTTGTCGAGGTAAGCCTGATTAACACTATGGCACTGGAGGCCAAACAACCCATATGAAAAAGTATCACGCACTCCTGTGGAAGGAGCACCTTAAGAAATTGCTGCAGGTGATGATGAGAGAGGAGAATCAGCTCTGATCACGGTGGGAGATGATGAGGAAGAAGAGAGTGACAGCTTTACACAAAACAACACTGACCCCAGTAGTGCACCAGCAGCATCACCAGCATCCGCAACCCTTATGTTTTTTAAACCAAGTGGTCCCCCTCCCCAAGCCTTATTAGTTCCTGAGGACCCCATCCCCCAGGACCATTTTTAAAGGGGAGGGGGCCATGTGGCTCCCCCTTCCCGAGCCTCATTAGGCCCTGGGGACCCCTACCCCTAGGGCCATATGTTTCTTAAAGGGGAGGAGGGGCAATTAACCCCTCTCCACAAGCCTTTTTAGGCCCTGGGCAGCCCATCACTCAGGGCCATTTTTGCTATTTTTAAAGGGAGGGGGGGCCCCCCTCCTCACCCCTCATTAGTCCTTGGGGACCTCATACCCCAGGACCCTATGTATTTTCAAGGGGAGGGGTGCCAAGTGGCACCACGTCCCAAGCCCTATTAGGCCCTAGGGACTCCATTCTCGGAGCCTTTATTTTTAAAGGGGAAGAGGCTGCAGGCCCTCTCCTGAAGCTATTGCAGGCACCGGAGAGCACACCCCCAGGGCCAGGGCCAGCACTTACAAAAATGGGGAGTGGTGGACACACGGCCCCCCTCCCCGAGTCTCTTTAGACCCTGAAGACCCAATCCCCAAGGGCCTTTTTTTAATTAAAGTGGAGGGGTACACTTGGCCAAACTCCCCCAGCCTTATTGGGCCCTGGGGACACTATCCCCATGGGCCTTTCTTTATTTAAAGGGGAGCGGGGTTAAGCAGCCCCCCTGCCCCAGCCTTATTAGGCCCTGAAGACCCCATCCCAAGGGCCTTTTTTCAATTAAAGGGTAATGGTGCCACATGGCCCCCATCCCCAAGCTTTTAGACCCTGGGGACCCAATCTCCAGGGCTGTTTTTTAATTAAAGGGGAGGAGCCTGTGTATCATCCTGCCCAATTTTTGTTAGGCCATGGGAACAGCATCCCCCATGGCCACTACTTAAAATACAGGGGAGGCAGACCACGCATCCCAACCTCTTGGAGCCCTTTCGAGCCCTGGGGACCCCATCTCCTGGGGCATGCATTATTAAAGTTGGATGCCCTAGTGCCCTCCCAGGGCACCCAACATACATTCACTTGTTGAAGCCCCAGCCAGCTCTTCACATGCAGCGGGAGCCAGCACTGCTCCCACCCACAGGGAGCAGCTGCTCATACTTCTCTCCGGGCAGGAGCAATATTTTGATCTGTTTCAAATTAAAAATCTGCTCTCTGCTAGCATGAGCATTTTTAAAGCTCTTGCCTGCTCTGAGCAGAATTTGTATTTGCTCCCACATGGCATGATATTAAAAAATTATCCCGCCAAGCGAGGACAAACACAGGTTTCCCTGCTCGTGCTAGTGCAGGCAGGGAAACTGCTATGTCCCGGGGGTGGGCTCCCAGGTACATAGCTAGTGAGCTGGCCCCAGGGAATGGGGTCTCCGGAGCCATTAAGTGGACAGGGAGGGGGGTCACATAGCCCCCTCCCCTTTTTGACAAATTTCAGCCTTGGGAGTGGGCTCCCTAGGGCCTGTGATAGCTCAGGGAGAGGTCCATCCAGTACCTCCCCTTTTTAAGAGATTTTAGCCCTGTCATTGGGCTCCCTGGGACCTGTGATGGCTTGGGAAGGGAAGCTGTGTAGCCCCCTCTCCATATTGAATGATTTCAGCCCTGGGGGTGGGCTTCCTGGGCCTGTGATGGCTCAGGCAGGGGGGCTGCGCTGCCCCAATCCACTTATTCAATAATTTTGGCCCTGGGGGTGAGATCCCCGGGGCCTATGATGCTAGGGGCCTTGCATGCCCCTCCCATTAATGAAAGAAAGCTGCCCTGGCTGCCATTTCTTTTTATGATCCCGCAGGAGTCCCACTGGATTGCAACAGAAACTGCTGATTCTTTTTTATTTTGGCCTTGAGGAGATCCCTCTTGGTCTTCCCAATGGGGCCCTGGAAGGTCAAGGCATCCCTACGCTGCCCCCTTATGTTATTTCATTTTTTATAACTTCAGTCCTGTAATGGCTGCCAGCCAAAATATTCTCATGTTGTTGGCAGCCAATCAGATTGCTTGCTCCAGATGGAGTATGATTCCTGCGTGGGAGAAAATTGTACCAAAGGAAACAATGCTCCCGGGGCCAATTAGAATCCTATATTTTTTTTAATTTGGCTCCAGGGGCTTTTGCGAGAGTCTCTTGAAACCAACTGTCCAGATATCTTTATTTTTTTAACATTAAATCCTTAAAAACTATTGAATAGATTTACACCAAATCACAAAAAGCACAATCTGCGCACCAGGTTCTAGCTTCCTGCTAAATTTGGTCTGATTCCATTCAGCAGTTTTTGCTGTAGCCCTTCTTAAAGAAGTCAAAGAAAAATGCATGGAGCATTCACGTTTTGGGACCCCCCTTTTTTCTTGGCCCCCGCTTGACGGATCACCCTAAATCTTTCCATGCCCAAAATAGTCAAAAAGTAGAACCTTTTTGGAAAGTATAGTGGAGATTTGTCAAACAGGGCCACAGTTATTATCAGCACAAAAATGCTTTTCCTATGGAACAGCTGACCTAACTATAACTACCCAGTGGCGATCGCCAGTAGGTAGTTATAGTTAGGATGTAGTTTCCATAGGAAGAGCATTTTTCATTTGCCAATAACTTTGGCTTCGTTTTTGACAAATCCTTGCAAAATTTTTAAAACTAGTTTGACGCTCACTGCAGCTGCAGTCTTAAAATTTTTGGTGTGATCCGTCAAGCAGGGGCTGTGAAGAAGGGGCATCCCAAAATGTATTTTCCCCATGTTAATTTTCATTGGAAACTTTAGACAAGGCTGCAACCCGAACTGCTGAACGGAATTACACCAAATTTGGCAGAAAGGTATCTGTTGGTCTGGAAAGCGATCTTTTTGTAAATTGGTGTACATCCATTCAGCAGTTGCAGAGTTATTTAAAGGTTTTTCAGATATACAACTAGGAGTGCGAAGGGTTCGCGGCCCTCCCCCCATCTCGTTCTGAGATCTGATTGGCTGTCAACACTTCAACCAATGAAGAGTTTGTCAGCCATCTTGTGATTTGGCTTGAACTGAGTCACATAAAAAAACATAATAAAAAAGAAAAGGGGGCAGGGTAGAAACATCCTAGGCCTCTTGGGTGGCGTGTTTAAATATTCGGCAGGAGTCACGCTGGATCTGCAAATCCTCCCTATTTTTATTTTTTTTGAACGAAGCGCAGTCTCCTGCGCTTCGTTACTAATCATTTCCCGGGTTGGTCAGCTCCTGGGGGAATTTAAATAATAAAGGAGGGGAGTGCACAGGCCCCCCCTTCTGGGGTTTACTGATGCCCTGGGGGCCACCACCTCCTGGGGCTTGTTTGCCAAAATATGTTGGGGAGGCCCGTATGGCCTCCTCTGCTGCCCCAGGGACACAACCACCTCCCTGGGGCTTCTTTATTTTGTACATGGGGGGCTTCTTGTGCCTCCCCAGCCCTGGGGACAGCCACCTCCCTGGGGCTTTTTGTTTGCAAAATGCAGGGGGCGCAAAAGGCCCCTGCAGGCCTAGGTACCATCACCTCCCCGTGTCTTTAATTCTAATTGAAGTGGAGGGGCTATGCAGACCCCCCAGCAGCCCCTGGGACCACTACCTCCCGGGGCTTTTCTAAAATGTAATGTGGGGTGCCACACAGCCCGCCTGCAGCCCCAGGGACCACCACCTCCCCAGGGTGAAATTGAAGAAGGGAGGAGGGCCATGTGGCCCCATCCTGGAGTTATAGATGGCCCTGGCCCTGTACTCATTGAAATAATTGTTATGGTAGTGTGGTTTGACTTTACAATGGATAGACTATTGATGTTAATTATTTAGGATAATGACCACACTGAATTATATTGTCTGTTCTATGAATAATTCAAGCTGCAAAAATGCCACATTTTACAAAAAAAGTCTGGGCTTGTTTGCTATTAGGTGTACAAGAGACATCCCCCACAGTACTGCCAGACAGAGGGCTGGCACAAAGTGACGTGACCACAACACGTGAGTCCTCCTCTTTTCCGCTTGAGCGGCTAAGTGCCAACTGACAGAGCTTCAAGACGACCCAAAGAAAGGTGCTGTCAAGAAAGTGGCCAATGAGCAGAAGAAGAAGCAGATTGCCACCACTGGCTTGCTGCCCTCCTCCTTTTTCAAGACAGTTTGTATGTGCCTCCTGCACTGCCCTCTGGGCCACAAACTGAGAGCAGCATTCTTGCATAAACGATGGCACCACCCAAACCTAAGCACAAGCCCTTGTCTCTCAGTGAAGCAGCCACGACAACCATAGCGACGAGTAGTGAGTCTGAATTGTAGTTGTCTCAGCTGCAAACTAGTACCAAATCGTCACAGGACACTGAGCAAAGTGGACAACAGAGCCGCAGCCAGCAATTATAGATCTTTCTGAAGTAGCAGCAGAACAGGAGGTTAAGCTTTCTGATGAGCAACATGTACTTCTTCTTGAACCATTGGCTTCGCGATCTCCAGCAAGAAAAAGAATGGGTTCTCCATCATATTCTCCAAGCCCCCTTCTGATTATCTGGACATGGATAGGACCCTGGCTGGGGGGGCGTGGCTTGACGCCGATGTAGGGAGAAGCGGAACTCTGAGCTCCTCCGTGGCCTCCCTCCATTGCAACTGATCCTGACAAGCTGTGGGGGCCCCTTGTCGCTCATTCTGTGGCGGAATACCTGGTGCCACTGTGGGAAGTTTGCCGACGAACGAGGTGGCTGCGTTAAAAGCAATTTCTTGCTCAGCTCGTACTCCGATCGCGGCGACCTAAGATGGCGGCCGCGCCCTGACGAGGAGATCTCTGTGGGCTACGGTGCTGAAAGTGCGGCTGGCTCTCTCTGGGCAGCGGCGAGGAGCTCCGGACCCGCACTCGAGCCGGAGGATCACGAGGGCACAGGAGTGGGGAGAGCGCACTGGAATGGCGGAGCATCGGGACCCGGCACTGAGAGGCGACCCCAAAATGGCAGCTCCGGGAGCTAGAAGGGAGGCCCGGTGAGCGTGTGAGCAAGTTGGGGAGTGCGGCGCTGCGCTGGGGGCCGTTGCCTCTGGATGGGCAAAATAACGCTCCCATAGAGCTCCCTGGGACTGGTGTGGCTCCGCGGTCGGCGGGGCAGGGGAGACACTGGCGGACATGAGCTGAGCCAAGACCCTGCTGGGAGCCTAAAGGCCTTGTGAGCGGACTTGCTTCTGACGAGGAGGTGTCTGCCGGCTGCGGTGGCGGAGGTGCGGCTGGCCCCATCGAGGCAGCGGAGAGGTGCTCCGGACCCATACTCGAGCAGGAAGAACACAAAGGCATAGGCATGGGGAAAGTACGCTGGAATGGCAGAGCATCGGGATTCGGCGCTGAGAGGCGATCCTAAGATGGCGGCTCCGGGAGCTAGAAGAGAAACCCGGTGAGCGTGTGTGCAGTCGGGGAGTGCAGCGCTGTGCTGGGGACCACTGCCTCTGGGCGGGTGAACTAACGCTTCCATAGCACTCCCTGGGACTGGAGTGGCTTCCCAGACGGCAGGGCAGGGACGATATAAGCGGAGACGCACCGGGACCGGACCCTGCTGGGAGCCCAAAGGCCTGTGTGTGGGCCTGCATGCGGGGGCGTGGAGCTTAAATGAGGAGCGAGCAACACCTGGAATCCACCTGGGACATCGGTGAGCCCTCGGGAGTCTTGACGCCCGCCCACCTGGTTACGAGCGGACGAGAGGTACAGGTGCGGGAGGGGACCCCTCTGCTGACACAGGAACAGGACGCGGGTGCTGACTGAGAGAGGCCAGGCCTGCGGACTAGATCGCTGCGTTGGTGGCGTGTTGCGGAGGACTTGGTGGATTGAAGGGTCTCGATGAGTGCGCGCTGAATTTCCTGCAGTGGGGACGGCCACCCTGTTTCCCCGCTGAACTGGCGCTCCTGGGCAGTGCTTACTCCCCGCTGTGACATCTAAGGAGAACAGATTACTGCGCCGGGGTGCATCCCCTGACGCTCCCGGTGTTCCCTGCCCGCACTGAACTTCCCTGTGCTCTCTACCTAGGGGCCTGGCGCGCCCCAGCGCAATTGATCAGAATGGGCCGAGTGTCTCGCCGGAAGGGCTTCGCGGCCTTACATGTGGAGCCAACGGAGCACTTAACGGATGATGAGGAGGTAGAGGTAGACACTCGGAGAAACAAGGCAGCAGAGGGCCCTACACTGGTGGATATAATGCAAGCAATTACCTCCTCGAGGGAAGCCTTGGAGACCAAAATGGACGCCATCGGGGTGGATCTCAACCTGCTGAAGGACGATCACTGCAAGCTCAAGGAGCGGGTGAAAGCCACTGAGAAGACCTTAGAGGAGGTACCGGACGCACTATCTACCTTGCAGCGCTCCCTAAAACTGGTGGAGGACAAGGTCAGGATCTTAGAGGTGAGAGCGGAGGACAGTGAAGGGCGCTCTCGCAGGAATAACCTGCGCATAGTGGGGATTCTGGAACGGGAGGAGGGAGAAGACGCCGTTCAGTACATGGAGAACTGGCTCCGGACTGCAGTGGCCCCGGAGGGTCTCTCCCCCTTCTTCGCCCTCGAGCGCGCACACTGAGTCCCGGCCAGGCCTCCTAAACCGGGTGCATCCCCACGACCGATGGTTGTGCGCTTGCTCCACTACCGCGACAGGGACCACATCTTACAACAAGCGCGGGGGAAGCAGAATCTCCACATTGCGAATACCAGGGTGATGATCTTCCCGGACTTCACCAGGGAAGTGCAGAAACAACGAGCTTTCTTCCTTGCGCTGAAGCGGAAACTCCGGCAGCTGCAGCTACCATACGCCATGTTGTTCCCAGCACGCCTCAGAGTGGTAGACGGACCCACCACACACTTCTTCACCACCCCGCAGGACGCATGGCAGTGGCTAGAGGCGCGCAAACCAAGAACAAGGCCTGCTTCTCCGTCAAGCACTGTGGATCGCGGATCACCTGCATGCTTGGGGACACAGAAGCCCATAACGCCACCGGATCTTCAACATGAGAGGGACAGGTCTGTGCGGGCGGTTGCTGAGATCAGCCGCAGTGGGGCTAGCCCGGTCTCTGCTGCCGCTAGCCCTGGTATGGGCAGC
This sequence comes from Calotriton arnoldi, assembly GCA_963921515.1. NCBI lineage: Eukaryota > Metazoa > Chordata > Amphibia > Caudata > Salamandridae > Calotriton > Calotriton arnoldi. The sequence goes on along the minus strand of CAWUFW010006521.1, from coordinate 984,683 downwards.
CTCGAGACTTCTTCTGCCAGCAGCACGGCTGGGGACATTGAGACTGAACTTCCCGAGCTTACACCCCAGACGGCGGACCTACTCATGTAAGATGGGAGCAAGAAGTTGGGTGAGGGAGGGCTCAGTTGGCGCCAGGGACTGGCCACTGGTTATGCAATTCTCCGGGAGGGGCAGGAAGATGGCACCAGACATGAACTGAAACTGGGGGCTCTCCTGTTTGGTATGAGCGGGGGGATGGCCGGGGGGGCTTTGGGTCCTACTGGGTCGGCGCACGCCTCACCACGTTTAGCGAGCAGTTGATTGTTGCACTAGTTTGGATGGGAGCTAGTTCGAATGTACCTGTCCTGGGGAGTGGGAGTTGGGGAGTTCAAGGGGTTGATGGGGTTCTTAACGGGGTCAGGCATGCCGCTGGGGGGGTTCAGAATGGGAAGACGCTGAAGAAAGTGCCATGGGATCCACCGTAGGTATTAAATGTATAACCTGGAACGTCAGGGGAATGCATACTATGTCACGTCGTCATAAGATACATGCTTACCTTGTGCGGAGAGGGGTGCAGATTGCACTACTGCAGGAGATGCACCTCACGAAACAAGAGGGGGAGGCTCTACAGCGCAGGTGGCGGGGGCAGGTGTTCTGCACAGCTTATTTGGCCTTTGCCAGGGGCACTTTAATTTGGGTTCGTGCGGGGGTACCATTCCAGAGTGCAAGACAGCTGATTGACCCAGACGGGAGGTATGTGGTGGTTGCGGGGCACCTTGACGGCAGGGACATTGTGTTGGGCAGCCTATACGCCCCTAACATAGATCAGGCTGCATTTTTTGCGCGTCTATCGGGGCAACTGGCGACCATGCTAATGGAGTCGGTATTACTGGGGGGGGATTTCAATTGCACTGAGGATGTTGACCTGGACCGCTCACATCCCCCTCTAGCAGATGCCCCAGCGACCAGGCTAGCGGCGGTGAGACGAGCATGGCAGCACCAGTGGGGACTGACAGACACTTGGAGGGCATCACACCCAGGGGATAGGGACTACTCTTATTTCTCTTCTTTGCATGATTTACATGTTCGCCTTGATTCCATACTTTGTTCGCCTGACGTCCATGGAGGGATCGCCCACAGTGAATACTTAGCTAGAACAATATCAGACCACAACCCGCTGTTGATATCGCTGAATTGTTTGCAGGGTCGCCCACTATTCCAACTTGGCGGCTGCGGCCGGAAACATTTGAGGATCCAGTGTTTCGGAATACAATAGGTGCTGCGATAGAGGACTATTTTGGGGTCAACGCTGGGTCGGCGACGAGCCCACTAACGGAATGGGACGCCTTTAAGGCGGTGATCAGGGGACGCTGCATAGGGGAAGTGGTGGGAGTGCGGAGGGTACTGTTACGGGAGGTCCAAAGTGCAGAGCATAAACTTAGGGATGTGGAGAAAGAGAGACCGGAACGACCTGACAAGCAGGAGGATCTCATTGAAGCTCGCGAGACTCTAGCGGCACACATCGAACGATTGAGATGCTTTGACTACAAGGCTTATACTGCTCGGGCACATGCAGACCGAGACAAGTCTGGAGCACTACTGGCATGGCTGGCCAACCCAGCGAGGAGGGGGACGTCGATAATGGAGTTGAGGGACCCCGATGGTGATACAGTATATACTCAGTGTGCTATTAATGAGCAGTTCCTGCGGTACTACACGGGGCTACACCAGAGTAAACTTGCCCCAGGGCTCCCAGGTGACGGGGACTTCCTGACTGCTGCGGAACTCCCCAGGATTGGGGAAGAGGAGGCGGAGGAACTAGGCAGGGATATAGAGGTGGGAGAGGTTCGCAGCGCAATCAAGCACATGGCTAGGAACAAGACGCCGGGGACCGATGGGCTTCCCGTGGAATTCTACTCTGTATACAATGATGCACTGGCCCCGCGCTTGGTAGCCCTGTACAATAGAGCGAGACAGGAAGGCGTCCTCCCGGCCTCTACGTGAGAGGCAATAATTGTCCCCCTTCTGAAGCCGGGTAAACCGCCCTGGGATCGGACTTCTTACAGGCCACTGGCCATGCTCAACTTGGATTACAAGATACTGAGCCGTGTGTTGGCTAGTAGATTGTTGACCTATATGCCGACCTTAATACACGTAGACCAGGCCGGGTTTATCCCGTCTCGGAACACAGCGATGAATGTTCGGAAACTCCTACGCATCTTAGGGGCCGATACTTATTGCAAGGAAGAGGCCTGTATTTTCACGGTCGACATAGAGAAGGCTTTTGACAGCCTGGAATGGCAGTATCTTTTTAATGTCTTGAGGGCGTTCGGTTTGGGGGACCGATTTGTAGAGTGGACGGCGATATTGTACACTAATTCCACCGCCAGGGTCAAGACGGGGGGACTGATCTCTGCTACCTGTTCAGTGGGAAGGGGCACGAGACAGGGGTGCCCGCTGTCCCCCCTGTTATTTGCCTTGGCAATGGAACCCATGGCTGTCCATGCCAGGACGGGTAGACATTATCAGGGGCTGCTAGTAGACGGCCAGGTGCAACGTATAGCGTTTTATGCAGATGATCTGCTTCTGTTCCTAGCCAATTCGGGTGAAGCGCTTCGGGCGCTAAAGATTTGTTAAACACGCTGGGGAGGATTGCGGGGCTCCGGGTCAATTGGACCAAGTCGAGTGTGTTCCCTGCCAGTCCTGGAAGAGCTGAAATGTAGAGTGTGGAAGGGGTTTCATGGGAGTCCAATTGCTTGCCGTACTTGGGAACTCGGATCTACCACGACCCCGTGGATCTCCTGGAGGGTAATATAGGGCGCGCGGTGCGCAGTGTTAAGAGCTGCTTTGAATTCTGGGGGACACTCCTGCTGTCTGTGGCAGGTAGGGTCGCACAGGTGAAGATGGTCACCCTACCCAGGCTTCTTTATCTCTTTGGGATGCTCCCCATCTGGATCCCGCGTAAGATCTTTGCGCAACTCACCTCCTTGCTCACGGGGTTTCTATGGGGCAGCGGGAGGCGCAGAGTAGCACTTGTCACTATGCAGTGGCCCAGGGCGGAAGGGGGTTTTGCTCTGCCGGACCTTGAGGCCTACTCTCACGCAGCGCAGCTCCAGTGGTTCACGAAATGGGTGGCGCGACGAATCCGGGATAAGGAGGATTTGGGTGGGCAGGACCCCAGTCTGGCCCAGCTCTCTCGGGTGCTGCTGCGGTTGCCAGTGAGTGATAGAACGATTCCCCCTGACTTACGAACGGTGAGACAATGTTGGAATCTCATGGCTCGGAGGGCTCGGGTACGGATCCCGTACGCACCGGAGATTCCGCTGCGGATATGTGAAACACTACCTCATGGAGGTGACTGGAGCAAACTGCGCCAATGGGAAGATGCAGGGGTCATCATTATAGGAGACTTGTTTGAAGAGGGTAACCTCCTCCCCTTCGATGACCTGTCGGAGCGCCACAAGCTCCCACGATGGGACTTTCTCTTCCATGCGGCACTGACGGCAGCCATTAGAAAGCACTGGCAAGAGGGGTTGGTGGAACCTAAGAAGTTCCTGGCCTGTCAATACGTGGTGATGGCAGCGGGGACTATCAAGGCGGTTACATGTCTCTATAGGCGGATCACACATGACTTGCGGCAGCCATTGGTAGACTTACGTCGTAAATGGGAAGCAGACTTGGGGGAGGCCATTGGGGAGAAGCCATGGGGAGAGATACTAGAACGGGTCTGGAAGGGCACCAGGAACGCGAGCTTTCAGTTAATTCACTTCTATGTGCTACACAGGGCCTACCTTACACCCGTGAAAATCAACGAGTACTTTGGCGTATCGTCCACCTGTCCAAGATGTAATCTGGAGGGGGCAGGGTTCTTACATATGTTTTGGGAGTGCCCGCACCTGGGAGAATACTGGAGAGGGGTGACGACTGGACTGGCCACAGTGACGGAGAGAGAAGTAGCATTGACGCCTGGTTGTTGCCTGTTGCATTGGTTCCCCCATACTGCTAAGACAAAAGTTACTAGTAAATTTATCGACTTGGGGTTAGTATTGGCTAAGAGGGAGCTTACCACCCATTGGAAGTCAAAGAACACTCCCAACCTTCTGAGATGGAATAGGGAATTAGTGAAATGGGCGGAGAGTGAAGGGACTTGCAGGCTGCGGGTGGCTACGCACACGGGGAATGAAAGGTCGATGGAAATGGCGCGTGCCTGGATGGCATTGGTGGACCTAGTGAAGCACCCGCTTGAGGATGCAGACGATGTGGTGGGGGAGAGGGGCGACGCACTGGGTGACTAGGCCCAGCGATTCGTCGCGTGCTTGGACATAGTATGGGGCCTGGGAGGGTACAACTGCGGGCTCCCTTTCTATCTCTCCATGATATTGACCCCTGAGGTCCGGGAAGTGAGGGACGTGGAACATGGTGGATGCACTAGGTGGCCACAAAAGGACATTTTCTTGAAGGAGCGGCATGCCTGAGGGGGGGGTGGGCATTTCCTGGGGAGTTTGGGAAGAGGGGGAGGGGGGGAAGCGGGGCGGTGGGTGGTGTAATAGTGTGTCTTTAGAATTCAATGTCATATGTATTGAATCCTCTTTACAGGTGGCATTTGCACGAGAAATGCCACTGGGATGTTCACTCCGGGAGGCACACTGGGACAATCATACGTAACCAGACATGGGGAGGGGAGGCGGCCCAGCGAGCAGACATACCTGTTGCCTAGCCGATGGGAGGTTTGACGCTGAGAAGGGAAGGGGGACCTTACCAAGTGAATGGGGGGGGGACGCCTGTACTGGACTTTAATTGAATTGCTTGATCATTTGTTGTGCCCTCCGGGCTGTGTCACCTATGATGTCACATTGAAAAATCAACAAAAGTCTGCTTACAAAAAAAAAATGGATAGGACCCTGGCTGAGTACGAGACCCACCACGAGAGACAAAGAAAAGGAAAGTTCCTTGGGGAGAGGATGTGGTCTCACGGCTTGACTGCAGTCTTTGGAGCTGGGAAACCAAGGTTCAAGCCTCGGGGTCGACTCCACATCCTGTGATTCTGGGCAAATCACTTAATCTCACCGTGCCTACCAAAAAAATGAATGTGTCCTTGTGTAACGTAACTGGTGCTCATGTAAAGCGCTCCAATACCTGTGGGTCGAGTTTGCGCTATATAAATCTGCAAAAAAAAGCCTTACAATTATGGAAGGGGATGAGCAGGACAAACCAGTCAATGTTATGGAGGCTGACTTAGAGGACACCAACATTACCCCTCCTATTCAACCTGCTCCAAGGGAAGTGACACTGGTACCACCATCACCAGCTGCCATATTTGTAAGGACCCTGCTGAGACCTGCATCCACTACTACCTCATTGAAGTATGCACTGCAGAGAGGCAATCAGCAGTGGCACCCTAAAAAAGTTCTCCTCCTGGTTTGGGACTTCTTTACGATTAGCAAACAGGATGATAAGATTGCCCTATTAGGCCCTGGGGACTCCATTCCTGGGGGCTTTATTTTTAAAGGGGAAGGGGCTGAAGGCCCTCTCCTGAAGCTATTGCAGGCACCGGAGAGCACACCCCCAGGGTCAGGGCCAGCACTTATAAAAATGGGGAGTGGTGGACACACGGTCCCCCTCCCTGAGTCTCTTTAGACCCTGAAGACCCAATCCCAAGGGCCTTTTTTTATTAAAGTGGAGGGGGGACTCTTGGCCAAACTCCCCCAGCCTTATTGGGCCCTGGGGACACTATCCCCATGGGCCTTTCTTTAATTAAAGGGGAGCGGGGTTACGCAGCCCCCTGCCCAAGCCTTATTAGGCCCTGAAGACCCCATCCCAAGGCCCTTTTTTCATTTAAAGGGTAAGGGTGCCACATGGCCCCCCCATCCCCAAGCTTTTAGACTCTGGGGACCCAATCTCCAGGGCTGTTTTTTAATTAAAGGGGAGGAGATTGTGTATCCCCCTGCCCAATTCTTGTTAGGCCATGGGAACCGCATCCCCCAGGGCCACTACTTAAAATACAGGGGAGGCAGACCACGCATCCCAACCTCTTAGAGCCCTTTCAAACCCTGGGGACCCCATCTCCTGGGGCATGCATTATTAAAGTTGGGTGCCCTAGTGCCCTCCCAGGGGAACCCAACATACATGCACTTGTTGAAGCTCCAGCCAGCTCTTCACATGCAGCGGGAGCCAGCACTGCTCCCACCCACAGGGAGCAGCTGCTCATACTTCTCTCTGGGCAGGAGCAATATTTTGATCTGTTTCAAATCAAAAGTCTGCTCTCTAGTATAGCCCCCCTCTCCATATTGAATGATTTCAGCCCCGGGGGTGGGCTCCCTAGGCCTGTGATGGCTCATGCAGGGGGGCTGCGCTGCCCCAATCCACTTATTCAATAATTTCAGCCCTGGGGCCTATGATGGCTAGGGGCCTTGCATGCCCCTCCCATTAATGAAAGAAAGCTGCCCTGGCTGCCATTTCTTTTTATGATCCAGCAGGAGCCCCATGGATTGCGACAGAAACTGCTGATTCTTTTTTATTTTGGCCCTGACGAGATCCCTCTTGGTCCTCCCTATTGGGCCCTGGAAGGGCAAGGCACCCCTATGCAGCCCCCTTATGTTATTTCATTTTTTATAACTTCAGTCCTGTAATGGCTGCCAGCCAAAATATTCTCATTTTGTTGGCAGCCAATCAGAGCGCTTGCTCCAGACGGAGTCTGATTCCTGCATTGGAGAAAATTGTACCAAAGGAAACAATGCTCCCGGGGCCAATAAGAATCCTATATTTTTTTTAATTTGGCTCCTGGGGCTCTTGCGAGAGTCTCTCGAACCCAACTGTACAGATATCTTTATTTTTTAACATTAAATTCTCAAAAACTACTGAATAGATTTACACCAAATCACAAAAAGCACAATCTGCGTACCAGGTACTAGCTTCCTGCCAAATTTGGTCTGATTCCATTCAGCAGTTTTTGCTGTAGCCCTTCTTAAAGAAGTAAAGGGAAAATGCATGGAGCATTCATGTTTTGGGACCTTCCTTTTTTCTTGGCCCCCGCTTGACGGATCACCCTAAATCTTTCCATGCACAAAATAGTCAAAAAGTAGAACCTTTTTGGAAAGTATCGTGGAGATTTTTCAAACAGGGCCACAGTTATTATCAACACAAAAATGCTTTTCCTATGGAACAGCTGACCTAACTATAACTACCCAGTGGCGATCGCCAGTAGGTAGTTATAGTTAGGATGTAGTTTCCATAGGAAGAGCGTTTTTTCATTTGCCAATAACTTTGGCTTTGTTTTTGACAAATCCTTGCGAAATTTTTAAAACTAGTTTGACGCTCACTGCAGCTGCAGTCTTAAAATTTTTGGTGTGATCCGTCAACCAGGGGCTGTGAAGAAGGGGCATCCCAAAATGCATCTTCCCCATGTTACTTTTCATTGGAAACTTTAGACAAGGCTGCAACCCGAACTGCAGAACGGAATTACACCAAATTTGGCAGAAAGGTATCTGTTGGTCTGGAAAGCGATCTTTTTGTAAATTGGTGTACATCCATTCAGCAGTTGCAGAGTTATTTAAAGGTTTTTCAGATATACAACTAGGAGTGCGAAGGGTTCGCGGCCCTCCCCCCATCTCGTTCTGAGATCTGATTGGCTGTCAACACTTCAACCCATGAAGAGTTTGTCAGCCATCTTGTGATTTGGCTTGAACTGAGTCACATAAAAAAAATAATAAAAAAGAAAAGGGGGCAGGGTAGAAACATCCTAGGCCTCTTGGGTGGTGGGTTTAAATATTCGGCAGGAGTCACGCTGGATCTGCAAATCCTACCGAATTTTTTTTTTTTTTTTTAAACAAAGCGCAGTCTCCTGTACTTCGTTACTAATCGTCCCCCGGGTGGGTCAGCTCCTGGGGGCATTTAAATAATAAAGTAGGGGGTGCATAGGCCCCCCCTTCCAGGGCTTACTGATGCCCTGGGGCCACCACCTCCTGGGGCTTGTTTGCCAAAATATGTTGGGGAGGCCCGTATGGCCTCCTCTGCTGCCCCAGGGACACAACCACCTCCCTGGGGCTTCTTTATTTTGTACATGGGGGGCTTCTTGTGCCTCCCCAGCCCTGGGGACAGCCACCTCCCTGGGGCTTTTTGTTTGCAAAATGCAGGGGGCGCAAAAGGCCCCTGCAGGCCTGGGTGCCATCACCTCCCTGTGTCTTTTATTTTAATTGAAGTGGAGGGGCCATGCAGACCCCCCAGCAGCCCCTGGGACTGCTACCTCCCCGGTGCTTTTCTAAAATGTAATGTGGGGTGCCACACAGCCCCCCTGCAGCCCCAGGGACCACCACCTCCCCAGGGCAAAATTGAAGAAGGGAGAAGGGTCATGTGGCCCCATCCTGGAGTATAGATGGCCCTGGAGACCACCAACCCCAAAAGCAGGCTCCTGCTATGTCCCGGGGTGCCCACCGATGGGACATCGCTTTTTTCTATGGCTTGATGGGAGCTTTACCGCTCCTGCCAAGCCATAGCCAGCTGTGCTCCACTCTGAGCAAGCAAGAGTATTTTGCTTTATTTGTTTATTTTTTTAATAAAAAAAGAGGCTGTGCCCTAGGGGGATGGGGTCCAGGGGGCTGAAATCGGCCTGGGAGTGGGGGCACTTGGCCCCCCTCCCTTTGAATTTATAAAAAGGCTTGGCCACAATGGGGTAGGTTCCCCGAGGCTGAAATCGGCCCGATAACATTACAAATGATATCATCCACTCACACACCCACTCACACCCCCATCCAACCTCTCATATGCCCACTCAGACACCCACACAGCCACTCACATACCAGTACTCACACATCCATTCACTCTTCCATAAAGCCACTCATACACCCAATCACTCATTTGTACAGCCACTCATACAACCATCCACTCACCCATACAGCTACTGAATCAACAAGTCACTCGCCCATGCAGCCACTCACACAGCCATTAAAACACTCACACACTCACAAACCCACACAACCACTTACATACCCATTCACACATCCATACAAGCACTCACACACTCATACAACCATTCACACAGATACATACTCTACACTATAGCCACTCACACACCAACTCACTTAACCAAGCAACCATTCAATCAGCCACTCACTCCCCTTAGGTTTGGTAGTGGGGTCCCCCTGTGACCCTGACAGGGCCAAATATCACTTTAAAATAAATTGCGATGGAAATACAACAGAGTTGAGCCGCGAATCCCCAGCAAAAATGTAAAAGAAAACAAGCGGGGCTCATTAATAATACAGGTCGTACCGGCGAATGCAGATCAAAGGAAGAGGCCGCTCGCCCCCCTCCTGGAGCCAATAATGACCCTGGGGACCGCCACCCCTCAGGGTGGCTCCTGCTATGTCCTGGGGTGCCCATCCCCGGGATATAGCTGTTTGCTCTGACTTAACTGGAGCTTTCCCACCAAGTCGTAGCGAACACAAACCCTGCTCTCAGCAAGCAAGAGCTGTGAAACCACTTCCGCTTGCTGAGAGTGGAGTTTTCATGTTTCCCTTCCCGCTGTCAAGGAGGCAGGATACCAGATGAAAGGATTTCTCTGACTGATGGGTAACTGCATGTTTAGAAGCTCCCTGTCTGTGAGAGCAATGCTGGCTCCTGCAAGAGGTGGGAAGCCAGGGAGCCTGCTGGGAACGAGGGGCCCTTGAGGCTCCCCCAGGGTCCCTGGGGGAAAAGACGAGACAGAGGCAAAATAAAGGTCAGAAAGGAGCAGACATTGGCAGAAAAAAGGTCAGCATTGAGTAGAAAGAGTCATGATAAAGGTCAGAAAGGAACAGAAAGAGGCAGAATAAAGGTCAGAGATTAACAGAGAGAGGCAGAATGAAGGTCAGCAACAAGCAGAAAGAGGCAAAATTAAGATGAGAAATGAGTAGAAAGAGGCAGAATTGAGATGAGAAACAAGCAGAAAGGGGCAAAATAAAGGTCAGAAATGAGTAGAAAGAGGCAGAATAAAGACAGCAATGAGGAGAAAGAGGCAAAATAAAGGTGTGAAACAAGCAGAAAGAGGCAAAATAAAGTTCAGCAATGAGAGGAAACAGGCAAAATATAGGTGAGAAACGAGCAAAAAGAGGCAAAGTAAAGGTAAAAAACGAGTAGAAAGAGGCAAAATATAGGTGAGAAACGAGCAGGAAAAGGCAGAACAAAGTTCAGCAATGAGAGGAAACAGGCAAAATAAAGGTGAGAAACGAGGAGAAAGAGGCAGAATAAAGGTCAGAAATGAGCCAAAGAGGCAAAATAAAGGTCAGCATTGAGCAGAAAGAGGAAAGATAAAGGTCAGAAACTAACAGAAAGAGGCAAAATAAAGGTGAGAAACAAGCAGAAAGAGGCAGAATAGAGGTGAGAAATGAGCAGAAAGAGGCAGAATAAAGGTTAGATATGAGCAGAAAAGGCAGAATAAAGGTCAGAAACGAGCAGAAAGAGGCAGAATAAAGGAGAGAAATGAGTAGAAAAGGCAAAGTAAAAGTCAGCATTGAGCAGAAAGAGGCAAGATAAAGGTCAGAAACGAACAGAAGAGGCAAAATAAAGGTGAGAAACGAGCAGAAAGATGCAGGGCAAAGGTTAGCAACGAGCAGAAAGAGGCAGAATAAAGGTTAGAAATTAGCAGAAAAGGCAGAATAAAGGTGAGAAACGAGCAGAAAAGGCAGAATAAAGGTTAGAAAAAAGCAGAAAGAGGCACAATAAAGGTTAGACATGAGCAGAAAAAAGGCAGAAAAAAAGACAGCATCGAGCAGAAAGAGGCAAAATAAAGGTGAGAAACAAACTGGAAAATGCAGAATAAAGGTAAAAAACATTCAGAAAGACAGAATAAAGGTCAGTGGCAACAAGCAGAAAGAGGTATAATAAAGGTGAGAAATGAGCAGAAAGAGGCAGAGTAAAGGTGAGCAACAAGCAGAAAGAGGTATAATAAAGGTCAGAAATGAGCAGAAAGAGGCAGAATAATGGTCAGCTTTGAGCAGAAAGAGGCAGAATAAAGGTCAGCAACAAGCAGAAAGAGGTAAAATAAAGGTCAGCAACGAGCAGAAACAGGCAAAATAAAGGTGAGAAACGAGGAGAAAGAGGCAGAATAAAGGTCAGAAATGAGCCAAAGAGGCAAAATAAAGGTCAGCATTGAGCAGAAAGAGGAAAGATAAAGGTCAGAAACTAACAGAAAGAGGCAAAATAAAGGTGAGAAACAAGCAGAAAGAGGCAGAATAGAGGTGAGAAATGAGCAGAAAGAGGCAGAATAAAGGTTAGATATGAGCAGAAAAGGCAGAATAAAGGTCAGAAACGAGCAGAAAGAGGCAGAATAAAGGAGAGAAATGAGTAGAAAAAGGCAAAGTAAAAGTCAGCATTGAGCAGAAAGAGGCAAGATAAAGGTCAGAAACGAACAGAAGAGGCAAAATAAAGGTGAGAAACGAGCAGAAAGATGCAGGGCAAAGGTTAGCAACGAGCAGAAAGAGGCAGAATAAAGGTTAGAAATGAGCAGAAAAGGCAGAATAAAGGTGAGAAACGAGCAGAAAAGGCAGAATAAAGGTTAGAAAAAAGCAGAAAGAGGCACAATAAAGGTTAGACATGAGCAGAAAAAGGCAGAAAAAAGGACAGCATCGAGCAGAAAGAGGCAAAATAAAGGTGAGAAACAAACTGGAAAATGCAGAATAAAGGTAAAAAACATTCAGAAAGACAGAATAAAGGTCAGTGGCAACAAGCAGAAAGAGGTATAATAAAGGTGAGAAATGAGCAGAAAGAGGCAGAGTAAAGGTGAGCAACAAGCAGAAAGAGGTATAATAAAGGTCAGAAATGAGCAGAAAGAGGCAGAATAATGGTCAGCTTTGAGCAGAAAGAGGCAGAATAAAGGTCAGCAACAAGCAGAAAGAGGTAAAATAAAGGTCAGCAACGAGCAGAAACAGGCAAAATAATGATGAGAAACGAGCAGAAAGAGGCAAAATAAAGGTCATAAACAAGCAGAAAGAGACAGAATAAAAGTCAGCAACGAGCAGAAAGAGGCAAGATAAAGGTGAGAAACGAGCAGAAAGAGGCAAAATAAAGGTCAGAACCAAGCAGAAAGAGGCAGAATAAAGGTCAGCAATGAGAATCGAGGCAAAATAAAGGTCTGAAAGAAGTAGAAAGAGGCAGAATAAAGGTCAGAAAAGGGCGGAAAGAGACAAAATAAAGGTGAGAAACTAGCAGAAAGAGGCAGAATAGAGGTGATAAACTAGCAGAAAGAGGCAGAATAAAGGTCAGAAACAAGAAGAAAAAGACAGAATAAAGGTCAGCAATGAGCAGAAAGAGGCAAAGTAAAGGTGAGAAACGAGCAGAAAGAGGCAAAATGAAGGTCAGAACCAAGAAGAAAGAGGCAGAATAAAGGTCATCAACGAGAATAGGGAGGCAAAATAAAGGTCTGAAACAAGTAGAAAGAGGCAGAATAAAGGTCAGAGACAAGCAGAAAGAGGAAAAGTAAAGGTGAGAAACGAGCAGAAAGAGGCAAACTTAAGGTGAGAAACAAGCAGAAAGGCAGAATATAGGTCATAAACGAGCAGAAAGAGGCAGAATAAAGGTCAGCATTGAACAGAAAGAGTCAAGATAAAGCTCAAAAACAAGCAGAAAGAGGCAGAAAGAGGCAGAATAAAGGTGAGAAACTAGCAGAAAGAGGCAAAATAAAGAAAAGAAACTAACAGAAAGAGGCAGAATAAAGGTCAGCAATAAGCAGAAAGAGGTAAAATAAAGGTCGGCAGCGAACAAAAAGAGGCACAATAATGGTGAGAAATGAGAAGCAGAGGCAAAATAAAGGTGAGAGCGAGCAGAAAAGGGCAGAATAAAGGTCAGAAACAATAAGAAAAAGGCAGAATATAGGTCAGCAATGAGCAGGAAGAGGCAAAATAAAGGTCAGAACCAAGCAGAAAGAGGCAGAATAAAGGTCATCAACGAGAATAGGGAAGCAAAATAAAGGTCTGAAACAAGTAGAAAGAGGCAGAATAAAGGTGAGAAACGAGCAGAAAGAGGCAAAATAAAGGTGAGAAATGAGCAGAAAGAGCCAAAATAAAGGTGAGAAACAAGCAGAAAGGCAGAATAGAGGTCATAAACGAGCAGAAAGAGGCAGAATAAAGTAGAGAAATGAGTAGAAAAGGGCAAAGTAAAGGTCAGCATTGAGCAGAATGAGGCAAGATAAAGGTCAGAAACGAACAAAAGAGGAAAAATAAAAGTGAGAAACGAGCAGAAAGAGGCAGAATACAGGTTAGAAATTAGCAGAAAAAGGCAGAATAAAGGTGAGAAATGAGCTGAAAGAGGCAAGATAAAAAGTTAGAAAAAAGCAGAAAGAGGCACAATAAAGGTTCGAAATTAGCAGAAAAGGCAGAGTAAAGGTGAGCAACAAGCAGAAAGAGGCAGAATAAAGGTCAGAAATGAGCAGGAAGACACAGAATAAAGGTCAGCAGCAACAAGCAGAAAGAGGTATAATAAAGGTGAGAAATTAGCAGAAAGAGGCAGAGTAAAGGTGAGCAACAGGCAGAAAGAGGCAGAATAAAGGTCAGAAATGAGCAGAAAGAGGCAGAATAATGGTCAGCAACGAGCAGAAAGAGGCAGAATAAAGGTCAGCAACAAGCAGAAACAGGCAAAATAATGGTGAGAAACGAGCAGAAAGAGGCAAAATAAAGGTCATAAACAAGCAGAAAGAGACAGAATAAAAGTCAGCAACGAGCAGAAAGAGGCAAGATAAAGGTGAGAAACGAGCAGAAAGAGGCAAAATAAAGGTCAGAACCAAGCAGAAAGAGGCAGAATAAAGGTCAGCAATGAGAATCGAGGCAAAATAAAGGTCTGAAAGAAGTAGAAAGAGGCAGAATAAAGGTCAGAAAAGGGCGGAAAGAGACAAAATAAAGGTGAGAAACGAGCAGAAAGAGGCAGAATAGAGGTGAGAAACTAGCAGAAAGAGGCAGAATAAAGGTCAGAAACAAGCAAAAAGAGGCAGAATAAAAGTCAACAACAAGCAGAAAGAGGTAAAATAATGGAGAGAAACGAGCAGAAAGAGGCAGAATAAAGGTCAGAAACAAGAAGAAAAAGACAGAATAAAGGTCAGCAATGAGCAGAAAGAGGCAAAGTAAAGGTGAGAAACGAGCAGAAAGAGGCAAAATGAAGGTCAGAACCAAGCAGAAAGAGGCAGAATAAAGGTCATCAACGAGAATAGGGAGGCAAAATGAAGGTCTGAAACAAGTAGAAAGAGGCAGAATAAAGGTCAGAGACGAGCAGAAAGAGGAAAAATAAAGGTGAGAAATGAGCAGAAAGAGGCAAACTTAAGGTGAGAAACAAGCAGAAAGGCAGAATATAGGTCATAAACGAGCAGAAAGAGGCAGAATAAAGGTCAGCATTGAACAGAAAGAGGCAAGATAAAGCTCAAAAACAAGCAGGAAGAGGCAGAAAGAGGCAGAATAAAGGTGAGAAACTAGCAGAAAGAGGCAAAATAAAGAAAAGAAACTAACAGAAAGAGGCAGAATAAAGGTCAGCAATAAGCAGAAAGAGGTAAAATAAAGGTCGGCAGCGAACAAAAAGAGGCACAATAATGGTGAGAAATGAGAAGCAGAGGCAAAATAAAGGTGAGAGCGAGCAGAAAAGGGCAGAATAAAGGTCAGAAACAATAAGAAAAAGGCAGAATATAGGTCAGCAATGAGCAGGAAGAGGCAAAATAAAGGTCAGAACCAAGCAGAAAGAGGCAGAATAAAGGTCATCAACGAGAATAGGGAAGCAAAATAAAGGTCTGAAACAAGTAGAAAGAGGCAGAATAAAGGTGAGAAACGAGCAGAAAGAGGCAAAATAAAGGTGAGAAATGAGCAGAAAGAGCCAAAATAAAGGTGAGAAACAAGCAGAAAGGCAGAATAGAGGTCATAAACGAGCAGAAAGAGGCAGAATAAAGTAGAGAAATGAGTAGAAAAGGGCAAAGTAAAGGTCAGCATTGAGCAGAATGAGGCAAGATAAAGGTCAGAAACGAACAAAAAGAGGAAAAATAAAAGTGAGAAACGAGCAGAAAGAGGCAGAATACAGGTTAGAAATTAGCAGAAAAAGGCAGAATAAAGGTGAGAAATGAGCTGAAAGAGGCAAGATAAAAGTTAGAAAAAAGCAGAAAGAGGCACAATAAAGGTTCGAAATTAGCAGAAAAGGCAGAGTAAAGGTGAGCAACAAGCAGAAAGAGGCAGAATAAAGGTCAGAAATGAGCAGGAAGACACAGAATAAAGGTCAGCAGCAACAAGCAGAAAGAGGTATAATAAAGGTGAGAAATTAGCAGAAAGAGGCAGAGTAAAGGTGAGCAACAGGCAGAAAGAGGCAGAATAAAGGTCAGAAATGAGCAGAAAGAGGCAGAATAAAGGTCAGCTTTGAGCAGAAAGAGGCAGAATAAAGGTCAGCAACAAGCAGAAAGAGGTAAAATAAAGGTCAGCAACGAGCAGAAACAGGCAAAATAATGGTGAGAAACTGAGCAGAAAGAGGCAAAATAAAGGTCATAAACAAGCAGAAAGAGACAGAATAAAAGTCAGCAACGAGCAGAAAGAGGCAAGATAAAGGTGAGAAACGAGCAGAAAGAGGCAAAATAAAGGTCAGAACCAAGCAGAAAGAGGCAGAATAAAGGTCAGCAATGAGAATCGAGGCAAAATAAAGGTCTGAAAGAAGTAGAAAGAGGCAGAATAAAGGTCAGAAAAGGGCGGAAAGAGACAAAATAAAGGTGAGAAACGAGCAGAAAGAGGCAGAATAGAGGTGAGAAACTAGCAGAAAGAGGCAGAATAAAGGTCAGAAACAAGCAAAAAGAGGCAGAATAAAAGTCAACAACAAGCAGAAAGAGGTAAAATAATGGAGAGAAACGAGCAGAAAGAGGCAGAATAAAGGTCAGAAACAAGAAGAAAAAGACAGAATAAAGGTCAGCAATGAGCAGAAAGAGGCAAAGTAAAGGTGAGAAACGAGCAGAAAGAGGCAAAATGAAGGTCAGAACCAAGCAGAAAGAGGCAGAATAAAGGTCATCAACGAGAATAGGGAGGCAAAATGAAGGTCTGAAACAAGTAGAAAGAGGCAGAATAAAGGTCAGAGGCAGAGCAGAAAGAGGAAAAATAAAGGTGAGAAATGAGCAGAAAGAGGCAAACTTAAGGTGAGAAACAAGCAGAAAGGCAGAATATAGGTCATAAACGAGCAGAAAGAGGCAGAATAAAGGTCAGCATTGAACAGAAAGAGGCAAGATAAAGCTCAAAAACAAGCAGGAAGAGGCAGAAAGAGGCAGAATAAAGGTGAGAAACTAGCAGAAAGAGGCAAAATAAAGAAAAGGAACTAACAGAAAGAGGCAGAATAAAGGTCAGCAATAAGCAGATAGAGGTAAAATAAAGGTCGGCAACGAGCAAAAAAGAGGCAAAATAATGGTGAGAAATGAGAAGAAGAGGCAAAATAAAGGTGAGAAACGAGCAGAAAAGGGCAGAATAAAGGTCAGAAACAATAAGAAAAAGGCAGAATATAGGTCAGCAATGAGCAGGAAGAGGCAAAATAAAGGTGAGAAACTAGCAGAAAGAGGCAAAATAAACTAGCCCTTTGTCATCCCAGACCCCTTGGAGCCTGGGCAGGAAGGAAAGAGATTGCAGAACCATCTGTGGGGGGAAAACTCTGGATGTTCTTTCCACCTTAAAGCTGACACCATGTATAAAAATAGGACCCTCAGACCCACTCCTCATTTCACTCCTGGACCTGTGGAGGATGCTCAGAGGGCTGGCCTGTACTTCAGAGGGCTGCTCCACTGCTAGAAGCCGGCCTTGAACCCCCAGAGGACTTCCCTGCTGCTGGAGGACTGCCTTGCTGCTTGAACCAAAGACTAACAGAGTGGCTCCAAGGGTGAATTGACTGGCCTCCTGTTCTGGGCTACAGGGACACAAAAAGATTCAACAACTTGAACCCTGTACCTGGACCCTGCCTGATGTGAGTCCTACCCTCCAAGTGCTTCCAAACCACTGCTGGACCCTTGGAAGTGGTGCCAAAGGTGCTCAAACAGCATAGAACTAAAACTTGGGACAACCAACATTTTCAGCCAAAAAGTGCAAGAACCGAGAGGAGACTGGGATCTACCTGTACACTGATCCGATCAAGGTGCATCAACGATCAGCTTGACTTTGCAGTAGCTCCCGCTATGTCCTCCTCTGCAGCAAATCCTGTCAAGTGGTTCCATGTAGAAGGAGGCATGTGGATCACTCATCGGATACAGCCTGCAGCTTCGTCCCACTGGAGATTTTCGATTTCCAAAATAGAAACTAAGGGCACGATTACGATGACGGTGGGCCCGCCACCAACAGCCCGTCGGTGGTGGTCCCACCGCCAGTGCAAACAAGTTTTCTGCCTGCCACATTTTGATGGGCGGCTGTGTGGCGGTCGGAAAGACCAACCGCTATTGATCCGATGGGCTCAAGGCTTGAGCCCGTGGGTCCATTGGCGACGGAGTGATGCCTACAATGGTGACAGTGCCTACCAGGCACTGTCTTAGGCCGCCGGCATTACAATGTTCCTTTCCACCAGCCCTTTCATGGCAGTGAACCTGCCATGAAAAGGCATGCAGAAAGGGACTTTAGGGGCCCATAGCGGGCCCTTGTCAACCCTGGCCCTCCGATATGGGCACTGGGGGCACCTATGGTGCCCCCTACATGTCCCTGCACTATATGGCAGGCACCGCATGGTGCCTGCCATGTAATGCAGGGATATGTGCAGTGTAATTATTTTGCATTGCGGTGGGTGCTACAGCCAGCAGCATCCACCGCAATGCAAACCATAGGCATTGCGACTGCTGTGGTGGCAGTCGCATCATTATGCCTATGTCGGGACCGCCGACAGCTTGTTGGGTAGTCACGATTCCCGCCTGACATCCTAATCGGGCCCATAGTCTGAGCATAGAAATCTTCACTGCAACTTCGTCCAGTGGTTCCAGGACATTGATGCCTTCTTGAACATCACCAGCTGCCTTGCCCTGTTAATCTGCAGCAGAGTGGTTTGCGGAGACTGGTGAGTGCCTTTCTCCCTGCCCTGCTCAGGCTATGGACCCCCGCGCTGCCCCCTGTCTTCTGTGATCGGGAGTGGTTCTGTGCCCAGAGGTAATTTTTGCATTGCGGTAGCCTAGTTCTGAGGTTGACAGTGCTCGCCCTAGGAGGCATGGTGGGTTCTGGACTGCAAGCTCTCCTTTGGTGCGGGTATTGAGAGCCGCCTCTAACTTCAGGACGGGTAACATCCTAAATCAAGTGACTGACCTTCATCTATCTATTTTTGACCAACACTTCCCATCTCTTCTAGCCTTACTATATCAAAATGGTTTTGTCCCCCTAGGACTCCAATGAACCATGCACCTCTACTGTAGCCCTGGTTACTCTCCCTATGCAGGAGAGCACCTGTCTGCCCACCACTATACCAACCCTAGGGCACAACCACAACAACACAAACCTCTTCGATGTACTCAATGGTCACGATGGCACCAATCCCAAGCCTACCTCTCCCACTACTGAACCCACCTTGATCACAACAACTCCTACTCCCAATATGGAACCCTCCCAACCCAAACCATCCCTCTCCAGCTCCAGCTTCAATGACACTGCCCTCCCCTCAGCTGAACTCCACCCGCCCTCTCTAGACATGGGACCTACAGCCTGTCCTATCCCTTACAGAACAGGATCCCTCCCCGACACAGTTCCCCAATTTCTCAACTGAATAGAAAAAAACTTGATTCTCTAGCTAAAGACCTTTCTCAGGTAAAAAGCAATCTTTCAACCCAGGCCAAATTAACACGCAACCCCACTCCACAGATAGAGAAATGTACTCCCCCTTAAAGGATCTTTGCATGTCAGCCGCCACATCTGCATGACGTCCATCCCCCTCAGCCGCCTGTTCCACAGACCTTACCGAGCTCTCAATCCCCTATTCCCACTTAAAGGGGAATCACTCTGCAAATCAAACAACACAAACACTCAACAAGTGGACCAAAAAATCTCCATCCTCAATCCCAGCAATTATGAGCACAAATCGAGTCCTTCGGGTTAATATATTGCCCAGACCATCTGCTCAATACACCACGATTCAGACACTACACACTACACTTAAGAACCCGAACTCCCTTCCATGCATGCTTCTTAACTGCAGATCGGCAGTTAAATATGCTACTGAAATATCTGAAACCATTCAGGCCGACAGCATTGACATCGCCTTCTTAACGGAAGCCTGGCTTAACGAACACTCAACCCACATTCTGGGCTTGCTTACTCCCCCTGGCTATTCTATCATTAGATGAGACAGGCCTAAACAAATAGGGGGTGGACTAGCGATCATCCACAAAGATTAAATTAGACGGAACACTCAAGAATCCATGGACTACTCAACCTTTGACTATCTCGGAACTGAATTCCCGATAAAAGGAACCACTCCTATTTTACTCCACACTATCTATCACCCCCCTGGTGATCACTTACTCTTCACTGAAGTACTAACCGCCGACCTAATAACAAAGTTCTCCCTTACTGACACCAAGGATGTGCTTCTAGGTGACTTCAATCTATACTGGAACAACACAGAAGACACCACAGTCAGTAATCTTATAAACCTTCTCAAATTAAATAACCTTAAACAACTCTGCAATGAACAGACACACAATAAAGGGGGGAGGAGATGGATTACTCAACCAAGTTCAGGAGTCTTTTTTTTGTTTGTTTTTTTTCGGAGTTTTATATAGCGCGAACTTGACCCGGTATCGGGTATCAGAGCGCTTTACATAGCACCAGTTGCATTACATGAGGACACTTTCATTTTTGTTAGGCACGGGGAGATTAAGTGATTTGCCCAGAATCACAAGATGTTCAGCGTCACTGCCGAGACTCGAACCCGGTTCCCCAGATTCGAGGTCGACCACCTTAGCCGTTATGCCAACTCCTCTCCTCTCTTTTGTAGTGGGAGAAGGGAGGTTTCACTTCTCTATGGTTTAGAGAGTATTAGGTTTTGTCTAAGTTTTAGAGCAGGTCCCTGTAAAGTACACATAGGTAAAACACTGAAGCAAGCAGTCCACAAGGCGGATCCCAAACTACTGACCCACTGTAATACTGTAGACGCCAGACTGAGACCACAATGGCCCCAACCGACAGGACGGCGCACCAAGAAGGTGACCCTATATACCAGCAACCAGATACCCACAATACACCTATGGCACCTTCAGGTCTTAGGTTCATAACGTGGAATGTTAGAGGGCTAAACGACTCCAGGAAAGCTCGCCTTGTCCACATGTACCGCAACACACTTCAAATAGACATCTGTTTCCTTCAGGAGATACACCTCACCCGCCCACCTCCGCTCGCCTTCAGGCACGCTGGTGTGCGGTTGTACACCACTTCCTGTATTCCAGCTGTGCCAGGGGCACTGCAATACTTATACGAAAGGGTACCCCATGGAGGCTCACTCAGATAAAAAAAAGGACACTGAGGGGAGATATGTTATAGCGGCAGGCCACCTTAAACAGCAATCTGTCATACTGGTTTACTGTATGGCACCAATATATAGACAATCCTGACTACTACAGTGAGCTATGGTACCAAATAGCGAAAATGGGCCAGGGAGCTATAATCTGGGGGGGGACTTCAATGTGATTCTAGGTTCTGAAATAAATAGATCGGGAGCTGCCCGGTGGCCCCACCCTAAATCAGTGGTGCTACTCCATGCTTTAATGAAAGACTTTAACCAAACTGATGTATGGAGATATAAGACCGGGAACCGCAGCGAAGGAACTTGTGTGACACTGGCACACGAAGCCTGGTTGCACATAGACTACTGGCTGACCACCAGAGATGTGATTACATGGTCTACGGCCGTGACCCACCACCCTAGGACATTGTCCAACCACGCCCCAGTGCTTCTGGATCTCACCCTCCCCTCGACAACCACCCATGCCTTTAAGTGGCACCTTCCTCCTGGCGCACTACGCGATACACAAGGCCATTTCAGAATATTTTGCAGTCAATGAGGGCTCAGTCAGATCCCCCCAAATACTATGGGAGGCCTTCAAGGCTGTGGTAAGAGGGGCCTGCATCGCAAAACAAGCTGGGGTACTAAAAGCGATCAGCTCCAGACTTGCCCAGCTGGAAAAAGATCTGCAGGAACTCGAAGCGTTGCACTGTGACACGCGATCCACTTAATTCGAGAGAAACTCACAGAATATGAGGAGGAAGCAAACCGCAAACTCCACTACTTAACTTGCGAATCTCAACCAAGATGCTACGGGGAGGGTGCGCGTGCAAGGAAAACCCTGGCAGATATGCTGCGCAGGCCTAGAGCCCAACACTACATTACAGTACTCCAGGAAAAGCAAACAAAAAACCAGACTTTCCCACAGGCCATACTCGACACTATGACCTCCTTCTACTCTAACCTCTACCATACTATGGGAGAAGCACCTGAGGAAATGCTAATAGAATACTTTGATACTATTGAACTGCTGTGGCTTGACGATGCGCAGCATCAGTACTTGGACTCACCCTTTACTGAAGAGGAAGTCCTGCAAGTCATTCGCAGCCTCCGAATGACAAAGCCCCTGGTCTGGACAGCCTAACAGCCTCCTTTTACAAAGAATATGCCACTCTGCTAGTCCCCTATATAGTAGCTATGTGCCAAGCGTCCTTAGAGGCCCAAATACTCCCTCCCTTCTAACAAGAAGCAGTGATCATTTCCATACTGAAACCCGGGAAACCACCACATTTATGTGACTCCTACCACCTCTTGTCAATGATAAACATCGATAACAAAATTCTAGCGAAACTAATTGCCAATCAAATACGCCCCCTCTTACCAGATATAATCCACCCTGACCAATCGGGCTTTGTTCCAGACTGATTGACAGCACATAAACTCAGAACACTGTTCACAATTATGCAATGTGTGGAGCCTACATTGGCGGCGGGTGCTGCTCTCTTAGACGCAACAAAGGTGTTTGATTCACTGGAATGGCCTTTTCAATTTGGCCTCCTCAGGTGATTAGGGTTTAGTCCCAACTTCATCCGTCTTATAACTCAGCTATATCAGTCCCCAACAGCACGTCTAGCAGCCCGGCTATGACAACATCACGCGCACAGAGGCCTTAACTTTCGATCCCGCACAGTGCTGGCCTCAATGTACGCAGATGACATAGCACTTTATGTTCGAGAGCCCCACACCAATGTAGATGCGGTTATACGGGAGGTCATACACTTTGGGGAACTGTTGGGTGTCAAGATTAACTGGACTAAATCCATTATCTTCCCCCTCACAGACAACACCCAACAATTTGAATTGGAGTATTCACTAGCATGGGCAATGGAACCAGTCAAATATATGAGAATATGGCTTAGCCACGACAGGGGGGAACTCTGAATGGCAAACTACGGCAGAGCAATCGCCTGGCTAGAGGACAGGCTCCCACAGTATGGAACCGTCTACAGCTCTCCCTTTCGGGATGATCGGCAATAGCCAAGATAGTGGTTCTGCCAAAATTCCTGTATCTCTTTGTTAATTTACTGTTGATCCTACCCTCCCAATTCCTAAAGCAACTAAGATCACTATTAATAACAATTGCGGGGGCTGGAAAACAGCCCAGGATAGCATGGGAAGTCCTCACCCTACCCCTAAAGCAGGGTGGGTTAAACGCACCGGACCTGACACTATATGCACTATGAGCTCAGGCTCAATGTATCCACTACTGGACATATCCCATCAAATTTCAACTGCATGAGGCAGTTGAGGCAGACCTGGCACACCCCACCCCCTTGACACACACGCACAGCAGCCACCACAGCCAACTGCGTGAGATGGGCATGGGACGGCCTGAGACACAGGCTCGACTCCCATGCCTTTACGCTCCCTCCAATCCAATAATCAACAACCCACTGATACCGGCACTGGTGGACTCTAATTCTAAAACTAAGGCACACCAGAGACAGCTGCGCACATTCGCAGAAGATCCCCCCCCCTCCTGGACACTGAACCCCGACCAACAGTCAGTCACAGATATCTTCATATATCAACAACTCAGAGCCACTTGTAAAGCGCTACATAATACCTTCCCGGAACCCCCGCCCACCCTAGATTCCCTGGAGCACATGCTAACACAACACGCCATAAATTGATAACACGGCTGTACACTACTATGCAGAATAGGGCACCATTGTGCACCCCGAGAGCTTAGGCTCAGTGGGCAGTGGATACTACCCCCTCTATAACTGATGAACAAAGGGCGTACTGCTGAGGGCAGACTGAGGCCTTCTCCCCCAATTATAGACTGTATCTTATACATTTCAAGTATCTCCATTGAATATACCGCACACCTACACAGCTACTTCAAATGGGATTGAGGGAGGAGTCACGATGTGTACGCTGCTCGCTGCCCCAGGCCTCCTTCATGCACCTAGCCTGGGAATGCCCTAAATTTGCAGATTGTCAAGTCCTGACCCGCAGCATGTCCAAGGAGAGACCAGGACCCAGCACAACGACTCGCTTGTAGTAAACCTCACAGACATAATCCTGACCCAAGATCAAGAAAAAGTCCCTGAATAAGACGAAAATCTACCTTCTGCCCCCCAAACCATCGAGTACCAGTTGAGATCCAAGCTTTCGAGCAAGCAGTCATGAAGGAATTAGAGAATGTTAAAAACATCCAAAAGAAACCCTTCATCAACATCACAAGGCAAGAACAACAGGCACTAGACGAACTCCGTCGACACGAGGATCTAATAATAAAGCCAGCAGACAAAGGGGTCGGTATTGTCTTACTCAACAAAGAGGGATATGATAAACAATGCCTGGACCTCCTTTCAAATGAGAAGTTCCACAGAAAAATAACCACAGATCCCACAAGAAGACTACAACGAACCATAGAACTAATGGTCGATGAGGCAGAGTTGAACTGCTGGATCTCTAAGAACGAGGCAGAATTTCTCAAGACCAAAACACCAACTATACCGTATTTTTATTCACTCCCCAAAATACACAAAAACAGGACACTGCCACCAGGACGCCCAATAGGCTCAGGAATTGGCTCCGTCCTTGAGCCTCTCTCACTATTTTTAGACCAATTCCTGCGACCTCTGGTACAGAAGACTCTGACGTACCTTAAGGACACTCGAGACCTACTAAACCAACTGAAAAGACAGTCCTTCCAAGAAGGAAACATGTGCCTGGTAGGATTGGATGTAGAGAGCCTCTACACCAGTCTCCCCCAACAGAGGACTCTCGAGATGTTAGAAGATATACTATTCTTCGAACTATGGGAATACACAACGTCAAGACATTTTGTGCTGGAATGCTGCCGACTAGCCCTTACCGAGAACTTCTTTGAGTATGAAGGAACTTTGTTTTTACAGTGCCATGGCACTTCAATGGGCAGCACATTCGCCCCAATTGTAGCAGGGCTCTACGTGAGTAATTTTGAAAACATGCACATACTGAATGAGAACAATCCATTTATCTAAAAAATACTGTTCTGGAAGCGCTACATAGATGACGTGATCATGATCTGGAATGACACCCCAGACAGTCTACAAGAATTCCCTGACTGGATAAACACCAGGGATGACTGTCTCAAATTCACATATACGGCGGACAACCATAAACTGGACTTCCTAGACATCACCATTTACGTAGAGGATAATACCATTCACACCAAGACATTCTATAAACCCACCTCCAAGAACAGTTTGCTTTCCTACAATAGCTTTCATCCTCGACCAATGAGAGACAATTTACCATATAGCCAGTTTCTACGCCTAAGACGTAACTGCAGCAAACTGGGAGACTACAAAACACAGGTGAAAGAACTCAGCCAGAAATTGTCAAAAAGAGACTACCTAATCAAGACAATACAAAAATGCCAGAAAAGAGCGAGAAACCAACCCAGAGAAAGCCTACTAGAAATCATGCCAAAAGAAGCACCTGAAGATGTACTCACCTGCATCACCAAGTATAGTACAGCTACTAACGTGGTGAAGAAGATTGAGAATAAAAACTGGAGAATCCTCACATCAGGCTCTTTACAATGGCCAAGACATAGGTTTGCCAACAAGAGGACTAAGAATTTCAAAGACATCCTTGTACACACAAGACCTGCACCTAAGACGAAGAGGGGGACAACGACCATGCCATGGAACATGACCCCCGTTATTGGACACTATCCTCGCGGTTCATGTTCAGTATGTAAACTGGTCACAGTCACAAAAGTCCTACATCTCACTCCAGAACTGACGTGGACAATACAACACCATACCAATTGTAACTCTACGCATGTGATCTATATGATCACCTGCCCCTGTAATCTGAAATATATTGGGATGATCTGCCGCAAGATAAAACAACAAATCTGCGAGCATAGGAGCAATGTAAAATGCAAGAGAGCAACCACAAAGATGAGTAATCATTACATCAACCTCAACCACTCAGTCGAAGAACTAAACTGGGTAGTCGTGGAGACACTACCAACGAAAAACCAGAATGCTGAACGAATTCTCTTTGAAAAAGAGCAACGCTGGGTGCATCGTCTAAAAACAAACCAAGTAGGGTTGAACAACAACATTCCATGGCATAGTCTAACATAAGACCTAAGAACAACCAACCTGAAGTCAGGGAGCCAAATTACCAACGCTATAAATAGCAAAGCCAGATGCACTTAATCATCATTTGTCTATGTACAGCTCCAAAATCACGCCAATGATAAGACGTCTAAACCCTTAATGATAAGGTTTGAAATACCCATTACATAGGACGCCTTCAATGAACAACCTAATAGCCAATAGGAATGAAGTAAAAATATCAGCAACTACTCCAAACAGATACCAACAATGTGGCTTTAAAGATACGAGACTGGACAAAAAACAATCATCACAATTTTTTAAAATAAGTTCTACCACTGTACCAGAATTACCGAATTTACAATCGCCACAAATGAGTTTTAAGTATCTCTCCACGTATGACATGGCATGAACCAACAAACGAGCCGAGTATCTCTA
Source organism: Calotriton arnoldi (assembly GCA_963921515.1). Taxonomy (NCBI): domain Eukaryota; kingdom Metazoa; phylum Chordata; class Amphibia; order Caudata; family Salamandridae; genus Calotriton; species Calotriton arnoldi. The sequence continues at coordinate 958,713 of CAWUFW010006521.1, read as the reverse complement.
CCATTTCCACTCCTTAGAGCGACTCGCTGTGGCTAAAAAGAACCATGCCAAACTAAATGTTTTCATTCTGTTTTATTACACTTGATCATAATTAATTAATTTATAAATTTTCAGGTATATATAATTTAAACTCCATTTCTGCTATGCGTAACCATATGAAGAAGCTCCAAGTCTCTTTACTATCTTCATCATCAGAGAGACCTGATAACAGAAGCTCTTTTCGGGCCCACGTCACCCGGGGCACCGATCGCAGAGCGAGCACAAGTCGCAGCAGCAGACACCGACAGGTATTCCCATGTGCTTTACACAGAGCAGTCAGTAACACAAAACCGTGTTCAGAACAGAAGAATAACTCTGCTGCCTTCTATTCTGTCTCCTCTATTCCTCCATGAGCAGGTTATAAATAAAAGCCCGCCGGTCCTCCGAGGCAGCCCGCAAAAGGGACAAACAGGTATTTACATGTTTTCAAGCCATAGTCACACGATTGACTGTGACTTGACCCATACGCCGAGCTCGAATCGCCATTCTTAAAAGATGCCCGCAAACGCACCTTCCAGCTTTTATAATTTTAGTGCCACGTGCTCAACTTTCCTTCACGTCTTGATCACAGCGTGATAAGTAGTAATGTTCTCATTTACGAGTCCATTGGCAGTAATTTAGAAAATGACCTAATCAAAACTGACAACCGCCTACAGGCCTTTTGCACACCTAATGATCACCGCTTCAGAATGTGTTTAGACAAGGCATCCACATTATTGCGCGCAACAATCACACGACTATCTGTGACTTCGATTCTCACGCAGCGCTTCCATGACCCAGTTCAAAGAGATGCATGCATGCGCACTTTCTCTCCTGTGTAATCCAAATGATACGCGTCTAACCTTCCTTCACGCCACAATCACAGCGTGTTAGGCAGTAATGTCCTCACCCACGAGTCCCTCCGCGGCAATTTAGAATGCGACAGAATCGAAACCGGCAACCCGCTGACAAGCATAACGAACACCTTCCCACAACTATGAACTGTCGTTTTACAATGTGTTGAGACCTAAGCTTGTACTGCCACATGTAAGCACTCTATAGACTCCTGTGTGCTTAATCTTGTACCATGTATTCCACCACTTTTGTAAACAATGTTTAAGAATATTATCCAGCACCATGTAGTTATTCCTTTATAACTTAGTAACCAGCATCACCACATTAGAATAATGTTATTGGGTGTTAGGAGAATATATGAACAAAAAAAGTATGATTTTGAATTTTCTCTCTCTCCTCTTAACAATTACAGGTACAAATAACCAGTAACGATCACAGAAGAAGGGTAAGTCATTGACCTACCTCTTTTAGGCCACAAATTTAGCAACCTAATTCAACCAAAGGTCCTGAAGAAAGCCCCCCGACCCGGCTGGGCATTTATGGGGCTGAAACATGTCGACCACTCACATGAACAAACCAGTGCGTTAGATTAGTAGCTTATCTTCATACGCACCACCTTGATTTTATTTTTCCCACATCTCCAATTAATTAAAGAATTTTCTAATTTGGAGGAGTAGGCAATTTTAACTCACTTCACTTGAGCACTTTTTTCATCACTGATCACTACTGTATTACCAGTGGTTCTACCTCCAGGTGGAGGATAGCATACCCAAAATAAACCCAATGATGATGCTGTCACGTCAGAAATAGGCGGATAATCAAGATATACCGCCCGACCACCTGTGTACGTGAATGAGGGTTTTTTAAGAGGGCCACTGGTTGCACAGGTACAAGTGATCCATTCTCTTTTGATAATTAATTCTCGCCAGGAAGCCGAATGGATCTCAGCTTCTCTCTCCCTCTTTTGATTTAACACTACTTAACAATTGCTTCAACTCGCATGCAAATATCTACGTTTCCAAAATACCTTGCCCCACTCTACAGACTCTCTCTTTGTAGTCTTCTGACCCAATCAGTCCGTACTTTCGCACAAATGTTATTACCTTTTTTCTGTATTGTTATGTCCTGTGCTTGTGGGCTCTCACTATTTTATTGATGATTTGTATATACCTCTCATTTACTGCATTTGACCTACACATGCCCTCACATGTATCTCAAGTTACACTAAGCGCACTATTTGTAAAGCGCTGTGATATCTTCGGATCTACCTATAGCTATATAAAATTTTAAATAAATAAATAATATTTACTTTCTCAGAAATTTTTCTTCAAAAGTACTTCTTAGTCCGAAAGTAAGCGGAGACCGGGCTCAACCCATCTCATATATCTGGAACGCACTTCGTCACAGCCGGCCATAACTTTCAACTTTTATTCGACTTGCATGACTAGATGTCTGCAGTTGGCGCTTTGATCATTTTGGCACTAGTTTTTACAAAACACTTTAAGGAATCATAACTCTGGTTCTACTGACTGGATTTTTGTCATTTTGGTGTCAAATAATTTATAAAATTGTTCTCTATCTGAATTTGTATGGGATTTTTCTTGTCTTGTGTTTTCACTTTATTACTATTTAAGTGCTGCATAACTTTACAAATTGCTGCTAAATTAAGCCTAATTGCTTTTGTGTCAAGCTTCAAAAGGATTAAGCACAGGTTAATTTAGAGATTTTTGTGGTTCGTCCTGACTGGTATTGTAGTTGCTGCTTGAGAAGGGCTCACACCCCCAACATAAAAACTCAATTTCTAACAACTATGTATACACCATATATACAGTCACTACAACAAACTTCTAAACTGCATACAGGCAGTGCCAAATTTACAATGGTGGTTGCTGGCGGGGCCACGGGCACTCATTGTTTTTATTAGACTTTCGCTGAGAACAAGAGAGAGAAAAACACAAAACATGAAATGAAACATTAAGAGAAAGTCAGAAAAATAGTGATAACAAGAGAAAGCAGAGATGAGAAGGAAACAGCAAGAGGGAGATAGAGGAGCATGGAGTTTTTGGTAGTGAATAAAATAGGCACGAGGAGCAATCAAGACCACGTAGCACTCCCACTATTTGTAGCGCTGGCTGCTGAACTTTGGGCCCCAGGACTTATTGTTTTACAAATTAAGCACTGCATACAGCCAATCCCTTATGAGAATCAGCTGCCTAAAATCGCATATCCCTCATGTTGGAACAAGCAGCAAACATGGCCCTTAATGATGACGGATAGTTCATTCTTGCCTTGGTAGGTTTTCAAAGTTATTCTCTCTCTTTCTTGCTCTGGTTGGTTTGCAGAGTTATTTAAATGGATATAACATAAAATGAAACACAATCATATTTAATGTAAAGTTTTGAACATACCTGTGGGATAAAACGGAGGCCTAAAATTCTGGCCACTTGAACGGATGAAGATGAGCGGTATCACCATGTACAGCCACCATTTTCTGAGGGTGCTGGCAGCTGTAGTTTGGGATGGTATCCCCCACTTCTGACAACAGCCAAAGGGAGCCTTGGGCTGACAGACAGCCCGAGTCACAAGTGTCAAGAATTCTGAATCCCACTATCAAATGACGCAGAAAGTTGGGATTTTGATTGGTCTCCTCTATGGCAAATACCATGGCAAGGGCACGCTGGTACATTTCAATATAAATTCTGTAAAAGTGTAAACATGTTTTTTTACTTATCACCTCGGATATGACCATTGCACTGAAAAACAAAGTTTCATAGAAAGTCCATTAGCATCAGGAAACATTTACATATTAATCAGACTGGTGTCTGTTTTCAGTCATGCAATTCATACCATGTAATGTGTGTAAACAGGCTTACAGATGAGAGTTATGCAAATGTCATACAACTGTCCAACTGTTTGCACAAAGGTCCAGATCTGTGTACATGCTGGTGATCAGGCCATTCAGCTGGAGACATCCTACGTATCCTCTGAGCCTGCTCCATGATCCTATCATATTAGAATCAAATCTGGTGCACCATTAGAGAAACTAGTGACATCCTCTTTATTCCTTTGGTGCCATTAGTATTACTGCATGATACTCAAGACATTGTGGGACTAACTCATCAGAAAAAGAGGTTGATGATTCTACTCTGGCAATGATCAAACTATGGGGAATATTCTCAAGGACTTATCGCCGAGTTATCGGCACTTTAGCGCAGCAAAAGTGGCGAAAGAATTATCGCCCCATTCTCAAGCTGGTGCAAACAGCCCATATCGCCAGTTTTCCAGCGATAGCTGTCGCAAAAAACATCGCCACGGATGAGAGAAACAACTAATGCTAATGATATGCAGAGTAGGCGTTCCTGTGCAAAAACACACGAAAACACCACTTTGCGATATTCTCAATGACCAGCCAGATCTGCGATGCGACCCAAAAACAGGTGATAAGGCGCGTTAGCAGCAGGGATTTAACACCTGCCTTTTACTGGTGTTAAGCAGGACGACTACTTGCAGTATGAAAGGGAGCCCAGCCCAGAGCCACACCTGAAGACCAACACATGTCATGGAGACACTGATCGTGCAGCTCGGAGACCCGAGAGGGCCACAACACCCACTGCCACCACCCCCAGCCCCCCCCCCCCCCGGATACCCCAACAACCACCGAGGCAGCGCAGGACAGCGGACGTTCCCAAAATGCACCAGCCTCAGAGACTCAACGCCAGAGGAAGTCATTGCCCACTACAGGCACAAAAGGACAACCATCCTCCGCATCCTGACCCACATTGCCCACAGGCTGATGGTACCAACACAGCGGACAACCAACATCCCTCCGGAGACAAAGCTGCTGGCTGTGCTGCACCTGTTGGCCCCTGGTACCTCCCAAACAACAACTGCCAGAGTCGGAGGAGTCTCACGGCCAGCCCTATTAAACTTCCTCACCCATGTCATGGATGCATGTCCACAATAGCAACGGCAGGCCCCTGTATCCCCAACACACGACAGTTCCAATTCGTAGTGTTCCTGCGCAACCAACCCCAACACCAGCCGTTGCCAGACGCCACTGTGCCCCAGACCCAATACTGTAGTAACTGAAATGGGGGTGCGCACGGTCATGAAGTCCAGTAGTCAACAGTAGTGTAAAAACAGTCCTTTATTACAAATACACCAAAAAACAATACGAAAAGCACAGCCAACGCCCAACGGGGAACTTCATCAGGGCAACGTGTGGATTCATGTAACTGCATATGCTGCGGGAACTCCCCAATACCATTCCATACTCCGGAAGTCAGTATCCAGAAACCTGTTGGACAAATGGTGACAATGGTCAAGCGTCCGTATAGTCACAAACCTAATCTTGTACAGTGTATAGCACTTGGACAAACCGGAATGCTCACAGGAAAGACAAATCCTGCACAAAAAGACCGTAACAGAAGTACGTGTGGTCGTAACCTACGTAGGATAGAAAAGAAAGGTTACGGTCACACTAACTTCTCATGATGCAGGATTAATCATACCTGTAAGCATCACGGTTTGTATCAGCTTGATACCCCTGCACCTTCACTCCCCCCACCCAGCCACGAGGGCACCGCCATGACTGTTGGTGCCTACGCGATCCTGTGCGCCTGCTGCACTCCAGCCCTGGTCCCCAGACCAGTCCGCCAACCAACGATGAGTGCCCGCCCCTGCGCACCCAGGCCTCAATGCTCACCTGCCGCCACCGGCGTGTCTCCAAGAGGGCCCACCACGTGCCGGTGCAACCTCCTCAGCCGATCGCTGGATTCCGCGCCACAGGCCCCCAGCGCACCCTGCAGCACCGCGCCACAGTCATGTCTGTGCAGCCTGCTGCCCTCGGCGTACACTGCGGTCCAGCTGGGATCACAATTCAAATCGAGTCTTGATTGGCAGGACGGCATATCAAGGCCTACACATCATCGCAGGCTGCACACCCGCTCAGCTCTGGTGCCACCAACTCTGTGCACCTCAAGTCATCGCCCCGTGGCGGTAGGCCCGTGCAGGCCAAAGTGCCTTGGATGCCACCAACTCTGTGCACCTCAAGTCATCGCCACGTGGCAGTAGACCCGTGCCGGCCAAAGTGCCTCGGATGCCACCAACTCTGTGCACCTCAAGTCATGGGCCCTTTATGATTGAGTCTCGTGGTGCGGACGCCATCATGTCACCTCCGGCAGTGGGGAATGTGATGTGCTAGGGCCCTAGGCCCTCATACATAAATAATGACCACACGGACACACTCAGCTAGATAGTGGAAATGGCCTCGGGCACGTGCGCCCGGCCCCTTTTATTGGCAGGGTCACTTGTCCTGTGACGCCTGTGCTGGATGGGTGTGGTGTGGGTGTGAACCAGCCATCAGGGAGTGGTTGTGGCATGCTGACAACTAGACCTGTGATCAGCAGATCACTACAGGGTAGACCTGGGACATGTAGCGTTGTCGTCCCCCCCTGTAAGTGTAAGCGGAGTGGGCTGGCCTGGCGTGTGCCAGTCCAGCGTAGGGGTGTGAACGATGACCCCGGCGCTCTGGGCGTGGTTCCGTTCTGGGCTGGACAAGAAGGTAACTAATGCGTGTGTCTCTGATGTGGTGTTGGCGCAACCCCGTCCGCAATCGGTAATGTTGCACCCTGTGACAAGTCCCACAACATGAGCAACATGGACGTAAGGGGGAATCACTGACCCTACATTCATCCATTCTTCCATACTTGAATGATCATAGACATGACACATCTGTGTGAATTTGATTGTTTAATGCACATTCAGTGGAGTGTTGTGGCTGGAGCAGTACAGGGCCATGCAAACCCCACTTTACATTGTTGGCCCGTGGAGGGCCAGCCAGAGTCCCTCAGGGAATGACAAGTACATCGGAAGAGGAAGAGTTCAGTCCTCAGTCTGATAGCTGTGTCATTGGTGACCAAACAGAATATGGCAGTCCATGTCGAGGTCCAAGGTGAGTGTTCCAGAGTGCATCGGGGGACAGTGGAAGGTGATGATGCAGAGGGCAGAACCAAGCAGAAACAGGCCATATGGCGGAGAAGAATGCTACAGCTTGCTTACTACCAGAAAGGCAGATTCATCCGCATCTTCGTCCTCTGATGTCTCATGTGCCTCACATGTGGGTGGCGGTGTTTTCTCTGCAGCACTGTGTGGCACTGACACATCAGGGGCCGGAGGTGGATTGGCTGCCGCACTGTGTGGCACTGACACATTAGGGGCCGGAGGTGGAGTGGCTGTCGCACTGCGAGGCACTGACACATCAGGGGGCGGAGATGTGGATGTCGAAGCAGCAGCAGCATTCATCTGCACCAGGCCTTGTGGAAGCAATGCCATGACGAGGATCTGCACGGCATGGTAGATCCCAGCTACATCACGCTGGTGTGCAGCTGTGGCAGCCATTCTTTCCACCTGAACCCGCTCCATGTTCTCCATGGTCCTCCGCATGTGTACCAACTCCCGGATGACACCGCTGGAGCCACTCTGACTAGACAGTTGTCCTTGTCTCTGAGTCAGGACTCCAGCGATGTCATCCATGGTTCGTTGGAGAGCATGGAGCGGACTGTGGGTGTCCGTCAAGGACTGTAAGTGGTCCCTGATGTGACTTAGACACCCACGTATGGCATCGAGTTTGGCTGCCATGAGGTCAAACCCCTGATCAGCCATCTTCTCCTGGCACCCTAACACACGGTGTTGGAAGGCCATGTGTTGTTCGTGGGGGTCCTGGGAGACAGCGTGGTGGTGGGTGCTTCCTGCTGTGTGGTCTGTGCAGGGGGTGGGGTTTCCTCGATGCAGCTGGGCTGCCCTGCTCCTGGAGGTGGGGTGCCGAAGCTGTCCATGAGCCATAGGAGGGCGTCGGTGTCGATGGAGGGGAGGTCCTCTTCATCATCAGTGAAGAGGTGTACCGTCTGCTCTGCAGGAGGTGTTGATTCACCCTCTGCAATGTAAAGGGGGAGATGCAGATTAACATTGTTTTCACATGTATGTTGACGCATTGTACAGGTTTACATACAAACTGCATGACAATGTACATTGTGACTGTTTGGGAGGAGCTGCCTATTTGATGCGGGACAGTGGACATTTTGACAACATGACGGATGTGTGTTTGTACTTGTGCATGGGTTTGTTGTGAGATTAGTGATGTGTGGGGAGGGCCCCCTCTGGGCACATAGTCGACGGGGGCCTACTTGCTGTTTCTAGGTGTGCTGCAGTGTGCCAAGGGGATCAGGGACATGATCCAGAGTCATTGTGGGTGTGCACTGTGCTATACTTAATTGTGCATGTGTGACATTGTGCCCATCTCCCCCCGTCCCCCCAGTCCCTGGTCGTTACTCACCCTGTTGCTGTTGTGTCAGGTCATGTTGAGCAGTGTCCGGTCCCCCAACTCCTGCCACCGTCTCCACACTGATGACTGTGGACACCATCTCCTCCATCTCGTACAGCTCCTCCTGTGGCGCTGGACTCCCACCTCCAGTCTGCATTGCTGCCTTCTGGTTGTTGCCGAGTTTCTGCTTGGTTTTGCGCTTCACATCATTCCAGCGCCTCTTGACCTCTTCCATTGTCCTCCTCAGCACTCCGATTGCATTCACCTTGGCCACGATGGACTGCCATATTCCATTTTTTGTCGCCAATGACACATTGGAGGTGACAAACAGTTGTTGATGGTATTTCATCACCTCTGTTATCAGGATCCTGTTTTCCTGCGGACTGAACCGCGTCTTCCTCTTCTTCCTGTCCTTGCCCTTCCCTGACCCCGAGGTCCCGTTCTGGTCCTCCGGGGGGCTTGTGGGGTTCTGCTCGTCCTCTGTTCCTTCTCCGGCTACCTCCATTGTGCTTAGCAGTTGTTTTGTTTTTGTTTGTGTGTTTTTTTCTGCTTTTGTAGTGATTTTTCCCACCTGACATGTGTGAATTGCAGGCCTGGCGCTGCTTATCGCTGACTTTTGTATCGCGGTTGGGCCCATCGCGACTTTTTTCACGTTCGGGTTTGGATTTTTATCGCTGTCCTGGTAATGTTATTGCGGACATTTGACGCGTTCTTGGAAGACTATCGCATGTTACCCCCGTGTTGAGAATACGACGTTAACACTGAGTTATTTTCCTGTGATAGACGGCGATATGAAAACGTGTGTTAGCCTTTTTTGGCGATGATTATCGCACGTTCTTGAGAATATCCCCTATGTTTGCTAAGACACTGGAAGATGTCAGCTTTGCCACTCAGGAGGAATGGATGGAGCAATGGTCATAATGGCGACACATTAACAGTTAGTTTATAGACTTAGGGCCAGATGTACGACCCTTTTCTGCGGCCACAAACGGGAGATCCTCCCGTTTGCGACTGCAAAAAAGGGTTGTGGCATGTACAAATGCTATTTTGCGAGTCACTGACTCGCAAAATAGCATTTGCGACTCCCATTATCAGCAAGGGGCGTCCCTTCCTAATAGCGAGTTACCATGCCATGTACAATTGTTTTGCGACCGCATTTGCGGCCGCAAAACACTCGCAGTTTACCACCTACTTCAAGTAGATGGTAAACCACTTGCAAACGGGAAGGGGTCCCCAGGGGGCCCCTTCCCTTTGTGAGTATGTGAGAAAATATTTTTAAGAGCAGGCAGTGGTCCCAGGGACCATTGCCTGCCCTTAGAAAAATGAAACTGAACAGTTTGATTTTTCTTTTTTAAATGCATCCCATTTTCCTTTAAGGAAAACGGGCTGCATTTAAAAAAAAAAAGACTGCTTTATTTAAAAGTGCTAGCCATTCCTAATGGGGTCGCAAATTGCGACAGCCTCATTAATATTCATGAGGCATGCAATTTGCAACCACATTTGGAATCGCTAACAGTGTCTGAGACACTGTTATACATCCCAATTTGCGAGTCACAAATTGCGAGACGCAAATTGGTGGGTCGTACATCTGGCCCTTAATGATTAGGCTCATATTTTCAATTACATTCGCGCTGATTCATCTATTAGGATTGTGCGTGACTCTCTGAAACTTTGCTTACCTGGATATCCCGATGCAATTAGTTTATAATACACCCTTTTCTGTACTGTATCATGGATTTAGATATCAGTGGTAAGATGACTTGGAAATGCTGATGGTATTATGGTATTTCACAGCTTTTGTGGATGACCACTGGCTGCTAATACTGTTCTCCTTCCTGGTCATCGAGTGTCATTATATTTTTTAAGTGGTAATCTCTTTTGAGGATCTAGATCTTTAATGGTTGTATGTTTTTCATATATAACCCAATAAACATATTTAAACACAGATCTGTATTCAGCACGTTTATTTGGGGAGTTTCTTCAGTTACATTTATTTGGTGTTTGATGTACAGCAACATCATATTAATTGAAAATGGTGGAAATTAATGGATATATCACAAAATATGATAGCGTTATTGACCACAATAGCTTTTAATAATGGGAGTTATTGACGTCCGCCTGACTAATGGATAACCAAGGCAAAGCAGCACAAGGGCAATATGGAAACAAGTTATTAATTGGCTCAAAGGTCAGTAATTCTATGAGCTTGTAAATTTCCCATATAAAAACATATATGTGTGAAAGATGGATTTAGGAGAAAGCCTATACCAAATTAATTCTGAGGAATCGAAGTGGCTGTTCAGTTCTCAACATCATGAAGAAGTTTAATAATGAATAATATATATAATTCTTACCTGGAGAAGGGGGACGAGAACATCACTCTTCTCCACCTTCCATAGCAAAACATGTTGGTGGATAAAACTCAGAGCTTCTTTCCAATAAAGCTCTTGTTGGACATTTGATATCCCAGCATCCTATGAAAAAGATTGATTAATCTCTGATTCCTAACCATACTTTTCATATAGAACCTGATGTGACCACTGATTTATAGAGAGATCATAAAGAAACCTGATCTAAAAATGCATTAACTGCTTAGGGTGCATGACAAATGTATCTTGTTTTTGAAATCGGGCTTACCAGATGTGAGATGCAGGCCTAATCTTCTAATTCTTCGAAACAAAATGATTCCTGGTAGCATGAACTTCACAGCAAAACTTCAACAGTGTTCATCCTCCTTGTGGTTCTTCTAGATTCCCTGAGAAACTAATACAGTTTAATACCTACCACTACTTGAGCTGTCACAGGCGCTTAGTCATATTTGAAGATATTATTTCCTGGGATCATGTAATGGAGAGGGAGCTCCCATCACTCCAAAGAACTACGCATACAGTTATCAGCACAGTAGCCTTTTGATCAATTGTAAATTAGAAGGCTGTGCAACAACAACAAAATTCAGTTGGTTTGATTCTTGGTTGGTCAATATCTATCAGGGAGAACCAAAAGCCACAACTTGAGTCAAGTCTCATCACAGACTAAATCATGTACAGCCGCGGTCGGTAGTGGGAGTAGCTGCCGGGCGGTGACGTGGGGAGGGGGAAGGGCAGGGTGGGGGGTAGTAAACTATGGATTACGGAGGATTACGGAGGATTACAGGTAAGTAAACATATAAATAAATAAAACGAATTTTGTTGCGTGCACTGCATCGCATTTGGGAATGCAGTGCGCGCAACGAAATTCGTTTTATTTATTTATATATTTACTTACCTGTAAACCTCCGTAATCCATAGTTTACTACCCCCCACCCTGCCCCTCCCCCTCCCCACGTCACCGCCCGGCAGCTACTCCCACTACCGACCGCGACTGATCATGTATCACTATGATGAGCGCTGACATAAGCTAGTACTCGTAAATGCCCTTTGTGAATTCATAAAGTCGTAAACATAGACGTTTGGTCTAAGTTTAGACCAAACGTCTAAGTTTACCTTTGTAAATCGGGCCCAATATAGGTAGGGTGACCAGAATTGTAAAGCCAAAAACCGGGACATTTCACGAAAATAGAAGAAGGACTATAGTTTTACTTCACGCGAGCGCCCAGAATGACAGCGCTCCCATCAGAGAATTACAGTACAGGCAGTTAGAACATACATAAAATGCAATTTTTGAACCCAGAAGCTTGCCTGTTAATTACATTGCTTCCTTGAAACAACTGCTAACAATCCCTGCTTTGTAAAACATAAAAAAGCACCTCCCGCCGTTTTCTACCCTCTCTAAAAACCGAGACAGGAGCTACATTTCCTGAATTCTGCCGGGACAGCTGGTGAAAAACCGGGACCGTCCGGGCAAATCCGGGACGCCCTGCCACCCTAAATATAGGGTGATCACAACACTCAGTCATTACAGTTGCCGTCTCTAGCCCTGAATGTTTATCCTAAAAATTACGTTTTTCAAGTGCATTATTCTAATTTGCAAGCAAGACAAGACTGCAATACCGAAAATGCATTATGTGATCACAAAAATACAGGACTCGAAGCAGCACCTGTAAAGACCTAGAGGGAGGTGGGCACTCTAATAGCATATTGTGAATTACATCCACATTTTAATTTACAACAGCAACATTATGGAAGCGAGAGGGCACTTCCAGTAAATTGACAAAGAGTTAGTGTAAGGTCCTTGCATTTGACACAACACACACATAATGCTTGCCGGTGCACAACAATCCAGGAGAGCCTACCAAACCCTTGCATACATTGTTTCATTCTCAATCAACCAGCTGCGCAGTAAGACAATGCAGCATATTGGCTGGCTACTCACTGGTCAATATCTTGTAGGGAAGAATCACTGGTTACATTTCAAATATGTCTCATTACAGACAAATCCTACATATCACTAGGTTGTACTCACAAAGTACCTGCTTTTCGAGACCAAATCCTTTGACATCGATTGACAAACTAACCAATGGCAGGATGTGTAACAACATATCTAATAATACAGCAGTGATCTCTGAATTGAAACAGATTGGAAAGTCAAAGGGCAAGTATGTTTTCCCCTCCTCGTTTTTTCATGCATTAGCGTTTATCTGTAAGTCACGGAAGATGTCAACAAGAACCATTGCTGCATGGCAAAATCAATTATGAGGAAGTTAATGCATGCAAGCTACTTTCCATCATAATGGAGAACTCACACCTTGAAAAGCTTAGCTGTTTCTCATGAGTTTTACTTACTCCTGTAAATGTTCACTGACATTACAAGCCTCCAATTACTATATAATCTTCAACTGATAATAACTATATTCATGTACATTAACCCCAAGAACATATAATGGTTTATTATTATTATTACCATTATTCTTATTAGTAGTAATAACAGTAGTAGCAGCAGTTTGTAGTATAGTAACAGGGGCTGAAATGCTGCTGCAATTGCTAATATTGTGATTACTGCTACTGATATGTTTAGTGTTGCTAAAAAGTAATAACTTAAATAATACTAACAATTGCACTTTTAATAATAAAAAAACGAAATAATATCAATAATACAACATTAACAGTGGCAGTACTACTGCGACTATTACTACTACTACTTCTACTACTTCAACTGATAATAATAATAATAATAATAATAATAATAATAATAATGACAATAAAAGAAAGAAAGAAGACAAACTCTTGGATTCATCCAGGACACCAACTTCTCCCTCAAGGAACACATTGCCCAAAAACACAAAGATGACCTGGTACTAGCTCTCTTCTTAAGAAAGTCAAACCATTTCTTTCACAAAGCGACCTCAGAACTGTGGTTCAAGCCCTTGTGCTCTTGTATCTGGATAGTGGTAATGCCTTACTCCATGGCCTTCCAGAGTCCACACTGGCACCCCTTAGGGGCATCTTACTCATCACATCATGTCTTATCCAGGACCTGAAGAAATATTATCACATCACCCTCACTCTGATGGAGCTCTATTGGCTCCCCTTGCCAGCCCACACATCTTCAAAACTAGCAGCATCATTTACAAGCTCATTTGAACCATCCCTCCTGTTTACCTTGTAGACAAGCTTGCCATCCCTGGTGGTTCTCGACACACTCACAGCCAGGACATCATCAGACTGCAGACTAAGAAGTGTCAAAATGAAAAACACAACAGGCCTTTTCCACCTATGCACCCAGGATTTGGAACAACATTTCTGTATCCATCAGGACTGCCTCAATGGTTCTCCTACTTAGGAAAAAGTTAAAGACTCACCTCTTTAACGAACTCGACATCACAATGCATTAACTGACCTTCCTCTCCTGTTACTACCCAACTTGATGCTTGCCTTTGACCATGTACAGAGTTCCGCTGCCTTTTGACTAGGTTCGCGCTGTAGAAATACCATGTGCATACATGTGTATAAACAATAAACATTGGACAGTGCACAATAAAAATTGTTTTATCTCGTCATTAATGACAGACTTTTCTAGGAAAATATTCACCATTAATGTAGCATTTGTTAAGCAGACTTATGTCTTGATATATTTATTTTTAGAGGATGCTATTCCTATTATTTTTTAACAAACTCAATACAATAAAAGTGTAAATCCGCCAGCTGTGATTCTATGGTGTGATTTTAAGCTTACATGGCGAAGTATGCACCCTATTTATTAAACCATTAATCCTCCTTAATTGACTATGAAAGGTATCGTGAAAAAAAATTGTCTGCGCACATAGATGGAATTCAAATGACTTTCTTGTTGCCCAGTGTGGTTAAGGTTTTTGCATATCTAGGATTAATTTCATGTAAATATTTCAATAGAGGTGTAAGACAAGTGTTTTCTAAATGTAGGTAGACAGGTACCCAGCCATAACTAACTGCATTAGAATAGTAAGTGCTTTATTTCTGTCAGTGTTTGTCGGTTTTAGGCACCAGTACTTATTTTAGGGTACTAGGATTTATTTTTCATCATCAGACTTTTACCCAGAGCATGAGAGAGTATGGCAGAAATAGGAGGAAGGAGGAGGAAAAGGAAAATAAGAAATCAGTGACAAAGTAAGAAAATAGGGTGGAAAAAGAACATGAAAGAATAAGATAGGAGGCAAGAGGTGTAGGGTGATAGAAGAAAAAGGCATGAGGTGGAAAGTATAGACAGCTGTGCTATTTAGTCCCAGAATTTTACAGCATGGGTTGTATTTGCTAAGAAAACCTTTGGGCCCCTAAACCTTTATTTTTTACCAAATTTAGCATTTACGATAGTGTACTAGATTATGAATAGCACCAAATATGCTTCTTTTAAGACTGTTTCAGCTCCTGCACTTTCTGAATAACTGTTTTGGGTTAGCTGCCATGAGCAGACCTTGCAGTGAAGAAGGACAACATGGAGGATAGATGTTATAGATGGTTGCTAAAAGTTACAAGCACTATATGACAATTCCAGGATAAGGGGCAGTGCGTGGTTGGCTACAAAATAAGATGGCCACTAGAGCTTAAGCTATGGAGCGGTGCATCCCCACATATCCTCCGGTCATCCAAACTGAGGGCTCCATTGGTGTGCTGCTCAGCTACTGAGTCTCAGGCAGCCCTACGGTGGAGTGAGTCATGACTGGTTGAAAGCGCGACCAATATGGCGTCCCCTGGAAGTCGCGCTGTGGATAAATGGTCTGTCTGATTGTGGGCAGCATTGGCATCCTCTGCAGCTCTCCCCCCAGCATGTCGCAGGGCCAATGAGAAAGCAGATCGAATTGCCAGGGAAGCCGCTGAGAGAATCCTGAGGGACAAAAGTAGCAGTGGGAGCCTGGAGGCGTAAGAGGAAGCCCAGAGGAAATGAGCGCCTGCCGAACTGCAGAGAGGGAAAAAAAGTGCTTGGTCTGGCAGCCTGGAGGGAAGCTGGCAGTTCCCTGGGAAACTCACAGATACTGGCGCCTATTGCAGCACTGCCCCAGTGAGATAAAGAGGTAGAGAGTGTACAGTGAGCCCGGCAGGGAGATTGGCTGAGACAGTCCCAGAAGGAAGGCATAGCAGCGGGAGCCCAGGGGGACGGAATGAAGCCCTGAAAGCAGTGAGTCTCCCGGTCGGACTGCACAGAAGGGAGGAGACAACCTGACCTGACAGCGACAGGCCTGATAAGAGAGCTGGAGGCCTGGGGAGGCCCAGGACAAAGGGAGTAATCCTTAGCTGCCACCCCCAGTGCCCAGAAGGTGGGTCCCGCAGGGGGGCAGAGGCCCCGAGGACACGGGCTGGAGGCCTGAGGCAGCCTGGGTGTCCTGAGGTAGCTCGAGTGAACTGAGTGGAGGACCGCTTGGCCGCCCCTAGCAGCCCTATCAGCGGAGGGCGAAGATGGAGGGAAAATGCGGAGTGAAGAGGGTCTAGTTAGGGATTCACTGAGGCCAGTGTGGCTGCAGGGGCCCAAAGCAGTGTGAGGTGGAGGACCCCACATGTGACTGATGGGAAGCGCCTGATGATCCATGCCCTCGGCTGGCTAGTTAGCGACTAAGAGGTGCTGCTGAAGAGGAGTGCTGTCTGGACTGGACCAGGTCCCGCTGACTTGAAGACCTGGGGACCAAGGTAGCAGGCTGGCCGTCATAGACACATCAGAACAGAACTGTTGCTGGTGCCCTGGGTGGTTAGGAGCAGGTGAGAGGGCCACTGAAGGGGTGCTGAAGGAGGATCACGGCAAAGTGAACTGTTAAAGTGGAGGCAGGCACCCTGTGAATTGAAGTGTTGCCCTGAAGGAAGTGCAATGGGCACACCAGATTGATCAAGGATGGCACACGGTGTCGGGGAACCAGCCACCCCAGAATGAAGATAGGCCAGATCAGCGTCATGCAGCCACCGAGTAGGATAAAGGGATTGGAGATAAGCTCCAGATCCTGAATGCAGTCAATGCCACTCGGTAAATACTAGAGGGGAAGATCGACAGTGTGTCTCTGGACTAGGCTTGGGCAGTGAACTCCGCTCCGTTCACGGAGTTTGCAGAGTTTTCTGCACTCGCGCTGCGCGGAGCTCACGGAGTGCAGAAAACTCCACTCCACGTAGTGCAGCAGAGTTTTTTTCCCCGCTCGCGAACGGTAAGTTGGCGAGCTGCCGCTCGGGTAGAATTTCTACCCGAGCGGCAGGAAGATCAGCATGAACTGCAGTTTGCACTGCGCTCCGCCACTTGCAGAACTCCGCTGAGTTTTTTTGTAACTTTGCTGAGTTTTGCGTAGCAAAACTCTGCGAACTACGCACAAGCCTGCTCTGAAACTAAATATCTTTAGAGATGGCCATAGGAAACTATCGGACAAGGTCAAACACAACCCAGAGGCTGTTGAAGAAGTCCGCCCAACGGTGACATCATTGCAAGATCAGATGCAGTCCCTACTCAAGTGTGTGAAGGCACTAGATCGCACGGCGGATGATGTGTAATGCCAAACCAACCGCAATAATATCAGGATAGTTGGCCTGCCTGAATGGGTTGAAGGGGAGAACATGGTTATCTGGACTGATGGCTGCAAACCGAGATGGCTGCACGTTGGCTCACACAGTTCTTTGTGCAAAAAAAGGACACATAGGTGCCCTGCTCAACCCAGTGGTGGTGAGGCTGCTGCATTATAGAGACAGAGATGTTATCCTACGAAAAATAACTCACTGCTGGAGAATGCCAGCATGGCCATTTATCCGGACTATACACTGGTGGTCCAGAAGCAGCGGTCCACTTTTGTAGCGGTCAAAAGAGAGTTGCGAGAGGCAGGTACACAGTATGCACTCCTGTTCCAGGCCCGACTGAAAGTTAGGATGGGGGGAAGCTGCTGGTTCTTTCACAAGCTGGAGGTAGTCTGGGGATGGTATAAGAAATCCAAAGTGGGACGGAATACGAGCATTGGAGCAGGTCCCCTCTGCTGTAATGTCAGTGGCAGATGGAAAAGGAGGGGGGTGGACCAATCCACTAATCCCACAGCATCACTAACGGCCCTAGACCATGCAGCAGCCATAGACGTAGTGTTCACCCTCTGCATGGCAGAGGAGCAGGAGACGGATGACTTTTGGTCGGATTCTACCACCAGGTCATTGGACTCTGATGCATCACAAGGCAAGCTGCATGAGGGTTCACACAATGCCCAGAACAGCGGATGATTTGCACTGCCACTGGACCCTCTGCACTATTCAATTGGACGAGCTGTCAGTGCTGTCCCCGGCATTGTCAATGGAGGACTGTCAAGTTGGAAACTCCTGAAAAAACGGGGTGAGTGGATGGACAGTGTGGAACTGCTTTCCAGGGATCGCAGACCATCTGTTGGCAAGGGGAGATTAACAACAGTGACATAACACTGGCAGACCCCAAGGCAGCCTCACCTTCAAAACCCCACCTCAGAAGTACTCTCAAAATGATCATTATGTACTGATGGATATTGCCATTCCGGCCTGGGGATGGGGATTTGGGAGCTATTGTTGTCCTATTATTGCCCGAGTACCAGTATGCATAAGAGTTACTGTGTGTATGGTGTGAGGTGCAACACATGAGGATGGGAGTGGTGTCTGGTGGGGCAAGGGGGGACACTGGCAGTGGGAGGACGTGACACGAACGGTGATGTGATGTATATATGATGCAAACACAAATCACCGGGTACTCCCTGCTTACCTGGAATACGAGGGGAATGGGTTTGCTTATTAGGTAACACAAAATCCTGGCATACATAAAGCGCCAGATGTAGCTTTCTCCAAGAGACACCCCTGCAGGTGACCACGTAAATACACTGCGGCGGAGATGGCGTGGTTAGGTCTATGCCACAGCCTAGTCTGCATTTTCCTGAGGTACAATGACCTGTGTGAGGCGGATGCACCGTTAGAGACCACCAGGACGTGTACAGACAATGAGAGCAGATATGTGGTACTCGTTGCGCACTTGGATAGCCTGCAGGTGGTCATGGCTAGGTAGCGTGTATGTGCCCATCACTGGACAGAAACAATTTCATGCGAAGTGGGCCCCAAGTCTCACCATGGCCACAGACACGCCGATGATACTGGGAGGGGATTATAGTTGTGTAGCGGATATCTACCTTGATAGATCAACATCCCCGCTGCTAGAGTCACCAACAATAAGGAAGGCACAGGACTGTCGTACATGGATGATCAACTGGGGTCTGTGTGGCCCATGGCATTTACGTAATGCAGGGAGGAGGGAGTACTGAGTCTATTCGCCCATGTATGACTTGAATGTACGCCTTGACAAAATGTTATGCTCAGCAGGTTTGGCAGCGTAGATAGTACATATGGAGTATCTGGGACGCACATACTCTGACCATATCCACTGATGATATGGACAGAATGGAGTAGAAATGTGTCACCTATCTTCACCTATCATCAACAGGGCAACACTTCAAATCATCGCGATCCCGAGGAGACCGGAGTAGGTGTGGCAGCGGGCGCTCTACCTTGACGAATGTGTGACTAAAGGTGTACGCTCCTCCCGGGATCTGAATAGCTACAAGAATCACGTAGCAAGTGTTTTATCCTAGCAGTGGGCCCGTAAGTACGGTCTAACCCTGCATGCACAGCACACCATAGCGCGTGTGCTGCAAAAAGATACACGTGGCTTATTTTTGCCACTTTCACTATTTTTTCACTATTTAACACTACTTCACATTATTTTGGTCCTGAAGAATGCCTCCACAAATTTTTTACAGAGGCTGAAACATGTCGACCAGTAGGATCATGAAGACCAATTATTAATCTTCTTTTCTATCCCTGTCTTTTTTAATATATCCTGGGCAGCTGGGAATAAAAAATTGGTCAGTAAGGAATCCCAGAGATATTTTTAATCTCACCACTTTACAACACACCACCAAAAAATCCCGCTCCGCTGTAATCAGGCGTTGTAGCACAGCTGGGTAGCATTCGGCTACCCAGTTGGGAACCCGATAATGAAGCATGCCACCAACTAGGTTGGTGGGTGAAGGTTCTTCTTACAAACCTAAGTGGTGCCCGGCACTATAGGTGTTACAGAGTCGTCTGTAGTGGGTTCGTCCACGTTGTTCATATAATAAGCACTCAGGGATAAGGACGTTCCCAGTATTTGGTCCTTGCTCTCTCTTTTGTTTTCTACCTATCTTCACCTGGCAATTATCGTTGGCACTCCTTGATGGGCCTACATTCAGGGGCCCCTGGCAGTTAGGATAGAAGACTATTTCTGACACAATATTCGTTTGGCTACGCATAGAAATATTGAATGGGACACGTTTAAATTGGTGGTACAGTGCCAATGTCTGAGTCAATCTGTTGTTGTGAAAAGGACACTGACCACTGAGATATTGTCGATCAAGAATACCATTGGTAAGTTAGAAGTGGATGTCCATGGGAGTTCGGCAGGAAAACACAGGTTGAGGGAAGAAAGGACACAATATGCACATATTATAGGAAAGGTGAACGGACTCACAAAATGTGAATAGCTCGCCTCAGTACACAAAGAGTGGAGGACAGCTGGCCAACTCCTCTTATGGCTCATATCAGATGGCAAGATGCACCCCCAGCGCGCTTTTGAGATGCCTGGAGGGTGGATTGGCCAACTCCCAGCTGGAATTACAAGCGATGTTCACGCAGCACTATTAGACCCTGTACACAGTGCATGCTCAATCCCCGGAGGCTGTAGTGGAGGCGTTCCTTGCCAGAGCGTCCTTTGCTGTGACTGATGGCAGATGACAGAGACGCCTTTGGAGGACCCATCATCGAAACAGAGATCAGGCCCAGGGTAAAACTACTGGTACAGATGGGTTGCCGGTGAAGTTATATCAGACTTGTGGGGCATTGTTGGTGCCCTAGCTTGCAGAAATGTATGCAGAGGCATACAAATGCAGGGAGCTTCCCAATACCACCAGGGAATCCATGATAGTATTGGTGCTAAAGTTCTCCGGGGATGCATCCGATGTGACATCATGCCATGCACTTTCCATGTTAAATGTGGATTACAAGATTCTAAATACAGTGCTGGCCAATTGGCTACACCCTCACTTCTGTGAGTTGGTGCATGAAGACCAGAATGGATTCATTTCCCAACACAACACCTCCTACAACATCAGGCTTTTATATCGGTTCTTGGGCGAGGCACCACACACAGACATTGCTGCAGCAGTGGAGCTCACAATAGACATGCAAAAGGCATTTGACACATTATACTGGGGCTACCTGCAAGTGATCATGTGATGGATGGCACTTGCAGATGGCTGGGATAAATGGGCGCATAAGTGAGGTTATGCACGGGTAGGTGTATATTGGACTCGCACACGGTCCATAGGGTAACTTGAATGGAATGGCTGTCGAACCATTTGCAAACATAATGAGGGTCATGGGCCAGGGAAAAGGGATCTGTCAAAGGGACAGAGCATATGTAATTTCGCTATACGCAGATGATATGTTGCTTTACCTAAGGGATGCTGGAGTGGGGATACAGTGGGCGATGGCAGTCCTGGTGGAGTTGGGACAGGTATCAGGTCTTCAAACAAGCTGGAGCAAAACATGTGCATTTCCTGTGAAGGCCGCAATGCAAGAACCAATGGAGATTGTCATTCAGTTGGGGATTAAAAGGGAGCCCAGAGTGCTAAGCTACCTGGAGGTAAAAGTGTACCCTGCAGATGCAGATACCAGTGAGGGCAACCTGGGTAGAGCCCTTGGAACCCTGCAGGGTAATGTAACCTACTGGCAATTGATAAAACTGCCCTACTGGCCAGGATCTCGATGATGAAAATGGTTGTCCTGGCATGCGTATTGTAGGACTTTGTCAATCTCCCTGTCTCTCTGGATCCCGCAAAAATGGTTGAGTTTACTAAATGAGCTCCTTCAAGAATTGGTATCGGATGGAGGATGCAATAGGGTATTGGTGAGCACTTTGCAAAGACTGACACGGGAGGGGGATCCTGGGTTGTCAAACGGCAATTATTATTACTATGCAGCACAACTCCCCTGGGTGGTCAGATGGATGGCAGGCACTGGAGTGGAAGAGTTAGGGAAGTTTGATGAGCCCTGCAGACAGGGCACCCTAATGGCTACGCTATTGGGTATGAATGTGCTCACTAAGTGGAAACTGAATTTGTTGGCAATAGCCCTTCGATGTTGGAGGGGTGCACTCAAATGCCTCAGACGGCATCCACTGTACATACCAGCAAAACCGCTGGTGGGTCTCCCCACTGGTAGGGGCAGTTCCACCATGGCACTGCGGATGGAAAAATGGATGATGGCGGGGCGGAGCTAGAAACCCTGAGGGATTGTTATGAGGGGGGAACCTTTTGAAATCTAGAGAGCCTAGTTACGGACGCTCATCCCCTGAACACTCAATCCCTGACATATGGCCTGGATCACTGACAGAATATCGATCACAGCAATATTGTGAAACAGAAATATCATGTCAACAATATTGTTCGCAAAAATATTGTTTCTCTATACTTATAAATGTATGCATAAAAATATCAAAAATAAATATTGTTTCACACCAATAATGTTAAAAAAACATACATAATATTGTTTTTTAATATATAAAATATATATATATATATATATATATATATATATATATATATATTCACTGAAAAAAACCGTAGGTTTCAGACATGTTATAGTTTCAAATTAGCATTTAAAAAACCTTTGAAATTCACTGAAAAAACCATAGGTTTCAGGGACGTTATAGTTACAAATTAGCATTTAAAAAACCTTTGAAATTCACTGAAAAAACCATAGGTTTTAGGGACAGTTATAGTTATTTGGACATTGCACTCGTACAAAACCCGTGAAATTCCCCCGTTATAGTTAGTCCAGCTAACTATAACTCGCGCCCCCGCAATGCACTGCTGATGAAGTCACATATTACATCACTCATGACATGGTCAGTGACATCACTGATGACATCACTGGTGACATCTCAAATGACATCACTGATGACATCACTGATGACAACATCCAGTGACTTTGTGTTTCTGTGAAGTTTAAATATTTTTAATATATATAGGAAAAGACGTATTGAAGAATGAGTGGGTGTGTAAGTGTCTGTATGGATGATTTAGTAGGTGCGTGACTGACTCTATAAGTGAGTGATTTAACGTATCTTACTGAATGCATGGGTCAGTGACTAAACTGGGTGAATGTCTGTATCCGTCTGTCTGTTGCTGTGTAAGTGGCTGCATGTGTTTGTGAATAGCTACATGAGTGTCTATATGAGTTATTGAATGCTTGTGTGAGTATCTGTATGGGTGCCTGAGTGTTTGTGTGGGAGGGGTGTGTGCGACTCTGTGCATAGATGTGTGAGTGGGTGATTCACTGGGTGGATGGTTTAAACAGTGCATCTGTGATAGACTGTATGGGTGGGTAAGTGTGTGTAAGAGTGTGTTAGTGAGTGAATGTATGTCCCAGTGGTACATGTGTGAGTAACTACATATGTGAAAGGCAGTATATATGTGTGTTGGAGTATATAAATAGCTATAAGCAAGAGTGAGTGATTGTGATAGTGGCTGTATGGATGAGTGTGTGCTTGTATCAGTGATTGTATAAGAGCGTAAGAATGTGCTAGTATTTGTATGAGTAAGTGAGCTGGTGTGTGTATAACTGTATAGGTGAGTAAATGGTAGTGTGTTTAATTATTTGCATGACTGACTAGGTGTGTGAGTACCTCTATGGATGAGTGGCGGTGTTTGAGTGTCTATATAGGAGTATGAGTGCATATGATAGTCCTGTACTGAGTGACCGTAAGTATGAGTGACTGTACGGGTGAGTGAGTGGATGTGTGCGTAGACCTAAGAATCAGTGAGTGGGTATGTAGTTATTGGTGTTGGAGTGTCTATGGTTTTGCGAATGGCAGTCTGTAATTTAGAGTGGGTGTATCAAAGGTTATATTAGGGTGTGAGAAGATGCATGAAATTATCACGTGGATGATGTCATCAGTGATGTCATTTGAGATGTCATCAGTGATGTCATCAGTGATGTCACTGACCATGTCATGAGTGATGTAATATGTGACGTCATCAGCAGTGCATTGCGGGGCGCGAGTTATAGTTAGCTGGACTAACTATAACGGGGGAATTTCACGGGTTTTGTACGAGTGCAATGTCCAAATAACTATAACTGTCCCTAAAACCTATAGTTTTTTCAGTGAATTTCAAAGGTTTTTTAAATGCTAATTTGTAACTATAACGTCCCTGAAACCTATGGTTTTCTCAGTGAATTTCAAATGTTTTTTAAATGCTAATTTGAAACTATAACATGTCTGAAACCTACAGTTTTTTCAGTGAATTTCAAAGGTTTTGTAAATGACAATTTTTAAATGTATTAATTGTTATATAAATCTTTTTCATACGGATTTCCAAATTGTTTAGAAACAATTTTTTTTTACATATTTTATTTTTTAAATTACATTGTAATTACATTATACATTACATTACAAAAAATACTTTCTCAGAATGAATTACTTTAGTTTAAATACTTTGCACATAGGCAATAGACTTTTAAGTACAGTAGTTACAGTTGTTGCAATGGGCAACACATTTTCAAACACAATGCAACATTCAGCTCAATGTGAATTTCTAGTTAAATGCAATTAGTTACTTTATGGATTACTTTTCTAACCACAGGACTGGATCCTAGATTCAGTCCTGGGACATCTCCTGTAAACAGTTGAGTAAAAGCGTTTTGGTTACAGTAGTGATTTTTAAGGAATATTATTGTATTTTAAAAGTTGACACTTAGAAACTTTTTCTCATAGAATCACCAATGTTATCCTATGGAAGGAAATTCACTTAGCAGGTAAAAACTGTTATCGTTACTTTTTCTTACTCAGTGTTGGATCCTGGATCCAGCACTGGTGCATCTCCTGTAAACAGTTGAAAGAATGCGTTTAAGTCATACAGGCGATTTTTAAGGAATATTTGTAGTTTGTGAAAATCGACACTTTGAAAGTTTTCTGCTGAAAACCAGACAATGGATTCCTATGGAAGAAAATATAAGTTACTGGTAAGTACGGTTAAAATTATTTTCAGGGTCAGTGCTGGGCTAAAAGATGCAGCACTGGGTTCTCTCCTGATAACAGGTGAGTAAATTGGAATTCGTACTTTGGTTGATTTTAGAGGAATATTATAAAGTTCCAAAACTCCACACTTAGAAGAATTTCCAAGTGAAACCAGTCAATGTTAGCCTATGAAGGAAATTCAAGTTACCGGTAAGTACGGTTAAAATTACTTTTGAGGACCAGTACTGGGCTGAAAGATGCAGCACTGAGGTCTCTCCTGATAACAGGTGAGTAAATCGGAATTCGTATTTCGGCTGATTTTAGAGGAATATTTGTATGTTTCAAAAATCAACACTTAGAAACTTTTTCAGCAAAAAGCAGGCAATGATATCCTATGGAAGGAAATTCAAGTTACTGGTAAGTACGGTTAAAATTACTTTTGAGGAGCAGCACTGAGGTCTCTCCTGATAACAGGTGAGTAAATCGGAATTCGTATTTCGGCTGATTTTAGAGGAATATTATAAAGTTCCAAAACTCTACACTTAGAAGAATTTCCAAGTGAAACCAGTCAATGTTAGCCTATGAAGGAAATTCAAGTTACCGGTAAGTACGGTTAAAATTACTTTTGAGGATCAGTACTGGGCTGAAAGATGCAGCACTGAGGTCTCTCCTGATAACAGGTGAGTAAATCGGAATTCGTATTTCGGCTGATTTTAGAGGAATATTTTAAAGTTCCAAAACTCCACACTTAGAAGAATTTCCAAGTGAAACCAGTCAATGTTAGCCTATGAAGAAAATTCAAGTTACCGGTAAGTACGGTTAAAATTACTTTTCAGGACCAGTACTGGGCTGAAAGATGCAGCACTGAGGTCTCTCCTGATAACAGGTGAGTAAATCGGAATTCGTATTTCGGCTGATTTTAGAGGAATATTTTAAAGTTCCAAAACTCCACACTTAGAAGAATTTCCAAGTGAAACCAGTCAATGTTAGCCTATGAAGAAAATTCAAGTTACCGGTAAGTACGGTTAAAATTACTTTTCAGGACCAGTACTGGGCTGAAAGATGCAGCACTGAGGTCTCTCCTGATAACAGGTGAGTAAATCGGAATTCGGATTTCGGCTGAGTTTAGAGGAATATTTGCACAATGGTGAAGGGAGGGGCGGGGCCTGAGGTGACATCTGTGCAAACGCGCCCCGTGGCGCGTTTTAAGTTGGGGGATTAAGTCCCCTTGAATCATGAGGGTCCCTACGGGCCAACTAGCCCACCAGGAACCTCCAGTATGCGCCAGGGGCTGCGTTGCAGAGACATGTACAGAGGCCACACCCCTTTACACCTCTCTGCAACGCGGCTCTGTGGCGCTTTCTGGACGTACCTGTTGGGCTAGTTGGCCCCCAGGGACCCTCAGGATTGAAGAGGATTTAATTCCCCATCTTAAAACGCGCCACGGGGCCTGTTTGCACACATGTCACCTGAAGCCCCGCCCCTCCCTTCACCACTGTGCAAACGCGCCCGTGGCGCGTTTTAAGTCGGGGATTAACTCCCCTTGAATCCTGAGGGTCCCTGGGGTGCAACTAGCCCACCATATACCTCCAAAGCGCCATAGAGCTGCGTTGCAGAGAGGTGTAAAAGGGGCGTGGCCTCTGTACACCTCTCTGCAAGGCAGCTCCCTGGCGCATACTGGAGGTTCCTGGTGGGCTAGTTGGCCCCCAGGGACCCCCAGTATTCAAGGGGATTGTTCCTCTCTGCAAACGCGCCAGGAGGCACGTTTGCAGAGTGGTGAAGGAAGGGGCGGGGCCTGCGGGCCCGATCGTTTTTTGTTTTTGTTTTTTTTTCCCCTGAAGGGGGCTGTGTGGCCCCCTTCCTTTTTCCTATTTTTAGGCCCTGGGGACCCCATCCCCCAGGGCCTTACCCCTTTTTTTTAATTAAAATTAAAAAAAAAAACGGGAAGGGGGCCGCGTGGCCCCCCTTCCCTGGGCCTGTATTGGCCCCGGGACCCCATCCCCGGGCCATGGCCTGTTTTTTTTTATTTGGAGGGGGCTGCGTGGCCCCCCTCCTCAGGCCATTTAAGGCCCCGGGGACCCCATCCCCGGGGCCGGCCTTGCACTTTTTTTAAAATTATTTTCTTTTTTTTAATTGGGGGAGGGGCTGCGTGGCCCCCTCCGTGGCCACTTATGGCCCCGGGGACCCCATCCCCCGGGGCCTGGCCTCTCGTTGGGGACTGTGGGGGTCCCCAATGCCCCCACAGTCCCGCCGGCTCCCCGTGTCCTACGGGAGCCGGCATTGCTTTACACATGGGGAGCAGCTAACATGCTGCTCCCCATGTGGAAAGCAATCTGCTTTGGATATTGGAAGAGAGAGCAGGTTTCCTGCCTCTCTTCCTATATCCAAAGCAAGTTTGAAATGACAGGACGGGAGCCGCGAGGCTCCCGTCCTGTCATTGCAAACAGCAGTGTCCCGGGGTAGGCACCCGGGACACTGCAGGAGCCGGCCCTGGGGGTGGCGGTCCCCAGGGCCATCAAGGGCTCCAGGAGGGGGCCGCGCGGCCCCCTCCCATTCAGTGCACAGCCCCGGGGAGGTGGTGGTCCCCGGGGCTCTGGGGGTCCAAAACGGACCCCCATTGTAATTTTTCTTAGTGCCCCGGGAGGTGGTGGTCCCCGGGCTTGTGGGGGCTGGAGCCCCCACACAGGTTTTTAATTAAAAAAAGAAGCCCCGGGGAGGTGGTGGTCCCGGGGCTGCGGGAGGGCTGGAGCCCCCCACACAGGTTATGAAAAATTAAAAAAAGAAGCCCCGGGGGGTGGCGGTCCCTGGGGCTGCGGGAGGGCGGAGAGCCCTCCCGCACCATTTTTATAAAGCCCCGGGGGTGGCGGTCCCCGGGGCTTGGGGGCCTTAGAGGCCCCCATATAAAACATAAACCTACCCTCGCATGCCCCGGGACTTGGGCCACCCGGGGAAAATACAATCGAAGCGCGGAGACCGTGCTTCGATTTTTTTATCGGCGGGATCCGCGCACCCTGAGCGCATCCCGCCGATTTTTTTAAAAATGCTTTTTTCTGCCCAGGGGTCTTTGTGGGACCCCTGAGCAGACCTAGGGGTCAGGGTGTTTCTACCCTGCCCCCTTTGTGCGCTTTGCGCACTTGTTTCTGTCCCTCGGTTCTACCGAGGGACAAAATAGCTGCCAACACTTCCTGATTTGGAGTGTTGACAGCCACTTGACAGCCAATTAGCATGCAGCTCGTGATCGGGAGGGTACGCAGACCCTACTCGGCCATAGATATATATGTGACTTTACTTTTGATTTTCTCAGGAACTACTGAACGGATTTACACCATTTAAGCAAAGGCACGACACTGAACCAAGGGCTACCTCTTTGCCAAATTTGGTGTAATTCCGTTCAGCAGTTCGGGCTGTAGCTGCGACTAAAGATTCCTATGGAAAAATGAATGGGGAAAACGCGTTTTGGGACCCCCCTTTTTTCTCGGCCCCCGCTTGATGAATCACCCCGAGACTTTCAGGGTCAAAAAATCAATTTCCCATAGGAAACTTTAGACACGGCTACAGCCCGAACTGCTGAACGGAATTACACCAAATTTGCAAAGAGGTAGTTCTTGGTTCAGAAAGAACCCTTTTTGTTAAATGGTGTAAATCCGTTCAGTAGTTGCTGAGAAAATCAAAAGTAAAAGTACATATATATCTATGGCCGCGTCGGATTCGCGCACCCTCCCGATCACGAGCTGTCTGCTAATTGGCTGTCAACACTCCAAACCAGGAAGTGTTGGCAGCCATCTTGTTCCTCGGTAGAACCGAGGAACAAGAAAGCAGTAAAAAAGTGCGCAAAACGCACAAAGGGGGCAGGGTAGAAACACCCTGACCCCCTAGGTCTGCTCAGGGGTCCCACAAGGACCCCTGGGCAAAATCGGCAGGATGCGCTCAGGGTGCGCGGATCCTGCCGATAAAAAATTTGCCCCCGGGTGGGCCAAGTCCCGGGTGCATGCTGGGGGTGTTTATATTATGTATGGGGGCCTCTAAGGGCCTCCCAAGCCCGGGGACCACCACCCCCGGGGCTTTATCATAAATGGTGCGGGAGGGCTCTGAGCCCTCCCGCAGCCCCGGGACCGCCACCTCCCGGGGCTTTTTAAAAAAAATTAAAACCTGTGTGGGGGGCTCCACACGCCCCGGGACCACCACCTCCCGGGGCACTAAGAAAATTGAAAAAGGGGTCCGTTTTGGACCCCCAAGCCCCGGGGACCACCACCTCCCGGGGCTTTCAAAATGTAGGGAGGGGGCCGTGCGGCACCCCTCCTGGAGCCCTTGATGGCCCTGGGGACCGCCACCCCCAGGGCCGGCTCCTGCAGTGTCCCGGGGTGCCTACCCCCGGGACACTGCTGTTTGCTATGACAGGACGGGAGCCTCGCGGCTCCCGCCCTGTCATAGCAAACTTGGTTTGCAGTCATCAGTGATGTCATTTGAGATGTCATCAGTGATGTCATCAGTGATGTCACTGACCATGTCATGAGTGATGTAATATGTGACGTCATCAGCAGTGCATTGCGGGGGCGCGAGTTATAGTTACCTGAACTAACTATAACGGGGAATTTCACGGGTTTTGTACTGAGTGCAATGTCCAACTAACTATAACTGTCCCTAAAACCTTATGGTTTTTTCAGTGAATTTCTAAGGTTTTTTAAATGCAAATTTCTAACTATAACGTGCCTGAAACCTATGGTTTTTTCAGTGAATATATATATATATATATATATATATATATATATATATATATATATATATATATATATATATATATATATATATATATATATAAAAATACGTATGCATTAAAATATATTCTTTACTTTATTTCATATTAGATTTTTGGTGTTTTTTCAAATTACTACTATAAAAGTGTCTGAATGACGGTGCAGGTGTGTGAGTGGGTCTGTGAGATTGCTGTATGGGTGTATAAGTGGGTGTGTGAGTAGTTGTGTGGGTAAGTGAGTGGGTGTCCAAATGGCAGTATGAGTGAGTGACTGGGTGTGTAAGTGGCTTTATGGGTGAGTGAGTGGCTCTTTGATTAGGTGTTTGGTTAAATGAGTTGCTGTGCGAGTGGCTGTATTGAAGAGCAAGTGTATGTGTGACTGGCTTTATGGGTGAATGAGTGGATGTTTGAGTATTTGTATGGATGTATGAATGGGTATGTAAGTGGTTGTGTGGGTGTTTGAGTGAGTGTGTGAGTGGCTATATGGCTTAGTGAGTGGCTGTGTTGAAAGGCTGTATAAATGGGTGTGTAGCAGCTGTATGGGTGAGTATGTGGTTGTGAGTGGCTGTATGGGTGTGTGACTAGTTGTATGAGCAGCTGTATGGGTGAGCGAGTGGTTGTGTGAGTGGCTGCATGAGTGAGTGAGTGGGTGTGTGAGTGGCTCTATGGATGAGTAACTGGTTGTGTGAGTACTTGTATGGGTCTGTGAATGTGTATGTGAGTGGTTGTGTGGGTGAATAAGTGGGCATTTGAGAGGTTGTATGGAGTTGTGAGTGGTTCTGTGGATGATGTCATCAGTGATGTCATTTGTGATGCCATCAGTGATGTCACTAACCATGTCATTAGTGAGGTATTATATGAGGTCATAAGCAGTGCATTGCGGGGGAGTCAGGTATAGTTAGCTCAAGCAACTATAACAGCTGAATTTCTACGGTTTTGTACCAGTGAAATCTGAGCCTAACTATAACGTCCATGTAACCTTTTGATTTTTTCTGTGAATTTCTACATTTTTTATTGTTATTTCCTAACTGTAACCTTTGAGATTGAGTATGTGAGTGAGTGCATGAGTGTCTCAGTGGGTGTGTGAGTGAGTGTGTGAGTAAGTCTGTGAGTGGTTGAGTGAGTGTCTGAGTGGGCCTCTGAGAGGTTGCATGAGTGTTTGAGTGAGTGCCTGAGTGGGTGTGTGAGTGTGGTCAAGGCTCGTAGGAGCCGAAACGTTATGGCGGCACAGCAATAATAAAATAAAGAAACTGACATCCTGGGTCCGTGTCCGTGTTTGGAGCTGATTCCGGTGGCACGCGGAGCGAAGTTATATATATATATATAAGTCTGTGAGTGGTTGAGTGAGTGTCTGAGTGGGCCTCTGAGAGGTTGCATGAGTGTTTCAGTGAGTGCCTGAGTGGGTGTGTGAGTGGGTGTGGGAATATCTGATTGGATTTGTGAGTGCCTACATGAGTGTGTAAGTCAGTCTCTGAGTAAGTGCATGAGTGCCTGAGTAGGTCTGTGAGTGGGTGAGAAAGAGTATGAGTGATTCTATAAATGGGTGCATGAGTGTCTGACTGGGTCTGAGTGGGTGTTTGTGTCTCAGTTTGCCTGTGAGTGGGTTCATGAGTGTCTGAATGGGTATGTGAGTGGCTGTGAGAGTATCTGAGTTGTTCTGTGAGTGGGTGCATGAGTGCCTGAGTGGGTTTTGCTAATTCTCTGCTCGTTTTCTGCCTTTACTCTGCTCACTTCTGACCTTTATTTTGCCTCTTTCTGCTTGTTTCCGACCTTATTTTGCCTCTTTCTGCTCGTTTCTTACCTCTATTTTGCCTCTTTCTGCATGTTGATGGCCTGTATTTTGCCTATTTCTGCTCATTGCTGACCTCTATCGTGCCTCTTTCTGCTGGTTTCTGATCTCTATTTTGCCTCTTTATGCTCATTGCTGGCCTTTATTTTGCCTCTTTCTGATTGTTTCTTACCTATATTTTGCCTCTTTCGACCCATTGCTGATCTCTATTTAGCATCTTGCTGCTCATTTCTACCTCTATTTTGCCTCTATCTGCTCATTACTGACCTTTATTCTGCCTCTTTCTGCCTATGTCACACATTTATTTTGCCTCTTTCAGCTTGTTTCTGACCTGTATTCTGCCTCTTTCTGATCGTTTCTCACCTTTATCTTGGCTCTTTCTGCTTGTTGCTGACCTTTATTCTGCAATTTTCTGCTAGTTTCTGGCCTTTATTCTGCCTCTTGCTAATCATTTCTGACCTCTATTTTGCCTCTGTTTGCTCATTTCTGACCTTTATTCATCATTTTTGGGCTTGTTTCTCACTTTTTTTTTGCCTCTTTGCTCGTTTCTCACCTTAATTTTGCATCTATCTGCTCGTTTCTTACCTTTATTTGCCCTCTTTGTCTTCATTCAGGCACTTTTTTTGCCTCTTCTTGCTTGTTACTGATCATTATTTTGCCTCTTTCAACTTGTTTCTCACCTTTATTTTGCCTCTTTCTGCTAGTTTCTGACCTTTATTCTGCCTCTTTCTGCTCATTTCTCACCTTTATTCTGCCTCTTTCTGTTCGTTTCTGACCTTTATTCTGCCTCTTTCTGCTCGTTTCTCACCTTTATCTTGCCTCTTCCTGCTCATTGCTGACCTTTATTTTGCCTCTTTTTGCTTGTTTCTCACTTTTATTTTACCTCTTGATGCTCTTTTCACCAAGACAGTGGGTCCCTGCCGGCTCCCCGACTCCTGCGGGAGCCAGCCTTGATCTCAAAGACAGGGAGCTGCTAAACATGCAGCTGTCCATGAAAGCAATAGTTTTGTCTGTTTCCCTGCCTGCTTGACAGCGGGCAGGGAAACAGACGAAACCTCATTTTGTCAGGTTCCGCCTGCTGGAAGCTGTCAATGCTCATGCCCAATCACAGCCAACAACCTTGTCCCGGGGGCACCCTGGGACATAGCAGGAACCGGCCCTGGGTGGTAGCGGTACTCAGGGCCATCTATGCCTCCAGCCCTCTCCTTTGTAGTTGATGGGCCGGCCTGGGGAGGTGGTGGTCCCCGGGTCCATTTATGGCCCAGGAGGGGGATCCCCTCCCATTTTTAAAATGCTAATTTTGGTCCCAGGGAGGTTGTGGTCTCCGGGGCCCAGTGGGGTCAATGCGCTCCCCCCGTTACTTTTAATTTTGCCCTGGGGAGGTGGTGGTCCCCAAGGCTTGAACCCACCCCAGGAGTGTGGTCCATACAGCCACCACCCAAATTTAAAATAAAGCCTGGGGAAGGTGGTGGTCCCCAGGTTCTCAAAGGAGCCCATGGAGTGGGGTCCGCGCGGCACCCTTCATTATATTATAAAAGCCCATTGGAGGAGGTGGTCCCTAGGCCTTAAAGAGCCTCAGGAGGGGAGCTCTGTGGACCCCTCCCTCCTGGTTTTTAAATCCTGTATGCCCCCTGGACCTACCCCACCTGAAGGCTAAACAGTAGAGAAGCGCTGGAGCCCCCGCTTCTTTTTTTTAAAAAATTGGTGGGAGCCACGGATCCAGTGTGACTCTTGCCAAAAAATAAAAATACAAAAATGCTTTTTTGCCCTGCAGGGTCCCAGGAGGTCCCCATGAGCAGAGCTAGGGGGTCAGGGTATTGCTACCATGCCCACTTTCCCTTTTTAAAAAAAAAGTTTTTTTCAGGGACTCGGCTGAAGCTGAGTCCCAAGACTGCTCCCAACAGTTCCTAGTTGAAGTGTTGGCAGCCAATCACATTTCAGCACGGGGACTGTCAGATCCTCTGAGGATCTGCGTCCCTATATATACAAATTTGGATTTCCCTTAAGTTTCCAAAACTACTGAACGGATGTACACCAATTTACAAAAAGGTCACTTTCTGGTCGAACAGCTACCTTTCTGCCAAATTTGGTGTCATTCTGTTCATCGTTTCAGGCTGTAACTGTGTCTAAAATCTCGATGGGAAATTGTATGGGAATACTCATTTCGGGGACCCCCTTTTTTTCAGCCCCCAACTTGACGGATCAGCCCAAATCTTCAAAGACAGCAGCTGAAGTGAGTGGCAAACTAGTTTAGAAAATGTTGCTCTGATTCGTCAAACGGCACCAAAGTTATTGGCAAAACAAAAAACGCTTTTCCTATAGTAAGTAGGTCCTATCTATAACTACTTACTCCCGACTGCCTGTAGGTAAGGTGTGTGTGTGTGTGCGTGTCTGTGTGTGTTTGCTTCACCTAAAGTATTGCCCTGGAATTTTGCAGTGAGAATACAAGTAAGGGGGAAGAGAGGAGTGACAACTTTTTTTCGTGTTCTGGTAACTCTGTTTGGAACATTATTTTTAAAGTGGCACAGTACACACAAGGATTGTTTTTATCAGCACAAATGCACAAAGGACCTTTTCCAGCATATTTGCATATGAACATTGCAACTGCAGCGATTTGAATGGGATTTGCCTTGGACATGAATAATGGTGCAAATGCGTCAGGAACTAAGTATTTTACAATGTATGCTTGGATTTGTAGTATTTAAGGACTTCTGGGCTAATTTGCACATTTGAATAACTAGCATGTGATTACTTATCTGAGTAATCTTTTCAACCTGTTATCAAGGCTCGGGTATGGGGCTGACACGCAGGATAAGGCTGGGCAAATGCATATTGTTACTGGTATTGTGTGGATTAAACAGAGAAAAGCCAAGGAATTTGCCTCAACACTCTTTTGTTTGGTGTATATATATTAATAGGTAGAGTTCCTCCGATTTTTTTACCATTAATAATTTTGAACCCATTTGACGAATCTCCACAACAGTTTGCAGACCTATTCTACCTTCTATTTTGGTTTTGCTGTGATTGGTCAAGGGGGTGCAAAGATGAAAGCGGTGTCCCAAAAAGCATTTTGTCACCCATGCATTTTCCATAGACTTTTGTATGTTGCATAGTGCGAAAACGGCTCAACGGATTTGCAAGAAATTTCACAGAATGAAACAGTATATTGCATAGATGATCCTTTTGGGTACTACAGGTAAGTAGGGTAAGTATTTGTTAAGTTATAAGGCATTTTATCTCAGTGATATCTCTTGTTGCAGTATTTCAGTGCAATTTCATGGTATTTTGGGTAAGTACCACTGTACATAGTGAAGACAAG
This sequence comes from Calotriton arnoldi, assembly GCA_963921515.1. NCBI lineage: Eukaryota > Metazoa > Chordata > Amphibia > Caudata > Salamandridae > Calotriton > Calotriton arnoldi. The sequence goes on along the minus strand of CAWUFW010006521.1, from coordinate 924,230 downwards.
TCATTCTTTGATTGGATAATGACTACATTTACAAAGGTTAAGGCAGACATTGTTTTTAGGCACAATTTGCCTGTGCCCTGCATTTCGCCCTTAGATGTAGATAAGTATTAGGTTTGATATTTTTCTGCCACATATTTCCATTTAATTAAAGTTTAAAATATGTATATGCTTCAATATATTTCTTTAAAAATGTATGGGGTACCGTGATACAAATTCTGGATGATGTCATCAGTGATGTCATGAGTGATCTCACTGACCATATCATGAGTGATGTAATATGTGAGGTCATAAGCAGTGCATTGCGGTGGCGCAAGTTATAGTTAACTCAGGTAACTATAACAGCTGAACTTTTCTGGTTTTGTATGAGTAAAATCTGACCCTGTAACCTTTGTTTTTTTTAGTAATAACGACCTTGTAACCATTGTTTTCTTCAGTGAATTTCTAAGGTTTTTTTAAATGCTAATTCCTAACTATAACGTCCCTGTAACCTTGTTTTTTTAAGTGAATTTCTAAGGTTTTTCTTAACTAGCAGTCACATTTGCAGAGTGGTGGCGAAAGGGGGCTGGGCCTCTGACCAGCTCTCTGGAATTCTGCTGCATAGGACATACAGGAGGTACCAGGAGGGCTTCTTGGCCCCCAAGGCCCCTCTGGAGCCAAGGGGACTTTGTCCCCCAACTAGTAGTGCACGTTTGCAGAGTGGTGGAGAAAGGGGGCATGGCCTCTGACAACTTCTCAGCAATCCTGCTGTGTGGTTCTTACTGGAGGTAACAGGAGGGGTAGTTGGCCCCCAAGGACGTCCTTGGGGGCCAACTACCCCTCCTATTACCTCCAGTAAGTCTCATACAGCAGGATTGGTGAGATCTGATAGCAGGCCACTCCCCCTTTTTCCACCACTCTGCAAATGAACCTCCTGAAACACTACTAGTAGGGGATGGAGTCCCCTTTGCTATTGAGGGTCCTTGGGGGCCAACTACCCCTTCTGTTACCTCCAGCAAGTCCCACACAGTGGGTTTGCTGAGAGGTGTTCGGTGACCACGCCCTCTTTCTCCTCCACTCTGCAAACGTGCCTCCTGGCGCACTACTATTTGGGGGATGAAGTCCTCTTGGCTCTTGAGGGTCCTTGGGGACCAACTAGCCCTCCTGTTATCTCCAGTAAGTCCCACACAGCTGGATTGGTGAGAGGTGGTTGGAGGCCATGCCCACTTTCTCCACCACTCTGCAAATGTGCCTCCTGGCATACTGCTGCTTGAGGTATGAAGTCCACTTTAGTCCTGAGGCCCTCAGGAGGCAAGGGGACACCATCCCCCCACCAGCAGTATGCCGAGAGGAGCGTTTGCAGACCTCTCAGCAATCCCACTGTGTGGGGCCTACTGGAGGTAACAGGTGAGCTAGTTGGCCCCTAAGGACCCTCTGCAGCAAAAGGGACTTCATCCCCCAACCAAGATTGCGCCAGGAGGTGCGTTTGCAGAGTAGTAGAGACAGGGGGCAGGGCCTCCAGCGAGTTGCGGGCTTTTCATTTTTTTTCTTTTAAGGACCAATTTGGGCCCCGGGGACCCGACACCCCAGGGCCTGACCAATGTTTTTACGTTTTGATAAAATAAAACGGCCACATGGCCCCCTCCCGGGCCGATATTGACCCGGGGACCCCATTCCCCGGGGCCTGGCCAGCTGGTTGGGCACCGCGGGGGACTCTGAAGGCCCCAACAGTCCCGGCCGGCTCCCGCCTCCTTCAGGAGCCGGCATTGCTTTTTACAATCAACTTTTCACAACCATGCCATAGCAAACTGCAATGTCCGGGGTTGGGCACCCCAGGACATTGCTGGAGCTGGCCCTGGAGGGTGGTGGTCCCCAGGACCATGGGAGCTCCTGGAGGGGGGTCGTGTGCCCCCTTCCCATTTTCAGCAGAGCCTCAGGAGGTGGTGGTCCCCAGGGCAGCGGGGGGTGCATGACCTCCGGCATTTTAATATATTAACTTTGGGGAGGTGGTGGTCCCCGGGACTGCGTGGGGAGGCTGGAGCCCCCGCACGCATTATAGTTTCATATAGCCCTGGGGAGGTGGCGGTCCCCGGGGCAGAGGGGGGCACGTGGCCCTCGCATTTTAATATATTTGCCCCAGGGAGGTGGTGGTCCCCGGGGCTGCGGGGGCCCCCACAGCCCCTGTATTATTATTTCTAATTGCCCCGGGACATGGCCCTCTCGGGGCCTAATTAAACGAATGGCAGAGCCCGCCCTTTGTTTTTTATTTTCAGCAGGACTCGCGGATCCACCGAGACTCCAGCCAAAAATGTTTAAAAAAGGCTTTTTGGGCCCTGGGGGGCCCAAGAGGCTCAGAGGGTCAGGGTGTTTCTACCCTGCCCCCTCATTTTTTTTTATTTTTTTTTAGTTTTTGCTTGTGACTCGGTTTAAAAGAGTCACAAGGTGGCTGCCAACACTTCCTGGTTTGAAGTGTTGCCAGCCAATCAGATCTCAGGTACAAGATAGGGAGGGTTTGCGGATCCACCACGGCCACAGTTGTATATCTGAGAAATCTTTACAATTCTCAGGAACTACTGAACGGATTTATACCATTTAACAAAAAGAGTGCTTTCTGAACCAAGAGCTACCTTTTTGCCAAATTTGCTGTAATGCCGTTCAGCAGTTCAGGCTGCAGCCATGTCTAAAGTTTCCTATGGAAATTAACATGGAGAAAAAGTGTTTTGGGACCCCCCCTTTTTCTCGGCCCCCGCTTGACAGATAACCCCGAAATATTCAATACAGGAGCTGCAGTGAGCATCAAATTAGTTTTGAAAATTTCGTCAAGCTTCATCAAACAACGCCAAAGTTATTGGCAAATCAAAATCAGCTTTTTGATAGAAATCAGGTCCTAATTATAACTTCCTACAGGCGACTGCCAGTAGGTAATATATATAAATATAACCTATATATTTATATAGGTATAGTTAGGACCATGTGTCCACAGGAAAAGCATTTTTTTGACTTGCCTATAACTTTGGCATTGTTTGACGAATCTTAAGAAAATTTTCCAGAAAAATGTGCTCCGGTGATTCTCGTTGCACCTGGAAAGTTTCAGGGCAATTCGTGAAGTGGAGGCTGAGAAAAACGGGGTTAAAAATAGGGTGCATTTGCAATGTTAATTCCCACAGGACCTGTCAACACGACTACAGCCCAAACTGCTTGATGGAATTACACCAAATTCGGGAGAAAGGCAGATTTGGTTACGCAGGTTGTGCTTTTTGTTATTTGGTGTAAATCCGTTCTGCAGTTTTTGAGAAAATTAAGAAGAAAAAGATAGTGATATCTGTGTTTGAGGATATTTCATGGAGACATCATGATTAATCACAAAAAAAGACAATCTTGTGCAGGGGAGTGCAGAGCTCCGATTGGATGCCAACTCTTCACCCAGAAAGTGTTGGTAGCCATCTTGGGGCTCGCTTCAAACAGGTCCTGAAAAAAATAGAAAAAAATAGAAAAGAGGGCCGGGTAGGAATATCCTGGCCCCATAAAGTTGGCAAACAGGCCAAAAAAGCATTTAAAAAAAATTGCCAAGAAATGACAATTAATGAATTTACGGCAACATTAAAAAAAAAAGCAAGCACAGGCTCCCGTGCTTGCTTTTAAATAACCCCAGGGGGCCAGGTCATGGGGGAATATCATAAAAATAGGATGGGGACACACGGGCCCCCCTCCTAGGGCTTATGAAAGCCCTGGGGACTGCCACTTCCCGGGGCAATATGTAAATGAATACAAGGGCCCATGTACCCCCCCGCTGCCCCGGGGACCACCACCTCCCTGGGGCTTCTTAAATTTTAGTATGGGGGAGTTATAGTTAGGAAATGGAATTTAAAAAACCTTAGAAATTCTCTGAAAAAAACAAAGGTTACAGGGATGTTATAGTTAGACTTAGGTTTCACTCGTATAAAATCAGTAAAATTCAGCAGTTATAGTTAGATGAGCTAAATATAACTCATGCCCCCGCACTACACTGCTTATGACCTCACATATTACATCACTCGTGACATGGTCAGTAACATCACTGATGACATCACTGATGACATTTCAAATGACATCACTGATGACATCATCTAGAAAATCACTAATGCACCCACTCACACTCCATAGAACCTTTCATACACCCACTTCCACTCCCACTCAACCATTCACAAACCCATTCACAGACCCATACCAGTGCTTATACACCCACTCAATGATTCATAGATCTACACATACATCTAATCACTCACCCATACAGCCACTCATACACCCAATAGAGCTACACATACACCTACTCACCCATACAGTCAATCACACAGCCATATACTCACTCATACAGTTAGAAACAAACCCACTTACTTCTTATTCATACAGATACTAACACGTACTCATTTACCTATACAGTCCCTGACACAAGCATACACTCACCAATACAGCCACTCTCACATTCACTTGCTCACCCAAACAGTCACTCATGTACCCCATCATTCACTTATACTGCCTTTCACAAACCCAGTTATTCACCCATATACCACTGATACATCTACTCAGCCACTCACACAGCCATACACACACTCACTTACCCATACAGCCCTTCACACACTCACTCACAAACTCATACATCCACTGACTCACCCACTCACTCATCTAAACAGGCAGTCATACACCTCCTCCCCCACTCATACAGGTACTCACACAACCAATCACTCACCCAAATAGCCACTCAAATACCCACTCACACACCAATACAGCCACTTAGACACCAACTGGCAGACTCATTCAGACATTTACACAACCAGTCACTAATTCATATGTTCACTGAGACACCTAATCACTCACTTATATTGTCAGTCACACACCCACTGAACCATCCATGTAGGCACTCATACACCAATACACCCTGGTATATATATTTAACACTCATAAACATCTTTAAAACATGCACAATCACTGGATGATGTCATGAGTGATGTGATATGTGAGGTCATGTGCAGTGTATTGCGGGCCGTGAGTTATAGTTAGCTAACTAGAACTACTGAACTTCACTGGTTTTGTACGAGTAAAACCTAAGCCTAACTATTACATCCCTGTAACCTTTGTTTTTTTCAGTGAATTTCGAAGGTTTTTTTAATTCCATTTCCTAACTATAACGTCCCTGTAACCTTTGTTTTTTCAGTGAATTTCTACATTTAAAAAAATTCTATTTTCTAACTATAACGTCCCTGTAACCTTTGTTTTTTTTACTATATATATATATATATATATATATATATATATATATATATGGGGTAATCTTGGCACAACGATGCCCCGCCCTGTGTAATGCTTGCAGTGAGGTAATAATGGTACATATTTCCATTTTCATACCACCACAAATGCTGCTGTCTAAAACTTCAATCTAGGAGATTGGTGTAACCTGTCTGCATTCATCCATGCACTCATCAATTCATTCCTGCACTCACCAATTCATCTTGCCAATAATCAATGCATCCACTTAATTAACTATTCATTCTTCTACAAACTTTCCCTTTACTTATCCATGCACTCAGTCGCTTACTCATTCATCCATCACTGCATTCACATCCAGCCATTTGCCATAGCATCAGCATTAACACTTTTGTTTACTCACTCATCCGTACAACTACATCAACAAACTTGCTGATCAAGGGAGGATCACTTCTATTTATAAAATAGCCAGACCCATTGGCTCTACAAGTGTCAGCTTATATTGATATTTAACTGTAGCATGCTCAGAAGTAGGAGCTCAATTTAAATTTGCGGTAACCTTTCGACTAACTGGATAAAGAGGTGAGAACAGAAATTCTTTAGGGGCTATTTTTAGGCATCTTTGTTGTGTATGCGAGCTGCATTTATCTTTCTTGTTTACAGACAAAAGAATGATTGTTCAGGGAAGCTCCGGCAAACCTTTATCCAGAAGAGACAAGCAGAAAGAAATAGCAAAGGCTCAACAGCAGATTTTGTCTATAGATTCCTTGAATCTGACAAGCACAAGATGGAGTGTACATGGTTGGTGAAATGTTTTTTTTTTTTTTTTTTATTGAAATCCATATCACACAAAAAAATTTTTTATCCATAGATACATCCATAAAATTAATTGAATATGTCATAAATAATACAAAATTGTTAAATAGCACCAATCAGCCGGAAGGGAGTAAAAACTTCAAGTCCATAGAGATAAATAATATAAAGATTTAAGCCAGTGTTCAAAAAAGAAAAAGGAAACAGTGTCCACTGCCAATCAATAATGCAGACTAAACAATTGATTAAACATTAGATGTCTAAACATATACTTAAGCGAGTGTGTGGAAAATACTAAATCATCCTGTATTCATTGATGTAGATATCTTATAAGAAGATCTAAATTGTTGCATAATGAATTAAAAATCCTGATATTATAGGACATAAGAGTCAAACCTAGTAAGAGTACCTCCTAAAAGGTAAGCTAAATTTTGGGATCTTAATCAAAATATGCTGCCCAGACCCTCTCAAACTTCTTAAGTCCCCCAGTTTGCGATGCATAGGCTAGTTCACTTTTTTTAACTTCCTTCATTTTTCTGACCCATTCATATATAGATGGTATACGATCTGATCGCCATCTCTGAAGGAGAAGTGATCTAGCTACAGCCAATGCAATGTATAATAATTTGATAAGCTTATCTGAAAGAAGAAGGTCTGGGTCATAGCCAAGTACTATTAACCAAGTCTTTGACCCTATTGAGATACCGCATTCGAGTTCCAGATTATAAAAAATATCATTCCAGAACCTCTGAATCAGGGGACATTGTAATATAATGTGAACCCAATTGGCTGAAGGATAATTAAGGCAAAGAAAACACTGCACCGATTGATTAGAATAAATCTTAGATAAAAAAGTGGAGTTCTATAAAGTGGCCATTTACTAAAAAACAACATCCTTCGCCAATTAGCTCCCCTTAACGTACTAAAATTGAGTTTGTTAACTGTTGACCACATACTTGCTGTAATTTCCATCTCCTCATGTTTGGCCCATTTCATTATGGCCTTCCCCTCCAGATCGATACCCTTGATAGAGGCTAAACGCTTTTTTCCATTCCCCAGGTTTCTTAAATGCCGTCTCTTCTAATAGATCATATACTAAACCTTTCCATTTCATGATCTGGGCCAAATCCAGTTTACTCAGGAATTTGCTAAAAATATTATAAGACCCAAGGAGAAGGAAGACGTTTGTAATTAAATGAGATATTTCGGCTGTGTTCAGCCATCTATCATTTCTTAAAAAATCAGAAATTTTCCAGAATCCCACTTTGGCCCATTTTTGTATAATTACAGACGAATCTTTAATCCCAGATAGTAAGATAGGGCCAGATAACAGAGTTGAGGAGTTAATTACGGGGATAGAGTATCTTCTATAAAAAGCCTGTCGTTTATGAAAAAACCACTGTACGGACTTATACCGTACTAATTTAGGAGATTTAACAATTGTTAATGGGCAGTGGATCTGATTTTCTTTACAAATTAAATTCATAAAATAGTTAATATAAAGATCCGATTGTAGTTCCGGCTTAAATCTGGACATATATTGTGCAAAGTATGCAAAATAATAATCCCTCAGATTCGGGAGAGCTAATCCTCCATTTTCCAGCTCCTCGTATAAAGTGCTTAGTGCAATTCGGTGGATCTTATTTGCCCAGAGAAAAGATGTAAACATAGACTCTATTTTGGTAAAGAAGGAGCTCATTAAAGCACAGGGAATCGCTGAGAAGAGAAAATTAAATAACGGGAGAACAGACATTTTAATCAATGCAACCCTACCCAAGATGGTTAATGGGAGAGAGTGCCATCGAGAAAATAAGCTCTGGACCTTTCGTATCAGTGGGGCAAAATTCAAATCGTATAAATCAGAGATTTGTGCCGTAAAATAAACCCCAAGATATATTTTCGGTTTTGTATTAAAACAAGAGAGAATATCTAGATGTAAATCGATAGATGCTCCACCACACTGTATAATTTCTGTCTTTATTTATTTTATATCCGCCTAACGACTCATATTGCTCAAAGATTTCAAACGTTTTAGCTTGGACCTCCTTCTCAGGTTTTATAATGAGCATGATATCGTCTGCGTATAATTTCAATTTTGCCATAAATGGTAGTGGAGGGCTGATATCCGTGCTATTCCTAATGGCAATCGCCAATGGTTCGATAAAAAAGGCAAATAGTACCGGGGATAATGGGCATCCTTGTCTGGTCCCCCGTTTAACCTTGACCTGACCGACCTCTGAGGCATTAATGATTATGTTAGCTTCTGCATTTAAGTATAGTTTCTGGACCAACCCTATAACCTTAGGAGGTATGCCAAAGTTTTCCAGAATAAAAAATAAGGTCTCCCAGACAACTAGGTCAAATGCCTTTTCGGCGTCTAAAAGGAGGACTAGAGCTGGTATCTTCCGAGTCTCAAAATAGTCCAGCGCTTCCGCCAAGTAGTGTGTATTAGTACCGAGCTGCCTACCAGCAATAAAACCATTTTGGTCATGATGAATCAAATGCGAGGCACATCGATTAAAACGATTGGCTAAAAGTTTAGTTATTATTTTATAGTCAGAATTTAAAAGCGTGATGGGACGGTAAGAATTAGGGTCTTCACTATCTTTACCTTTCTTTAAAAAGCTGACTATATTCCCATTTCTAAATGACAATGGTATCACCCCGCCCTCTAAAATTGAGTTAGCCAACAAAAAAAAATTATCCGAGATGTCGCTCGAAAAGATTTAAAAAAATTCCGCCGGGAGGCCGTCGGGCCGCAAGCTTTGCCATTCGGGAGATTTTTTATGACGTCCTCCAGCTCATCTTTTGTAAAAGGGCTCGCTATGCTCATTTTCTCCACATCTGAAAGTACCGGCAGTTCATTTCTCTGGAGAAAACCTCTCAGGGAAGTCATATCAATGGTCTGTTGTTGGCCGTATATGCGCTTATAATGTTGTAACATTATATCCCCTATTTTTACCGGATCGTCAGTATGGGAGGCAGTTATAGGGCATTTCAATGCAGTTATCTGATTATTTACCACCTGCTCCCTTGCCTGCCACGCGAGGAACCTCCCGGTATAATTACTCTCATTGTAGATTTTTTGCCTATGGTGCTGATAGAAGGATTCACTTTTGAGATAATATTTTTCACTTAGATCCCGTTTGGCCTGATCAAACTGCCGTTGGTTGAAAACTGAGGGACTGCTGAGAAATGTGTCAAAAGACCTTTGCACTTTCTGCTCTAAGACTCGCTTTTCTTCCTTAGCTTTCCTAAGATTCTCGGCGTCTTTTCCAATGGCTAGCCCCCTTATAAAAGCCTTAAACGAGTCCCAGACCACATGCGGAGGTGCAGAACCATTATTTCGCTTAAAGAATTCTTTATTCTCAGTTTTAATAGAGAGCACCCAGTTCTCCTCTGATAAATATTGCCTATTTAGCGTCCATTTTTTAGGGGTCATAGTGTATTTACCTAACTCTAACTCAAGAATCACCATCACATGATCAGAGAATCCATTCTGAAGGATTCTCTGTTGGCTAAAAATAAGTCTCCTTGAAATAAGAAAATTCCTCATACAGCATTGGATTATCCTCAACTGGGGCATATATATTGGCAAAAGTTAAAAGTCTACCCCCAAGGATACAGGTGGCCCAACACCACCTTCCACTCTGATCGTTTATACAGTTGACTACTTCAGCCTGGAGTTTTTTGCTGAGGAAAATCGCCAAGCCCCGATGAGATGTTGAAGATGAGGAGAATCCCCTGTAAGCGGCCCAAGACTTAAACATTGCGAAGTCAGGTAGTTTCCCTGCTGGGATATGGGTCTCTTGTATTAAGATGACCGCTGGATTTTCTGTCATAATCCATGCTTCAATGGCCCGCATTTTCTTTTTATTATTGAGGCCGTTAACATTAAAAGAAACTACTTTCAGAATTTCCTTTTTAGCCATTAGCAGCAGGTAAGGTAATATACGTGCAACCTGACAACATAGATGAAAATGTACTGAGGAACTGCGACAATAGTGAGTGGCCCCATCTGAAATCTGGCAAATATAGCAAAATGTGAGTCTATTAGTACAGAATGGATGTATATATATATATATAAATTTAAGAAATGGATTTTGTTTTTTCCCCATGCTCCCTTTTCTACCCCTGTGACCCCACCCAGCCCCGGCGGCCACCATGAGCATACCGCCGTCCCTGCTCACATCTGACAAGCTTCCCCCCCCCTTAACTGGCACTATGACTTGGTGCCTAGTGCAGCCGGCCTCACTACCCCCCACCCCTTCCTTCAAGAAAAGAAAGAAAAATGAAAAACGCAAAAAAAAAAAAAGAACAAAGAAAAGCGGAAAAAACACAGGACAGGTCCAAAAAGGTAGTCAATAAGAGACTATCTACAAATATCTAGAAATATGTTCTAGCAGCTGGGAGAAGCAGCAAGAGGAACAGTCGATAATACATAATTAATGACCTTGTTCACTCATTACATCAATACTTTAATATTATATTGACATGTTAGAGTCTGCAGGTCATCTAAGTTTATCTACGAAGTTTGTTGCAGACATTCCTGCACTTCCAGGACGTGACAAACCAAGCTACCTGGCCCACCACCTTCCTTCAAAAGAAGAAGACCGTCAACATAGGCAGGGAAAACAACAAAGAGAAAGAAGAAAGAAGAAAACCAGTAGATAATGGATGACAAACTGCCTAAAAAACTATACTAGAGAGAGAGCAAGTACCAAGATAAGGAACCAAACAAATAATTGAAACATTTTAGGAACATATTAAGAACATTTTGAAAACATTTATAAACTCATAACATTAGCATAATGTCATATATTTATCTTGATACTGAGGAATCTAAAGGCCCTTAGGATTTCCCCATTGAGATTTGTTGCAGTAATTCCTGTGCTTCCGGAACATTACAAAATACATGAAATCTGCCTTTAACTAGGACTTTTAGCTTGCTCTGCTGGGCAATCATTGCTTGTGCCCCCTGTTCCTTGAATAACTGTAGCATTTTTACGAACTCCTTCCACCTTTTGGCTGCGGAAGCCGACATGTCCGAAAAAATGCGGCAAAGTGGAACCTCTGTCGAGGTAAACTGTCGCTGTTTAATAGCCTTAGATAAGATTTGATCCTTGACACTATAATCCCCTAAGTTAACCAACATAGTCCGTGGGAACTTAGCATTGGGGGGGAGATGGGCTGGTACCCGATGTGCTCGCATAAGAGTAAGGTCACCATTAAACTCTGGGAGGACGTTCTTTTTGATAAACGAGTCTACCCACTGTAGAGGCTGCTATCCGTCAAGGCCTTCCGGAATACCCAGAATACGGAGATTGGAGTGCCTAGAGTGGTTCTCTAATTCCTCAAGTTTATACTCCAGTGCTGCTCTCTGACTCTGGAAGGCGGCTACTTTATTGTTCATAGTTGAAACTTGGTCCTCCAACTGCGAGATCCTGGTTTCTGTTTCGAGAAGCCGTGTTGGCACCTGAGCCATGCTTTCTTCGATTTTAGTTAGGCGAGCATGGATTACGGCGATCTCAGCAGATTGAGAATCTTTCAGTTCTCTTATCTCATCCAGAATCAGATTTAGGAGGCTCTTGGCATCCCATTGCATGTTAAAGGATCTGTTTTCCTGGGAGGGGTTGTCTTGAGCTGCTTCTAGCCTGCCTTCAGACTTCAAAGCCTGCGGGTCGGAGGACCTAGACTCTACTGGGATAGACAAAGCAGTGTCCACAAGAGTAGGAAGATCTGATGAAGACCCCCCCCCCAGAATAAGGCGCTTGCAGAGAAGGGGATGGTGTGGAAGAGTGACCGTCATCTACAGGGTCTCTAGGAATCCCATTTTTACCCTGGTCTATAAAGTTGTCCGTAGAGTTGTCAATTGGGGAGGGCTCATTCCCTGTTGTCTCCTGTTCTGCGGCTGATAAGCCAGGCTTGGCTTTGAAAAATAGAGGATACTTTTTGAGGGCCTTGGCTACTCCGGCTGGATCGGGCAGCGTTGGTGTCTTTAGTTTGATCAAATCTGACGAACTGATGGTTCCTGCCCTAGGAGAGGTAATAGAGCCAGAGCTAGCGCTTGAATCAAGGTCCACAGAGGCACCTCTTGGATGGTCTGGATTAGGAGCCTCAGAGCTTGCCATTTCAACGGTTTCGGTATTCAGATCAAGATCTTTCCTGAGTGCCGCTGCACGGTTTGCTCGAGCAGCCGCCTGGCCAACTCGTTTTTTCACCCTCTGACCCAGGCTGGGAGAGTCAGAGTGGGTTGTTACTGTAGCTTTCGCTCCTTTAGCAAGATTTTGCATAATGTAATTGTAACGTTGATCCCTTAACAAGACAGCCAAGACATCCAAAGTCACTGACTAGAACCCCCCAGCGACCCTCAACCAAGTGGCGTAGGGGGCTCCCATACACCGGTGGGTAAGGAAAATTAGCACACTTACCCCCTCTTGGAGAGAAACCTGGTGGTCCCAGTGGTGAATAGTTCAAAAGTAGAAAACTCCAGCTCCCAAGAGCAGAAGTGCCAGCACCTCTCTCAGAGAAAAACCTGGTGATCACAAAACGCGTATTGAAAAAAAAGTAGAAAGCAAAAAGAAGGCTGCAAATCCAGAGAGCACAGGCACCTGCACGCTATCGTTCCGCAGGAAGTACCCAAGCTAGTGGTGCTTAAAAATTTACCAAACAACCACTCAGAAAATATAGAGCCAAACGGATATCAGCATATTCAAAGCCGTTTCCAGTCCGTTTTATCTGTTATGGGCATTTGAAAGTTGATCCAAACAGTGCTGCTCAGGGCTGCTTAGGTCTGCTAAGATGACCAAACGGGCGCGCCGGTGTTCGTGCTGCCCGGGTTCCATGCAGCTCCAGTTTCCCCGTCTCCAGTTTGAATCTCCCGGTCTCGCTCTGGCGTGCTTCGGGTATTCGCGGAGCTCAGCATCTGCTGAGCGGCACAGCTACGGACTCGCGTCTGACGTTGGAAGGAGAAGGGGGGTGTGGTTACGGCGTCCTAGCCGGTAGCCTGCATCACTCCCCCATGGTTGGTGGAAAGTTGACAGTTATGGAGGCTTCCAAAAGGACTGCTTCTAGTAGCCTAATTTCGCACAAGTAAAGTTAACCACTTAAAGGAACAGGGTAGCTCAGAGATGTGAGCAAAACATTTGTATTACAATCACATTCAGTATGAGCACCTATTTGGCATGTAATTATCTGATCTCTAGATCATTTTGTGTTTAGATTTGATGTTATGCACATATTACTGTTGAACTCCTGCCAAAAACATGGACATGGAAGTTCATACGGGCCTCGATTAGACCCTGGTTCAGGGTGGTTGATTAATTCATTACCTCCGATTTCTAATTTTTGTTTTAAATTGGCATTTAAAAAAGCAGTCGAGGGAGTACAGCCATTCCTTCTTGAACCCATTGATGTTGGTGAATAAAAATTGATAAGGTCAATGAGTGTGACGATTATCCTCCAGTCAAACGTGCCATGGGTGCAAGATTTGCATGGTTGGTTATAGATCTATCCATATCACTGTTACATTCCTATGATCAAACGGAAATTGATGCAAACACGACTAGAAAGACATTTCCTTTAAATGATGAAAAGGATGAAGCAATTTTTTATGTAAATCCTGTTTCTACCATTGACTCACTGGTCTAGATTTACAATTACGAATAGATACATTTTTTTGCAATATTATTTCACTTAATCAATTAATTATTCTAATTTCTATATGTGACTTGTGCATTACAAGCTTATTTGGGAAGCAAAATGTTATAATAAACACTGCTGCAAATTTCATGGCTCCATTTTAGACTTAGGCACTAACAGTGAGCTGCTCTGTACAAAATGTTGATTTTGGCTCAGCCAATCAGAATGCTTAGAACATTATCACTGTTCTAGATTTTGAACTGGGGCAAATAAAGTACAACTAATCAGCAAATCTACGAGTTGTAGGCTATCCTTATGGTGGTAATAGATTTACTATTTTTTGGAATTCCAAGAATTCCAAAGCTGTTGGCACCCAATTGAAATCATACATTTCTAATTGAATTCCTATTTTTGCTATCCATGCTTAAGTGGATTGTCCACAGGTGGATCACTGTGGAAACGCACAACCACACTTTTTTGCTCCTTTTTTATCTACACATGAAAAAAAATCTGTTTGGGGAAATAATTTCCCATTACCCCTTACAGATAAGGGAGATTGGGTCACTTTCCACCTTTGAGTACTCACTTAATCCAACTTTGGTTTCTGAAACAAAATGTAGATATGAACCGTGGGGAAATGCATTGAGAATGTTTGAAAAAGTTCCAAATTGACCATGTTTTTCCACCATTCACAGAATGTACTTGCCTGAATCCAAACACACATCTGTTTACCCATCCCGTTACTATTCTTATAACAGAAAAACCAGACAACACGGAAACTTATTCATTATAGTAAGTGGTGGTATGGTCAGAATTCCAATCCTTAATTAATCTTTTCCCAACTACAGGCAAAAGCTATGGTCTGAAAACATTTTGTGAAACTTCTACAAATTGATATACTAAGAATTCCATGAAGTGGTCTGGCAGCGAGAAAGGTTGTCATTTCTGGGTTTTATGAAGTCACAATTAGATCAATTCCCATGGTTCATGGTTGGTGGAAGCCCCTGTTCCTGGTTGGCTCACTGGGTCCTGTGTTGTGGTTCCTGTATTTTTATAAGAGTTGATGTTTCAGTAAAACCTTCCTCAAAATGAAATATGACTTGATCTTCTTTTTTCTGGTCACAAAATACTGGTCACAATTTGTGGCCAGTATTTTTGTGACCTGTAAAGTATGTTAAGAACCATCCTATGTACTAGTAAGTCACTTCTTAGCATTTTGAATTATAGAGGGTTGCCTTCCATCTTCCCTCATTAATATTATTGCAGTACATTGTTACTTACGCCTCACTATGGATGGAGGTCATTATAGTTATGGTGGCTTGCTGGGGAAAACCTGTCAGTTTGTCGGACAACATAAATGTTGGGAGGGTGCAAGACAGATTCCATACACCCCCTCAGGATATATTGGCATATATACCATCGATCTCATAGTGCTAACATAAGTATCCCTAAACCTAGCAAGGTAACAAATGGTTTGGGCAACCTTAGAACATGACAACCCTGATCCCCACAGGAATTGTGGTAGCAGATCTAGAACCTTTTCACTCAGTCACTCGTGCTCTCTCAGAGAGATATACAAGAAATACACAAAGGGGTATTTTCATTATTTATTAAACCATTGTGATTCATGTATAAAACGTATGCAGTACAATACTCAAAAGACAGAAGCAGATAAAAGTGATTAGCAATATAAGGACAGTGAAGAGAATGAACAATTCCATAATTGTGCTAAAACAGTGTATGTATGCTGGTATATAAGTCCTGGGTATAGTGTACTCCTACTATGCGTTCCCTAACCTAGTTGCATAAGGTGAGTGTTCTGCCAAGAATCCCCTATTGGATGATCTAACCCCCCCATTACCTGAAGCCAAGGTATGTAGGTCCCTGTCTTGGTCACAAGTTGGACATCCCTCCTCACAGAGGGAAAACAGGAACCAGCTGAGCTGAGACTCTGACACAGCGATGATCTTGCAATGACAGCAGAGTGCTCCACTGATCTGCGCACGGAAATATGTGTGTATTTATAAGAACAGTATTCAAGCTTTGGTGTTGATGCTCCAGCTGAGCTGACATTGTTTATTGTCTCTTTAATAGCAATGTCATCTCATGGATGAAATTACAAACAACATTTGCACAATGTGAGTCGAGGCCTTGAACGAAATGTTCATGGTATCGTGATAGTGTACTTACGAAGTGGTTTTGTAAGCAATGTGGTTTCAGAGAAACTAATCCTGCACTGTCACGCAAACAATTGTGTGCCATAAGTCATCCTGTGGAAAAGAAGGCAACTTAAGAAATGTGTACATGTAAAATTTGCAGTGTTTCTTTCCCGGGCCTAACTGAGCCACGTGACACCCACTCCTCAGGCATAAGTCAACTAAAGTTTTCTAATAATAAGAAAGCTATGCAAAGCAATGCTACAGCATGTGTTCATCTAAAGATGCTAAAAATCTATTGAAATCATTAAAAAAAGGTAATCATAGAGTCTGAAAACTAAAGTATACAGAAAGCTATCACTAAAATACAAAAGCACATAAGAACAAAATTTAAAAAGAATTTAGGATGTTTAAAAACAGGCTGAATCAAAAGTTCCCACCAAACGGAATAGCCAATTGTTCATGTGTTCCGAGAGGTAGATGAAACATTTCTATTCCCAGCCACTGCAGACGATGATCCTAAAGGCACACCTCAAAGCAAAATATGGAGCAAATGTGTTCCCATCCATCCCGCACAGCAGCCGCTGAAGGAGTGATCACAGCGAGTGGAAAGTCTGCAGAACCAGAGCCAAGATCCAACTCACCAGGAGCAGAAGCATCCATCCCTGGAAGGCTTCTAGAATGCGTTCAGAAGCAATGGTATACACAAAGGACAGTGATCCAATTTGGTCTTTAAGGGGTCCACCAGTACGTTCATGTCCAAAGGCTGAACCAATTGCATTCCTAGGTACAAGTCCAAGGCACATTCATAAGTGCACAGAAGATAAAACGTCTCCTTTGTAGATGTTAAGGCCACATCTTTCTGAAACAGTAAGGTTTTCAGTCTGCTCAAGGCGTCAAATCAAAGCGTACGTTTAAAAGTTTTATCGAAGGCCAAAGCGTTGCCTCCCTAACTGTACGGGGAGGTGAAAATAATACTTGTGTACAACAAGTCACAACAGAAGAAGCTGTGACAAGATAAGCTATGCCCGGTCTCATTCCTGAGCAACTTTGATAGTTCAACATCAAATAACTCCCATTCAAGAGCAATCTGAAAGCCGGACGAATCATGGCCGCTGGGGAACCCGTCAAGTAGCAAGATAAGTTTGCTATGGAAGCATTACAAGCCCTGTGGAGCGAAACCTCCTTGCACACTAAGAAGCCACTCAAAGCATTCTTGCAGCCGGAGCTAAGAAAAGCTTTAGTGTCTTTATCCTGACCCTGGAATTTGAAAGGTAATTCTCAATACTTGTATTCATACACTTCCCCAAATACTTTATATCTGCCCAATTGATGGTGTTCTAAGCAGTATTGGAAATAACATTTTGAAATCGGCAGAGTAATGAACCCGTGGATTATCCAATCAAAGGGGTGGGTTCAGCTTTAATTTCTCTATGTAGCCTTTTCTAAATTAGCCTTGTCAATTTTGTGCATTCTTTCACCAGCTTCCTGCTGAGAAACCATCCATATTTCATTATATATTGCATAGAAGAACCGTTTTTTACATGGTTTTCGTGGACCTATCAAGAAGTCCCATAGTTCCAGTTCATCAGAAAGAAGGGACAAGTGTTGTTTCACCTGGGACAATGCTGAGGTTTTTAAGGCACAACTTCTTAACACTGTAAGTTGTTACCATCCCTGAGTGTTCTGTCCGCATGTAATGCTGGTCAGGCCTGCTGATTTTAAAGCCCTCAGTGTTACACAGGAATGTATGACGATACATCACATACAGATACATCGCATGCCATTACAACGCGGTTGTTACAACGCAAGTGTTGTTTCAACGCATTGCGATTACAACGCAAACGTTTACCGTGCATATACCTTTACCACATGCATGCCATTACAACGCAAATGCATGCGTGGTAAAGGCATATACTTGGTAAAAATTGTTAAGGTAAGTAAATGTATATAGATATATATGGTTATATATTAAATATGTGTATATATATATATATATATATATATATATATATATATATTCACTGAAAAAACCATAGGTTTCAGACATGTTATAGTTAGAAATTTGCATTTAAAAAACCTTACAAATCCACTGAAAAACCATAGGTTTTAGGGACAGTTATAGTTAGTTGGACATTGCACTCGTACAAAACCCGTGAAATTCCCCAGTTATAGTTAGTTCAGCTAACTATAACTCGCGCCCCCGCAATGCACTGCTGATGACGTCACATATTACATCACTCATGACATGGTCAGTGACATCACTGATGACATCACTGATGACATCTCAAATGACAACACTGATGACATCACTGATGACATCACTGATGACATCATCCAGTGACTGTGTTTCTGTAAAGTTTAAATATTTTTAATATATATAGGGAAAGGCGTATTGAAGAATGAGTGGGTGTATAAGTGTCTGTATGGATGATTTAGTAGGTGCGTGACTAACTCTATAAGTGAGTGATTAAACGTATCTTACTGAATGCATGGGTTAGTGACTAAACTGGGTGAATGTCTGTATCCGTCTGTCTGTTGCTGTGTAAGTGGCTGCATGGGTTTGTGAATAGCTACATGAGTGTCTATATGAGTTATTGATTGGTTGTCTGAGTATCTGTATGGGTGCCTGAGTGTTTGTGTGGGTAGGGTGGGTGCGACTCTGTGCATAGATGTGTGAGTGGGTGATTCACTGGGTGGATGGTTTCAAGAGTGCATCTGTGATAGACTGTATGGGTGGGTAAGTGTGTGTAAGAGTGTATTAGTGAGTGAATGTATGTCCCAGTGGTACATGTGTGAGTAACTACATATGTGAAAGGCAGTATATATGTGTGTTGGAGTATATAAATAGCTATAAGCTGAGAGTGTGTGATTGTGAGAGTGACTGTATGGATGAGTGTGTGCTTGCATCAGTGATTGTATAAGAGCGTAAGAATGTGCTAGTATTTGTATGAGTAAGTGAGCTGGTGTGTGTATAACTGTATAGGTGAGTAAATGGCAGTGTGTTTAAATATTTGCATGACTGACTAGGTGTGTGAGTACCTCTATGGATGAGTGGCGGTGTTTGAGTGTCTATATAGGAGTAGGAGTGCATATGATAGTCCTGTACTGAGTGACCGTAAGTATGAGTGACTGTACAGGTGAGTGAGTGGATGTGTGTGTAGACCTAAGAATCAATGAGTGGGTATGTAGTTATTGGTGTTGGAGTGTCTATGGTTTTGCGAATGGCAGTCTGTAATTTAGAGTGGGTGTATCAAAGGTTATATTAGGGTGTGAGGAGGTGCATCAGATTATCACGTGAATGATGTCATCAGTGATGTCATCAGTGATGTCATTTGAGATGTCATCAGTGATGTCATCAGTGATGTCACTGACCATGTCATGAGTGATGTAATATGTGACGTCATCAGCAGTGCATTGCGGGCGCGAGTTATAGTTAGCTGAACTAACTATAACGGGGGAATTTCACGGGTTTTGTACGAAAGTGCAATGTCCAACTAACTATAACTGTCCCTAAAACCTATGGTTTTTTCAGTGAATTTCAAAGGTTTTTTAAATGCAAATTTCTAACTATAACGTGTCTGAAACCTATGGTTTTTTCAGTGAATTTCAAAGGTTTTTTAAATGCTAATTTCTAACTATAACGTGCCTGAAACCTATGGTTTTTTCAGTGAATTTCAAAGGTTTTTTAAATGCTAATTTCTAACTATAACGTGCCTGAAACCTATGGTTTTTTCAGTGAATTTCAAAGTTTTTTTAAATGCTAATTCCCAACTATAACATGTCTGAAACCTATGGTTTTTTTCAGTGAATTTCAAAGGTTTTGTAAATGACAATTTTTAAATGTATTAATTGTTATATTTATTTTTTTGATACTGATTTACTACATTTTTTTAAACTATTTATTTTTAGATATTTTATTTTTTAAATTACATTGTAATTACATTATACATTACATTACAAAATATACTTTCTCAGAATGAATTACTTTAGTTTAAATACTTTGCAAATAGGCAATAGACTTTTAAGTACAGTAGTTACAGTTGTTGCAATGGGCAACACAATTTCAAACACAATGCAACATTGACGTCAATGTGAATTTCTAGTTAAATGCAATTAGTTACTTTATGGATTACTTTTCTAACCACAGGACTGGATCCTAGATTCAGTCCTGGGACATCTCCTGTAAACAGTTGAGTAAAAGCGTTTTGGTTACAGTAGTGATTTTTAAGCAATATTATTGTATTTTAAAAGTTGACACTTAGAAACTTTTTCACATAGAATCACCAATGTTATCCTATGGGAGGAAATTCACTTAGCAGGTAAGTAGTGTTATCGTTACTTTTTCTTACTCAGTGGTGGATCCTGGATCCAGCACTGGTGCATCTCCTGTAAACAGTTTAAAGAATGCGTTTAAGTCATACAGGCGATTTTTAAGGAATATTTGTAGTTTGTGAAAATCGACACTTTGAAACTTTTCTGCTGAAAACCAGACAATGGATTCCTATGGAAGGAAATACAAGTTACTGGTAAGTACGGTTAGAATTACTTTTCAGGGTCAGTGCTGGGCTAAAAGATGCAGCACTGTGTTCTCTCATGATAACAGGTGAGTAAATCGCAATTCGTAGTTCGGCTGATTTTAGAGGAATATTATAAAGTTCCAAAACTCCACACTTAGAAGAATTTCCAAGTGAAACCAGTCAATGTTAGCCTATGGAAGGAAATTCAAGTTACTGGTAAGTACGGTTAGAAGTACTTTTCAGGGTCAGTGCTGGGCTAAAAGATGCAGCACTGGGTTCTCTCCTGATAACAGATGAGTAAATCGGAATTCGTAGTTCGGCTGATTTTAGAGGAATATTATAAAGTTCCAAAACTCCACACACAGAAGAATTTCCAAGTGAAACCAGTCAATGTTAGCCTATGGAAGGAAATTCAAGTTACTGGTAAGTACGGTTAAAATTACTTTTCAGGATCAGTACTGGGCTCAAAGATGCAGCACTGAGGTCTCTCATGATAACAGGTGAGTAAATCGGAATTCGTAGTTCGGCTGATTTTTGAGGAATATTTGCACAATGGTGAAGGAAGGGGTGGGGCCTGAGGTGACATGTCTGCAAACACGCCCCGTGGCGCGTTTTAAGTTGGAGAATTAATCCCTCCTCAATACCGAGGGTCCCTAGGGGCCAACTAGCCCACCAGATACCTCCAGTATGCGCCAGAGAGCTGCGTTGTAGAGTGGTGTTCAGAGGCCACGCCCCTTTTTACAACACTCTGCAACGCAGCTCCGTGGCGCTTACTGGAGGTACCTGGTGGTCTAGTGGGTCCCTCAGGATTGAAGGGGATTTAATTCCCCATCTTAAAACACACCACAGGGCCTGTTTGCACACATGTCACCTGAAGCCCCGCCCCCTCCCTTCACCACTGTGCAAACGCGCCCAGTGGCGCGTTTTAAGTTGGGGGATTAAGTCCCCTTGAATCCTGAGGGTCCCTGGGTTCCAACTAGCCCACCAGGTACCTCCAGTAAACGCCACAGAGCTGCATTGCAGAGAGGTGTAAAAAGGGGCGTGGCCTCTGTACACCTCTCTGCAACGCAGCCCCCTGGCGCATACTGGAGGTTCCTGGTGGGCTAGTTGGCCCCCAGGGACCCCCAGTATTCAAGGGGAATTCGTTCCCCATCTGCAAACGCGCCAGAGTGCTGAAAGAAGGGGGCGTGGCCTCCGGCCGATCTTTTTTTTTTTTTTTTTTAAGAAGGGGGGCTGTGTGGCCCCCTCCATTTTCTAATTTATTGGCCCTGGGGACCCCATCCCCCAGGGCCTGCCCCCTAATATTTTTTTACAAAAATAAAAAATTTGGAAGGGGGCCGCGTGGCCCCCCTCCCCAGGCCTTAATCGGCCCCGGGGACCCCATCCCCCGGGGCTTGGCGTTTTTTTTTTTTTTGTTAAAACTGATGGAGGGGGGCTGCGTTGCCCCCCTCCTCAGGCCACTTATGGCCCCGGGGACCCCATCCCCCGGGGCCGGCCTTTATTTATTTTTTATTTTTTTAAATGTAAATATTTTTGGAGAGGGCTGACCCTATCCTTTGGGGTCCGTGGGGGGACCCCAACTCCCCCACGGACCCTGCCGGCTCCCCGCCTCCTGCGGGAGCCGGCATTGCTTTCCTCATGGGGAGCTGCTAACATGCAGCTCCCCATGTGGAAAGCAATGTGCTTGGATATTGGAAGAGAGAGCAGGTTTCCCTGCTCACTCTTCCAATATCCAAAGCAGTTTGCAATGACAGGACGGGAGCCGCAAGGCTCCCGTCCTGTCATTGCAAACTACAGTGTCCCGGGGTAGGCACCCCGGGACACTGCAGGAGCCGGCCCTGGGGGTGGCGGTCCCCAGGGCCATCAAGGGCTCCAGGAGGGGGGCCGCGCGGCCCCCCTCCCTTCACATGCACAGCCCCTGGGAGGTGGTGGTCCCGGTGGCTCGGGGTCCGTTCCGGACCCCCAAATTAGCATTTTTTTTAGTGCCCCGGGAGGTGGCGGTCCCCGGGGCGTGTGGGGGGGCTTGAGCCCCCCCACACATGTGTATTATTTTTAAAAAAAAGAAGCCCCGGGGGTGGCGGTCCCCAGGGCTGCGGGAGGGCCGAGAGCCTTCCCGCACCATTATTGTTCTAAAGCCCCAGGGGGTGGCGGTCCCCGGGGGGCCTTAGAGGCCCCCCATATTATTAAATAAACCCCCCATGCCCCCGGGACTTGGCCCACCCGGGGGCCAATTAACCACGAAGCGCGGGAGACCGCGTTTCGTTTTTTATTCTCGGCGGGATCCGCGCACCCTGAGCGCATCCCGCCGATTTTTTTAATTTTTTCTTTTTAAAATTTGGCCCTGGGGGTCCTTATAGGACCCCCTGAGCAGGCCTAGGGGGTCAGGGTGTTTCTACCCTGCCCCCTTTTTACGTTTTACGCAGTTGTTTTACTGATTTCTTGTTCCTCGGTTCTACCGAGGAACAAGATGGCTGCCAACACTTCCTGGTTTGGAGTGTTGACAGCCAATTAGCATGCAGCTCGTGGTCGGGAGGGTGCGCGGATCCTCCGTGCCTCTAAATATCGAAACTTTTATTTTGGATTTCTCAGCAACTACTGAACGGATTTACACCATTTAAAAAAAAGGTCGCTTTCTGAACCAAGCGCTACCTTTTTGCAAAATTTGGTGTAATTCCGTTCAGCAGTTCGGGCTGTAGCCGTGGCTAAAATTTCCTATGGGAATTAACATGGAGAAAACGCGTTTTGGGACCCCCCCCTTTTTTTCTCGGCCCCCGCTTGACGTATCAACCAGAGACTTTCACGGTAGGAGCGGAGCACCCCAAAAAGTTGGAAGCTTTTGCGAAGATTCGTCAACCGGCGCAAGAGTTATTTCAAATAGAATGTTGCGGATTTCCTATGGATAAAGGTCCTAACTATAACTATCTACTGGCGACCGCCAGTAGATTATATATATATATATATATATACACACATATATATATATATTGACCCCCAAAAACCCTTAAATTACCCTTACTACCCCACTACCCATATCCCCTACATTTCTAAAATTACCCTTACTACCCCAGTACCTATACCCCCTAAACCCTAAAATTACCCTTGGCACCCCAAAACCCAAACCCACACCCTGAACCCAAAATTTCCCCTTACAACCCAAAACCCAAACCCTCCCTGAACCCTAAAATTACCCCTGGCACCCCAAAACCCAAACCCACCCTAAAATTACACCTGACACCTCAAACCCTCCTTGAACACTAAAATTACCCGACACCCCAAAACCCATACCCACCCTGAACCCCAAAATTAACCCTTGCACCCTAAAACCCAAACACACACTGAACCCTAAAATTACCCCTGACACCCCAAAGCCCAAACCCACCCTGAACCCCAAGATTAAACCTTTCAACCCCAAAACCCAAACACACCCTAAAATTACCCCTGGCACCCCAAAACCCAAAACTACCCTGAACCCTAAAATTACCCCTGGCACCCCAAAAACCAAACCCACCCTGAACCCTATAATTACCCCTGACACCCCTAGACCCATACCCACCCTGAACCCAAAACCCATACCCACCCTGAACTCCAAAAGTAACCCTTGAACCCCCAAACCCCAAACACAACCTGATCCCTAAAATTAACCCTTGTACCCCACAACCCAAACCCACCCAAAATCCTAAAATTACCCTTGGCACCCCCAAAACCAAATTCACCCTGAACCCTAAAATTACCCCTGGCTCCCCAAAACCCATACCCACCATGAACCCCAAAATTAACCCTTGCACCCCAAAACCCAAACCCACCCTGAACCCTAAAATTACCCCAGGCACTCTAAAACCCAAACCCACCCTGAACCCTAAAACTACCCCTGGCACCCCAAAACCCATACCTACCCTGAACCCTAAAATTACCCCTGGCACCCCAAAACCCGTACCCACCCTGAACCCTAAAATTACCTCTGGTACCCCAAAACCCATACCCACCCTGAACCCTAAAATTACTCTTAGCACCCCAAAACCCAAACCCACCCTGAACCCTAAAATTACCCTTGCTACCCCAAACCCCATACCCACCCTAAGACTTAAAATTACCCTTGGCACCTCAAAACCAAAATCCACCCTGAACCCAAAAATTAACCTTGGCACCCCAAAACCTATACCCCTACACCCCAAAACCCAAACCCACCCTAAATCCTATACTTACCTTAAACTTACATGTTAAACACATATGCCTCTACCATTAATGCCTTTACAACTAAATTTGTTGTAAAGGCATGCATGGTAAAAGCATATGCATTGTAATGCCATGCGTTGTAATGGCATTGCGATGTAATGGTAGCTGCGTTGTTACAACCGCATTGTAATGGCAACGGGTTATAACATTCGCGTTGGAATGGTTGTTTCCCATTACCCAGCAACCATGCTTGACATCTGTTAATATCTAATGTCCAAACTAAGCATCCCCTCCAATAGTTTTCTGATGAATTGGACGTGCCATTACGTAGCATGGTGTTTAGTGTTTCCTCCTTATATTTTGTAAACTTCTGCCAGTTTTCAAAACATGCAAATGTGGGAATGTGTGGCGTGTTCAAATCCTTGACTCTAGCTAAACCAAGACATGACGTTTGTTGCACAGTTTTGTTCAGGAAAATCATTTGTTGTGGTTTAAGGCAAGCTCTAAACATTCCCCTGAACCTGCTAATCCCTTCTCCCCCAAATTGATTTGACACCAATAGTATCCCTTCAAAAGTCAAAGCCTTGTGTTGACAGCTGGGAAAGAAAGAAAACTGAATATATCAGCTTGGTGTTTGTCAGCATATTTTTCTTTGCAGGTGATAGTTCAAGTTTATAATACTAATGTATCATAACCATAAAAATAAGCAGACGTCTGCGCAAATGTCTTTGAACTACCCCGTGGTGGTGTAAGGCAATGTTCCCATTGTGTACAATTGAAAACAGCACTTGGAGTACTTGCTTTATGCAGAACATTATGACCGTAATGTTGTAGCTGTACCTTTGTACAGTTCATCAGATGAGAAAACAGTAGAACACCCTAGATTTTCTAGCATTTCATGTACTTTATCTACATCCCAATCATCAGAGGTAGTACTAGGGGTGACAATGTAAGTTAGAGATAATTTAATCAAATATGGAATTTGTAAAAGTTCAGTGGGGCCATATACATCCTACGATACCCTGTCCCAAACAATCCCATCAGGAACTTGAACACCCAAAATGTTTACCAGGGAAAGGTCTCTTCATTCTCGGTGTGATGATGATTGTAGTTTGAGAACCAAGTTCACCAGTTGTACTGCTGAGCGTTCTGGGAGATAATGTCCATTTTGAAGCAGAAAAAAGACTGTCACCAAACCAATCCAGAGGACCAGAAAAAGTAACGCAATTGTAATTCAAAGGTGTTACCATGGAGAAACAAAGTATGTCTTTTTCAGCCAAAGATAGAAAACACGCAGTCTCAGCTGAAACAGTAGATGTGGTGGTGGATCAGATGAATCCGAAGAGACGTCATCAAAGTCGATGAAGTAGCCAGAGGCAGTCCAACCGATTTTTGGCAGGTCTGCAGGTATTAGAACTGGGAGATGACTCGATCTGTGGTACGTTGACGTAAACAGCATTTGTGTCAGGATTCTGAATTGAAATCTGTGTTTCTGTACTGGTTGACTGTACAGTAGTTGTTGCAGTAACTGGCAGAAGAGATGCTTCAATGTTGGTTACTGTTATCTCTCATTTGAGAGGGGATGCTTCATCTGTAATTACAGCTTCCATCTGAACTTCCTGTATAGTAGCAAGAGTAGGCAGGTAACTACCCAGGATCCCATGAGGCTTACTGTTGAGAATCGGCCACATAGTATGGTTTGATCAGCTCAATAGAGAGAAATCTCTTGTTTTTTCTGCTGGCAGGAGGCTGAAGAAGTGCAGTTCTGGTACCTTCAACAGCCAGGACAGGTACAGACACTCTGTAGGAGGGCTCAAATTCTTTCTTGTCCACAATTTTCTCCCTCACCAGATCCCCAATCTTTGGAATCCAGACAGGCCTTGCCGGTACTCCCTTCACTTCACCAGTGGTGGTGCATTTTACTTGGACGTTGCTTTGATCATCCCAGAAACTGTTCAGTTCCTGTAAAACAGTCAGACATTCGTTTAGATCAAGTGGTGTTTCACTGCCACTGTGCTGGGACTGTCAAGGTCTG
Organism: Calotriton arnoldi; assembly: GCA_963921515.1. Classification (NCBI taxonomy): domain Eukaryota; kingdom Metazoa; phylum Chordata; class Amphibia; order Caudata; family Salamandridae; genus Calotriton; species Calotriton arnoldi. Next base: position 897,675 of record CAWUFW010006521.1, on the reverse strand, counting down.
GGACCCACATCTTTACCCTAAACAGGATTTCTTTTTTTGTTGTTGTTGAAAGTACAAAAGATAAATACAAAGATAAGAAACCTTTTCAATCTCGTGCCTCCCCCCTTCCCTCCCTCCACCCCCCTCCCCCGACACTTAAAACATCAAGATAGGCATTGGTTGGTGAGTAACCTATTACAGGTATTCAATGTCTAATGTATCGAGAATCGAGAAAACAGTGAATAAAGGAAAAAAGAAAGAAAAAAGACGGAGGAAAAAAGAAAAGTAGACGAAAAGAAAGAGAAAAAAAAAAAAAAGAATGGCTGATAAAAGTAGACATACCGATACAATATAACTTATAACATTTAACGCTTATTTATGGCGTCAACAGTGTGGATACGAAAAAGTCTCAGCTAAAATCGAGCGGTATCAAGCGTTATTGTGGGTACACTAAGTGTCCCTCAGAATATTCCTCAGAAGAACAAGAACTATTATTTGAATGGCGAAAGCCCCTATTTAGTCTATCTATCTAAACCAAGCGGATAACGGTTGCCAGATAGTAAGACCCTTTTTTTTCCCCTATTGCCCATTTTGGAGAATATAGCCTTTTCCAATTTACAAGTAGAGATCAATCGAGCTAACCAGCAGGAAAATAATGGAGGGTTAGGATCTTTCCATGATGAAGTTATGCAGAGACGCAGAATGGTCATAGCTACAAACATAAGTGCGCCTCCGTTCTTTCTACTGACTTTGTCTTGCATGCCTAATAAAACTGTTGGGGGTGTTAGTTGAATTTCCTGTGATAGGACTTTACTAAAGAAGTCTTCTATCTGACCCAATAGAGGGGTAAGTTGGGGACAAGTAGCGAACATATGGATCGAGTCCGCGCTAAACTCTGCACACCTGGGACAGAGTGTTCCTGCCCCCGTTCCCCCTTTCGCAACTCTGCCCGGTGTAATATATAGAAAAAAGGCGGTCTTAAAAAATTGTGCCTGCAGTTTAGCTGATAGCAAGTCACTCCTGGCTGATTGCACAGCCTGGTTAAATGTGTTAAAAGGGATATTTAGCTTTCTTTGCCATTTATTGGCAGTGGCAAGCATATCATCAGGCATCAAACTGACTAATTTAGTATATATGTATCCAATCCTGGGCAGGGTGGAGTTTTGTAATTTATCAATGAGGTCTACTCTAGAAAAGCCAGCTGTTCCCCCGGTCTTACGAGATAGAAAGTCTCTTATAGCCATATATTTAAAAGACTGATATTCTCCCATTTGAAATTTAGTTTTCAAAGAGCAAAAGGATTTAATACCATCAAGAGTTATCAAGTCTCCCATTTTCAATATACCTGCTCGATGCCATTCAGGTATATAGGAAGCGTCGAATATCGATGGTAAATTGGGGTTGTTGTTAAGAGGGTGTAGTAATTTAAATTACCCAGCCCAAAAGTTTTCCGTATATTGGAGAAGATTTTATAGGCATTCATTAAGGTCTTAAATCTTACCCGTTTGTAATAGCCAAAGGAAAGCTGCTTCCAGGGGCATCCACGGGTCTCTTCCCCCAGGAGCAGTTGATAGGGTGATGGTAGGCCTATATCTGGGGCATGTAAATGTTCTTGTAGTAGCTCTGCGCTGTATTGCATAGCTGCAGCCCAATAATAATATCTCAAATTTGGTAACGCCCAGCCGCCCCTCTCTCGAGGAAGAGAAAGCAGTTTAAAAGCTCGCCTTGGCCGGGAATATGCCCAGATAAATTGAGAGAAAATATGATCGAATTTCTGTAGCATTATTTTACTCAACTCCAAAGGGATAGCTCTAAAAAAAATAGAGCAGTTTAGGGAAATAAGTCATTTTAATGACATTGCATCTCCCTACAATGGTAAGATGCAAGTTATTTAGCCGTTTAAGTGCCCGTTTGGTTTCAGTAGCTAACGGGGTCAGATTTTTCTCTACTATTAAGTCGGTATCAGCCGTTAAAGTGACCCCAGATATTTCGCAGACTGTACCACCCGGGCATCTGCCCAGCCAATTTGATTATTATTAATAATCTGGGATTTACCTTGGTTAAGGGCATATCCTGATACTTTTCCGAACTTTTTGGCCTCTAGTTCTAAAGCATTAATGGCGCTCACAGGATCGGGGGTGACCACCGCCAGGTCATCGGTGTAAGCCATGATTTTAGTGTCCAACCCAAATCTGCTCACCGCTCGAATTGTTTGATTGTTTTCAATAGCCTTTATAAAGGGGTCTATATAAAGAGCGAAGAGCAGAGGTGAGCACAGACAACCTTGGCGGTCCCCCGTGAGATTTTAATCTGCTCCGTCAGAGTACCATTAACTAATAAATTAGCAGTGGGGTTACTAAAGAGAGCTTGTATGGCTTGTATTGCTTTCGGTCCAAAGCACATTTTCCTCATGACAGCCAAAGGAATGACCAGGAGACCCGATCAAACGCTTCCTCAGCGTCAAGTAGAATTAATGAGATCGGGTCTCCTGTTACTTGAGTAGCATCCAATAGGGTAATAGCTCTGCGAATATGTTCAGTCGTACTCTTTTTAGGGATAAACCCATGTTGCCACTGCGAAGCCAGAGACTCTATTCTCAATGATAATCTTGAAGCAAATACTTTGGCATATATTTTGGAGTCGCAATTAATTAGGGTGATTGGTCGATATGATCCCATTTCTAGAGGAGATTTATCTTTTTGGGAAATATCACTATCTTGGCATTAGACCAAGAGTCCGGGGGGTGCACCACTAAAGATAGACCTACCAGTGTAATAAGGATGTTTTAATCTGAGGGGCAAATATTTTATAAAACTCCACTGGTATATGGTCTGCACCTGTCGCTTTCCCATCCGGAAGACTTCCTAGGGCCTTAGCTATCTCTTCCCATCCGGGAGGTTCCTCAAGTTGTTCGTAGTCATCGGGACTAAGTGCCGCCAGGGTAATCTGGCCTAGATATTCCAGACTCTCATCCTCTCTCAGTTTTGATGTCCCTATGTTATCTTCTGAATAGAGATTCTGGTAAAAATCACAAAATGCATTACGGATCTTACTTGCATCTTTTGTGATCTCACCAGAGCTAAGCTGAATTGACTGAATTTCGCTAGCAGATACCTGTTGTCTAATTCTGAGAGCTAGTTGATGGACGATGTTATCACCACATTTGTATATTTTTTCCCTAGTAGAAGCCCATTTCCTGGCAGTTTTCTCAGCAAATATGGACCTTATTTCTGCCTTACTAGTTATTACTTCTAACTGAGCATTTTCAATTTCGGCCCCTAGATTGACTGCTAAGATTAGTTTTTCCTCTGCTTTTTTCATTTTGTCATGTGCCGTTGCTAGCTGTGCTTTGTCTCATTTGTTCTGTCTTATGGAATACCGCAAGGTCTCGACCCAAATGCCCGCCTTCATTGCGTCCCATACAGTTCTCACTGTTGCTGATCCTAAATTAATTTCCAAAAACTCTTTGATCCACCCCTGCATATGTAAGCGGTAAGCCTCATCATACAATAAGGCTTTCTCAAAACTCCAATTCGAGGTTTCCTTCCTAAGCCCTAACCCATTGATGTTTAGAATAAGAGGGTTGTGATCCGACATAAATCGTGGGGCCATCTCAATAGAGCAGTTTTGAAGTATTGATGTAGACACAAGAAAATAATCTAGTCTAGCAAGTGAGAGGTGTGGGGCTGAAAAATATGTGCACCCCGGTTGTGTGGACTTTAAATTGGCCCAGACGTCACTAAGCCCATGTGTTTGTATTAAGTTAAGTAGGGCCTGATAGACTTTGGGCTTCCTGCCTGTATAGGGCCAATGATCGGTTGCCTTCCAGTTGCTGGGCAAATTGATATTTAGATCCCCAGAGATTACCAGTGGTAAAGGCCAATGGGCAAGTTCTCCCGAGATCCAGTTAATGATCCCAGGATCATCCGTGTTACTCCCATATATGGAGCAAAGTGTAAAGGCCGAATTAGGGGGGAGATGACATTCTGCGATAACCCACCTACCCAGAGGATCAGATTTTACCCTATTGGAGGTCAATGGGTGTCTATTTTGAACCAACACGCCAACTCCTCTAGTTTTTGCCCCCTGGGAGGTTTCTCCGATGACCCTATACCCCAGTGTGTTTAGTAAATGCTTCTGGGATCCTTCCACATGTGTTTCTTGTAGGGTGATAAGTTCAGCTCCTAAAAAACGTAGACCCTGAGCTACTCTCTGCCTTTTCGAGGCATCATTTAGGCCACAAATGTTAGCGGACACAATTTTTAAGGAACATTGATTATTCATATTATTTGACATTTTTTAACTGCTTTTCTCCTCGATATATATCCTGTGCTATCATGCATTTGGTGTATCCCACAATATACAAATGTTTTACTTATTTGCACATTTTTTTCCCCTTTTCCTTTCTTTTGCTTTGTGATTTACCCTTCTTTTTTTGTGTTTTGTTTTCATTAGCCAATATCAAATTTACCAGTGTCATGAACCCCACCACCATCCATTCGTGACCCCCCTTTTCCCCCCTCCCCTCCCCCCCACAATTGGAGCAATCAGGGAAACCCTGAATGAAGGTTATCAGTTGGGATGCATCTCCGCTAGCCTATGCCCTAAATTAAACGGGAGGCATTATCGGCCTTGTGCCTCAAATTTTCTAAGCTTCAAGGGACAAGTCACCCAAATTCACAGAAATAATCAAATTACACCACCTTATTGCTAGAGTTGCTTTTCCTGACTTATCGCTTACGTTTTTTTTCCAATATTTTTTTCCCCCTCTAGCCTTTTATTTATTATCCTTCTTTTTCGCCTTGATCTCCCCCAGGTACTCCCCTGCCTTGATCTCAGACATAAAAATGTGTGTGGACCCATTCAAATTAACTTTCAGTCTGGCAGGATTCATTAAAAAGACTTGGGCGCCTAACTGTTGGAATGGGGTGATTAATTGGCGCAAGTGCCACCTGCGCTCTACCGTAGTATGGCAGAAGTCAGGTTTGGCAAAAAACATCACCCCATTAGCCCCTTTTGGAGAATCCGGGCGGGCCTGATCATACACAAATTGTCTAAGGAGGAAGTTCCCTAAGAACACTAGAAAAGCCCTAGGTTTCCCATCGGAAGGGTTGCTGCCACTTCTATTCGGCTTGATGTTAAAGGGGAATCGGTGCGCTCGCTGGATTTCATAGTCCCAGTTCCAGTTCGTTTGAGTCGGGACGGTTTCGCGTAGTAGTTGTACGATGTAGCGCCTTGGGTCATCACCTTCAGCTCCTTCCGGAATGCCTAGCAGTCGGAGATTGTTCCTACGCTGTCGATTTTCTTGTTCCTCCATTTTCATCCTAACATCTGCTAGACATGCCTCATGAGCCGGCCCCTGGTTCTTTAAAGTGGTAACCTCTGTTTCTAGGCTCTCTGTACGGCCTTCAACCATGCAGACCCGGTCGCTTATGTCAGTACATAGTTTGTTTAATTTTCGCAAGCCCCCCTGTAGCTTTTTGGCTGCCCCCTTAGCGGCTCGATTGTCGGAGCGAACCTCTTCTTGAAAATCCTTGATAGAGGCCAAGATTGAAGATAAGGAGGATTCTGTCGTAGGTTCGGTTGCGATTGCAGATTTAGCGTTTTCCCAGATAGGTATCTGTGCATCTGCTTCATATGGGGGGATAAGACATTTGCGAATCTGAATAGTCCCATTTGAGCTGGCTCCGTCTTTTAGGGGGATTTCTATTCTTTACCTGACGTTGTACCGTCCCTGTATTTTTAGAGAGGCCAATACTAATGTCTTCGCTAGAGCTAGAACTGATTGGTTCTCCGTCAGAGGTGGATAAAGAGCCGTCTGAGACCGAGTAGAAATGTTCACCACTAACCTCTGGAGTCCATGGGGCTCTAAGGCCAGAATTAGGTTCTGCTCTGAGGATATAATCAGTAATACCTTTTGCAAGGTGGTTTAGCCCAGTTTCGCTTACGGCCATCATCCTAGTAGTTACAGAGTCTAAGGGGGTAGCAGCATCTTCAGGAGGCGGTGCAGGAGTAGTTAAATCAACAGGTACCTTTTCCAAAGTCACTAGGCCCTCTGAGCTACTTTGGTCTATAGATTGCTCACCGAGAGATACCTCCCTTTGAAAAAGAATGCCACTTTCTTGAGACTCCCCCGGGTTAGCTCCAGGGTTCAGGTGCTCCCCTACGTCTGCAAGCAGGTGGTCTAGTTCGAGTGTTGCGGGGGGTGTGGGGGTTGGGGCGTCATTCAGAGCAGCGTCAGGATTAATAGATAGTGTCTTAGATCCTGCAAGCATTTCTGCAATTGTTGGTTGAGAGCCCTCCTTAGCCCCCCGGATGCCCCCACCACCTCCGGTTTTTCCTGTAACCCGTTTTAAACAGCTAGCTTCCCTTTTACCTTTTATTAGACTGTCCGGTGCAGCAGCCTCCCCTGGAGTAATGTTATTTGGCGTGGGCTGGGGGACCCTTGGTTTGTTGGTTTTCACAGCTCTGGGGCCCCTGGACGACATTTGCCGCTTCAGATGTAGTTTTCTGTTATTCAATCCTGGAGTGAGCACCGAGGGAGCCGAGTGGCACAGTAACAGAAGGAGGCAAAAGAAATAAAGCGCTCTTCCTAGCGCGTCGAGTCTTCCTCTTCTTGTATTTCCCCGGGTTTGAGAGCAGAGCTGTAATGCTCGTGTTCTGCTCTCGCTCTGACTCAAAAGCGGAGATCCCAGAAGGAGCGCTAGGATCGGTGACACAATGTTGCAGAAAATCAGAAGGCAGATGAAACAAAGTATCGTTTCTCCCAGCACGACGTCTCTTCCAAAATAGCAGACAAATTCCAGACTTCTTTGGGCTGAAGAGCGGAGCAGCTGCACTCGCGTCCCGCTTTCCTTCAACCTCGACATCTTAGATCAGTCCGCATGGCCGATTGTCAAAATTCACGGCATGCGCGGCTGAGTGACGAGGAATCAAACTGACACCAAACTGACACCATCTCGCTCTCCTAAACAGGATTTCTTATGGAGTCAAACCACCCAGGGATTTTCTAGGCAGATTGTTAAGTGCCCTGTGGACCCCATATAGATGATGGATCAACTGAAACCTGAGCCTAGTACCCTGGATGCTAAAGACTGCTTTAAGTCCCGGTTTTTCCTCTCCACAACTGGGTTTCCCTCTGGATGGTATGGGGAGGAATAACGCAAGGTCACACCCAGGCTTCCCATGGCTTCTTTGTAAGCCATAGAGCCAAACGCCGGACCCTCATCAGAATGTAGTGTGCCAACTGCATATGTCCCGATAAAGACTCTAAGATCCTTTATAACAGTTTGGGTGTCTGCCGACTGCTGTGGCCATACCCATAGTAATCAAGAGCAGGAATCCACTGCTACCAAGATATACTTGTAAGCCCCATCTGATGCCAAAGGGCAGCAACGGTCCAAATAAGCACAAGCCAGAGGCTTATTTGAAATCATTAGAGACATCTGTGGTGGACGCATCATGGTGGAACCCTTCATTTGCTGGCGGATGTCACATTTGAGGTCAAAGTCCTTGGTCTGTTTGTAAAGACCTGGCCACCAGTGGCGTTGCTGCAATAATTAAATTGTAGCAGCTATCTCTGCGTGTGCTGATGCAAGACCCTTGTGTGCAGCTAGAATCAATCCTAACCTGCGATCTGAATTTGGTATTACTATATCCCCCACTCCAGGAATGTGAGGAAATGGAATGTTTTGTGCATCTAACTTGTGTACTTGAGTGGAAAGTCTTTCGGCAAGTGGGTGTCATGTGCAGCGTTGACAGCCACCATGATGTCTGTGTCTATCCTCATACTTGAACAAGTTATTGGTAGGGGTGGGCAGTGAACTCCGCTCCGCCTGCAGAGTTCACAGAGTTTTACCCATTACGCGCTCCGCTTAGAGCACGGAGTTCGCCAAAAACTCTGCTACCACCGTGTAGCGGAGTTTACTGCTCCCCAATCTCCAAAAACAAACGTCTTCTGATGTCTCCATGCACCATATCCTGCATTCACCATGATAGATAACATAAATTCGGTCACCTGAGCCCCATCTTCTTTAATATGTAGACTGGCACCCATGCACTTGACTTTACACAAAAAGTGAATTTGAGGTATGACAAAGATATGCGACACAGCAATACACCAGCACGCGATGTAGATAGACACATTGTTGTGAGGCCAGTCTATGTGGAACTAGGGAGATGCGACCATGATGCCAGTACAGACCGGGTGGTTCTCGGGGGCGGATGGTGCAGCAGATGCTGCTGAGGACTAGAGTTCAGTCACCTCCGGCTAACCAACACACCACTCTGGTTTGGGCAGGTGGTCTGGGTTTAACCGGGTGACCCACCAGATCCGATCTTCTCTAAACAGTGCAGTGTATGTATGAGAGCTCTGCCTCGTAAATTATGGCGAGCAAGGCCAGAGTCTGTGGCGAGGAGCCAACGTATCAGGTAAGCCTATTTTATTCCCATGTCATTGTCTGTTCTGTGACCCCGGCCTCATCTTCCTTGACATTGCGGTGCTGTGCTCAAGGAGTGCTCTACCCCATTTTATTGTTTGTGTGTATCTCAAATCCGCCAGCTGTGTGGTGCAGTCACTAAGTGACTGCGTGTAGGTTTTCTCAGGATGAAATTCTCCATCCTGCATGTGCCTCTTTACGGCTGCGCATGCTGCTGAGTAATAGTGTTTTGGCCCTACGGCAGGCTGGGCAGAACTATCAGTATATATGATGTAATAATACCCCTCTAGAGGCATTATTTCATTAGGCAGAGGATATTCTGGTTCATATTGCAGAAAAGATTGTGTTTTTAGTGTAGAGTCAAATTCATAATCTACGTCTGTTGCAGTGAGTGAGTTAGCCAATGGTATCCAACGTGGATGTAATGCTTTTGCCTTTGGGATGCTTGCTCTTATGAAGGCCTCTAGGGTGGGCACCAGGGTCACGACAATGATGCATTTTCCATGAGCCAGTGATCTCTCTCTAACCACAGCAGTCTGTACCGCTGTCAGTATTTTTACTGTGGGTGCAAAGCGCATTTCAGGATTGGTGTATAAATGCGATTTATATGAAATTGGTACAGTGTCACCTTTATTGAATGTAAAGTAGGTCTACCCTGATGCCACTGTGATGATGCAGATCACCAGGTTGGTTGTGTTTACACATGTGTGCAAGTGTTTTGAAGCTAGCATGTCAGCTTGTACTGAATGTAGTATTTATGTATGTTCAGTAGGTCAGTGTGTGCTTGAGAAGTCTGGACGAATCAAGTCGTAGAATGGTTTAACCCATTCTGCGTAATATGGAATGCAAATTCTGCCAAAATGTTGGAATTCCAATATAGATTGTAATCTCTTCAACATAGTTGGAGGTTGTAAGAGCACACATTTCTCTAAGAAATGTATTGCCAAACTTTTGCCTCCACATGACAGTTCATATCCCAAAAGCAGGACATTGAATTAGGCAATTTTTTATTTTTATATATATATATTTGCAGGCCAAAAGTGCTCCAAAAGGTCATCATCCATTAAATATAAGTCATTGAAATAGGACAATGCCTTGTCATCAAAAAGTTTGTAGAAGTTCTGTTACCCTGGCTAAAAACAGCCTGCGCTATATTTTGACAGAAAAATCCAATGGAGATATCTAGTGTTGTTTTGTATTTTTTACGCACCATGTTGTTCATTAGTGTTGTGCTGCACACGTTTTGTACTGCAAATGTGCGAGTAGCTATGTGTAAGTGTCTGTAGTCTAATACTAGATGATTTGAATGGTCTGGTTTCATCATGGGAAACAAGGGATTAATCATTGAAGATGTGCAACTTTCTATTACACCCTCGTATTCAAGTTGTGTGAGAATCTCCCTAACTTGTTTTTTAGCCTCATTCTTAATGGGGTATTGTATTTGAGGTTATGGGGTCGACCTCAGTGGTATTTCATGGTAAGGGGAACTGTCATCCAACCCCACATGCTTGCGGTATATCGAAGGAGATATAGCTAACACCCACTCATCGGCACATGAATCTTTATATGATTCTGGAACGAGGTCGGAAAAGGCAGGTAAAATTACTGTTTCTCCATTTGGGCAGTCTATCATGAATTCGGGTGGCCAATCTTTTTCAGCCAAAAGAATATCGTATCCGTATGTTATGTCCTCCAAAAAGTCAACATTCATATTTCTAGGTTTGTCCCCCTCCAATTGGAGTTGTATTTTGTATAAACGATGTGGGACACTTACCCTAGTATACGGTGTTTCCAGTTGGATATATTCACTCAGCACTTCTCCCACCAGACAATTCATCAGGTTCCGGTGAACTATCATGATTTCGGCTGCGCTGTTCAGCATGGTCACTGCCCATTCCTGTTCAGACGCAGTGTCCTCAATATCCGTGGCATATGCCTGACCTTAAATCCAGCCACCTTCTTTTTTAACTGACATTTTGATGTTTTAGGTTTATCTTGCTGTTGAATGATGTAGTCAGATGAGTGTTGTGAGTATGCCTAGGCAGAGTTTGCGAATTGACAAAAAAACTCTACTGCACTACTCGGAGTTCCGCGAGCGGCGGAGTGCGTTAGGGTCATGCCGTTCATGGTGATTTTAAGCGTTGGGTGTTTGTCCCGCGCTGTATAATCATCTCGAATGGCACCATGCGCAGCGCAAGAAGGCGCAGCTTCCTTTTTGCTACTCGTGTAGATTTTCTACTTGAGCAGCAGCTTTCTCAACGCGAACAGAAGGTTTCTCAATGCGAGTGGTTGCACCTGCGGCGGCCACTCGCATTGAGAAATCCAACCACCCACATTGAGAAATCTCACCAGGAGATTGATTTTCCTCGCTCGCCAACTAGACCTTGGCAAGCAAGGAAAAATCTCGCCGGGAGGTGGATTTTCCTCGCTTGCCCTCGCCAACTTGATGTTGACGAGCGAGGAAAAAAACTCTGCTCCAGAACTCCGCATGCTCCACGTAGTGCGGAAAATTCCACAAACTCCGCTAACGGAGCGGAGTTCACCGCCCAGGGCTAGCTGTGAGTCCTTTTTGGGTTCACGTGCTCCTCTGATCTGCACTCTGACCGTCCACCTATCTCTGAACATTTTTCGGATGACTCCTGAAAGGAATGAGACAAACATGTATCAGTATCCTGATACCTGTTTGATGGTCTAATACTATCACGTTACACAGGTTATAGCGCTTCTCATTGGCTTCCTGTTGAGGAGACCCATCTTTGTTTTTCCTATTATCTCACTTTTGCTTTGTAGAATACTCGGGTGCTTGCTTAGAGTTATCCATTTCAGAATTACTCGCTAGTTGTGGTTTACCAGGTCTGGCTCCCAAAATATCTCTACCTAGTGAAGCATAGGTTTCTTTGATAATCTTAGGTAATTTGCGCTTCTTTTGTGCCAGAGCCAAATCCCCCAGACGCTGGTATATAGCCAACGTTGCTGCTTCCCCCTTTATGTTACTTAACATAATGGCGGATACCGCTGCAAAATTGCCCATCAGATTCATGCCCAAATCCAGGACAGGTGCTGGCACAAACTCATTCTGTATGTGTTTAAGCACTTCCCACAAAACAGCTAATGAAGGGGTACAGTGTATTCTGATATATAATGCAGCACAAAATGTACCCCAAGTGGTGCAAACCTCTAGAGGGGGAGCCATCCGCATCGGCAAGCGAATAGTCAATATTCTGTGTTTTTCCTGCGGTCCTGTATGGGGAAACACCACTTCAAGCTGACTTGTTTTTTGTGCCCTCCAGAACAGAATCTCCTCCCATCTGATGGGACCCTTACCCATGACTGCATTTGGGGCCAGATGTAAGACCGTTTTTTGCAGTCACAAACGGGAAATCGGCCCGTTTGCGCCCACAAAATAGTTCTGCCCCATGTACAAACCCTATTTTGCGAGTCAGTAACCTATTTCCAACTTGCAAAATAGGGTTTGCGACTCGCTATTAAGAAGGGGCGTGCCAAGGGCGTCCCTTCCTAATAGCGACTCGCACTTCAATGTAAGATTGTTTTGCGGCCGCAAAACACTTGCAGTTTACCACCTACTTCAAGGACCCCTTCCCCTTTGTAAATGTATGCGAAAATATTTTTTTAAAAGAGCAGGCAGTGGTCCCACGGACCACTGCCTACTCTTAAAACTGAAACAGAAATGTTTCATTTTTCTTTTTTAAACGCATCCCGTTTTCCTTTAAGGAAAACGGGGTGCATTTAAAAAAAACTGCTTTATTGAAAAAGCAGTCACAGGCACACTGGTCTGCTGACCCCAGCAGGCCACCATCGTTGGGAGTGCTAGCCATTCCCAATGGGGTCGGAAATTGCACCTGCCTCATGAAAATTAATGAGGCAGGCAATTTGCAACCCCATTAGGAATCGCAAACAGTGTCTGAGACACTGTTGTACATTACATTTTGCGAGTCGCAAATTGCAAGTCGCAAAACGACGCAATTTGTGACTCACAAACTGTAAGGGTAGTCCAGCTGGCCCTTAGTGTTGGTGGGCTGATGCCCAAAATAGCCAATTGTGGTTGTGCAGCTTGAGCAGTACGCACAGGGCTAAGTGTTTATGTTTGAATAAGAAAGGATGCCAAACATCTATATATTGTCACTAAGTGTTTGTATACTCTCCGCAATTGTACTGCTGATAAATTATCAACATTAGGATGCAGTGTGTATCAGGCTAAGACTGGCCATGTTGCTCCCTCATTGCTGAGGGGACCTAGTCTAACATTTTCTGTTGTGTGTCGAAGGGCACCACCAAACCAAATTCTGTGTTCTTGGTATGTTAAAGGTATCTCTAATTCTTCATATGGTGTATAGTTATTTGGTACTTCATCTTGTGTATCGTTGTGAAATAGCCCTGTTGAGTTGTCTGCAGCCAGGAATGCAGCCCAGGAATAGAATGCCTATGTGCTATATGCTTCATGAGCCTCAACCACGAAGGTAACATCTCCACCCGTAAGTGTGAGACCATGTTGTAATAGTTTCTGAGTAAACGCATGCCTGCAGTTTTCAGCAATGTTAAGTGCTGAAGGACCTTCATCTCCAGATATTGTGTATGAATTTCTGAGAGGGTATCACAATGGGAATAAATCCTTTGAAGAGTTCAAGCTTGAACAACCTACTGCCAATATGCAGGGGTTACCTACTCAGCTGAGGAAGATACTCCCTACCACCACAGAGGTCTCTGGTTAGGAGGTAAGTAGAGGTCTCTGGGTATGCACGAGAGAACTACTCAGGTGATCCATTAACTAAGAACCCAAATTACCAACTTTGGTGGTGCCAGGTCTTACGGTTTCCACTCAGGATATGTTGGCCTATAGACCAGCTAGCTCATAGTGCCACATAAGTACCTCTACACCTAGTAAGGTAACAAATGCTTTGGGCAACCTCAGAACATTATAACCCTGATCCCTCCAGTAATCGTGGTAAGAGCTCTGGAACCTTTTCACTCAGTCACTGGTGCTCCCTCAGAGAGATATACAAAAAAACAAAAAGGGGCATTTTCAATATTTATTGAACCATTATGATTGTTGTATAAAATATATGTGCTGCAATAATCAATAGACAGAAGCAGATAAAAGTGGTTAGCAATATGAGGACAGGGAAGAGAATTAACAATTCCACCATCATGCTAAAACAGTGTATGTACGCTGGTATATGTACTCCTACTATGCATTCCCTAACCTAGTTGCCTACGGTGAGTGTTCTGCCAAGAATCTCCTATTGGATGATCTAACCCCCCCATTACCTGAAGGCAAGGTATGTAGGTCCCCGTCTTGGTCACAAGTTGGACACCCCTCCTCGCAAAGGGAAAACAGGAACCAGCTGGGCTGAGACTCCGACACAGCGACAACCTTGCAATGACAGCAGAGTGCTCCACTGATCTGCACACGGAAATACGTGTGTATTTATAAGAACAGTTTTCATGCTTCAGTGTCGAAGCTCCAGCTGCGCTGACATTGTTTATTGTCTCTTTGATAGCAATGTTGCCTCATGGACGCAATTACAAACAACAACATTTCCACAATGTGTGTCGAGGCCCTAAACGAAATGTTCAATATTGTCATGATAGTGTAATTACGAAGTGGTTTTGTAAGCAAAGTGCTTTCAGAGAAACTAATCTGGCACTGTCATGCAAGCAAATGTGTGTCAAAAGTTATTGTGTGGAAGAGAAGGCAACTTAAGAAATGTGTACATGTAAAAATGGCAGTGTTTCCTCCCTGGCCTAACCGAGCCACGTGACACGCCATATATGTGACTTCTTTTAGATAAAGCAAACCTTTTTTTAAATGCATCCCATTTTACTTAAAGGAAATGGGTTGCAGTAAAAAAAAAAACGTGTCTTTTTTTGAGCTTTGTTCAAGAGTCGTCCAAGGAATAGTATCAGTAGGGTTTGGGATTTGCCTTCACCAAGCTCCAAGTAGATGTGCAGTACTTCAAAGCAGCTTCAAGTAGGTGCATGAAGCTTAGTTTGTCTCCATGTAGGTGTATAGCAGTTCAGTTGTAATTAGTGCCTAGGTAGGTAGTGGAACTTAGGCTAAGCAGGCTCCATGTAGGTATTCAATGTCTCACTAGTGGCTCCATGTAGGTGTGCATCACTTGGTTTGTATCTTCGTGTAAACATATGGCACTTCAGGTCTGATATGATGCCTAATGTTTATGTTCGCAAACATCAAATTCCATTTATTGCCAAGTTAAAGGTAAGCTGCATGTACGTGTATAGCATCTAGTTTGAGCCCCCATGTCAGTGAATAGCATCTTTTATGGTATAATGCCTTATATTTATAATTCATAAATATTATGTTCTATGAAGTGCTAATATATAACATTTGCAAGTTGTGAACTTTCTGGCTGTTTTTTTAGATTTCCTTTGCTGTTAACAACCAGTAATGCATGCACAATTGGCTTCAACAATAAAATGTGCATACACAAACTAGGCACATGTGCAATTATCTCACTGTTTCTTCATGAAGTGTTGTCTAGTATTTATCAAAATTTACAGACATATGCAGCACTGGTGCCTGTGCACTGGAGACTTGGTTTTTCCTAAATAATTCAAAAACAGTTGAACAATATTACACCACACAAATGGAATGCACCAAAAATAGGCAAGTACTATAAGCTTGCCAAATTTGGAACACTTTAGTGCACATTTTTTTACATCTTCATGGTGATAGTTGCTGATAGTGTCTGTATTTGGGAAACCTATTTATAACCTTTGCCTCTTTTGGCCAATGTCTACCAACTCTTGCATGCTGACAGTTTGAATTTTTTAAGACTGTTGGACACAAGTTTGATGCACAGATCTCCTAGGCCAGCGGGTCTTAACCTTTTAACTTCTGTGGACCCTCACTGAAGCATAACTTGAATTTGGGGACCCCCACTGAGTCATTATTGGAACCATGGGACCCCCGGCCTAAACAATTTCAATGATTTGAACCTCAAGACAATACACAAAAATACAAAAACATGTATACACTACAAAAATGCTCAAATATTGAAATATTTTGTGTGACTCACAATTAAATATTGAAAAAGTTTTCATATTTTCAATTTTGCTTCTATATTTTTATATACTTTAATATTTTGTATTTGTTAATTTTATTATTAGTTAATTTTGTAAATGAGTCACAGTCACCCTGAGTAGGCCTCACAGATCCCAAAAGGTTAAGAACCACTGTATGAGAAAGTGAGGTGTCAACCTTAACTACAGAAGCATGAATGCACCTCTGTAATATATGTATTGCAGAGGCAGTATTCACATCTTGGTAGGTAAGGTTGATACAACACTGAATTGGAAAAGCCATTTTTGATTTGCTAATAATTTTTAATAATTTTTTAAACAATATGCACCAAACTTTGTAAAACAGAGGATTCACTTAGTTAATGTAATTTTAGTATAAAATTGATTGATCAAGAGCCACAAAAGTTCAACATGGGTCCCAAAAATGTAATTTGAATGGGAAATCCCATTTGGAATTGTAGAACAGCCAATTTTTAAAAGAAAATCAATACAAAATGTGCTGCCCTGTATGCATGCATGAGTTATGGATAAATATGTTAGTCTGCTTGAGCAGATAGGGAAACAAGAGCAAAAAGGCCTTTGGATTGTTTTGGGGATAAATAAGAGAATTGATTGGTTTAATGTAGTGGTATGAAAATGATTTAACTCATAAACTAGAAGATATGTAGTGTGAAACTTTACATTGCATACAAATGCTCTCTCTACAGATACATTTATTGTTCATGACAACACTTTGACACACTCTTATCATGAATTGGGGTATATTACTTATCACTAATATGGAATACATATTGGTGTTAAAACAAAAAGGCATGAGCAAAACCTGAGCTCTTCATATAACTTTTAACAGGTATTGTCAGCGCCAGTAGGTCTGATTCAGATCTGAAAGTACTTTGTCAGTCACTGATGAGTTTAGGCTCTCAATATTTCAAAATACATGCATTCTGTTGCTTATACTTGCACTCATACATCCATTCAACCACCCACTGACTCATTCTTGCATTTGCCCCTATTATCCATCTGCAATAAATCATGTACACAAATTGAAAAAGCATATCGAATATAAATTGAAAAAAGAAACGCAGAAAAAAGAAACATGTCACCACCTAACCTTGGCAGGAATAAGCTTGAAAACAAACATAAAATGAACATAGCAGTGGGTAGCAGTCTTGCAAACAAATTGTATGTAGTGTATCATTGTTTTAAAGTTCCAACATTGCTGTCACATTTAGAAGCAATGTGATGGTCATCTTGGAGCAGTAAAAACAATGATGCACGTTGCACAATACCAATGCAAGTCGACCGTTCAGTTAACATTACACTGGGATGACATTTAAATTTAGGGATGTGCAGTAAATTTTGCTTCGCCAGCAGAGTTAGTGGAGTTCTAGCACTCTGCGCTCCGCTTGGAGCATGGAGTTCAGCACAAAATCCATCAATAGCCGCAGAGCAGAGTTAACCGGCGCAGCGGCACCCACCACAGCCCAGGCACCCATGTACCACAGCCTGTACACAGAGGATGACTAGAGCGAGGCAATGGAAGCCAGCAACATTTGCCTCAGTTTACTTCTGAGAGCCACTTGGGCTTTACACGGTCATGTTGTGCATCATCACGCACAGCCAAGAGTGAGTGCCTAGCTCCTTCTGCTCCCAACATGGTTACACTACTCTCCATCAGCCACAGTGTGATCATATTTGGGGCTGGGATGGACGCATAGATACAGGGTTGTGTTTGTCACGTGGCTGATGCAATGGTGTCCCCAGGTCCACTGTGAGACTCGACAGACCCTCGTGCACCGATTATCTTTTCCAGGCTGGAGTGTGCAATCTGAGCTCGCTTTTATTTCTCCTCCTGAAGCTTTATGGTAAAGTACACAGACTGCACCAGGGAGAGACAGACAAAGGCTGCTGCCCTGTCATGATACTCTCCTGTGAAAGCAGGTTTCTGCTCAGAGCCTTCAGGGAGCTGTTCAATTCATAATTGGCCATAGTTCTTGCCAAAACAAATTTTCTTTTTGAGCTACAAATGTGCTGCTGAACACTACCACAGCAGGATTCGCTTCCAGGAGCCACACACACTGAATTTCACATTAGCTGAAGGTAATTTCTGTACAGCTGGGTAGTAAGGTGAGGTGCGAGGTCATGCCATTTTCAGGGCACTTCAAAAGGAAGAGCTGGGTCGGTGACTGCATGCAGACGACAAGAGCACAGCATGGTGTCTCCCGGCGCCTGCACCAACAAAATCCTCTCCTTCCTTCCCTTCCTACTTGTGCTCTTTGAATTGCAGTATGAAAGTAAGAAATATGAATGTGGGTTGTCAGGCTGTGCTGCTGCTGGGGTGTCCTGTGTTGTCCTGGCTAAGGAAGCACCAGATGCAGCTGCTCTTAGAAGATGTTGTGCAGGGATACAGGACTCCAGACTTTCTTTAATAAGACTGAATATATGAGCCTGTTGTGGAAGGTATCTGAGTCACTCTTCTAAATATAGCCCCAGCATGTTTATAGGCGCAGTGTTCATTATTGCATAGCAGAGGGCAACTCCCTAATTCTGATTTGCATTCATGGCATGGTCAGTCTCTGTGCACAGTCATGGATATGCCTTATCTGTTTAGTACTAGTTGAGAGTCTGATCCTGCAGACGTTCTTGTCAAAGAGGTTTGTGGCCCATGTCTGCATGCAACACCCATGCTATTTCTGAGCCATCTAGCACAAGGTCGTCCTCTTCCCCCTTCCATCTTCTTCCAAGCTTCCGTCCCCTTCCTTTGCCATCGTTCCATCCTTAACTTTGTCTATTTTCTCTTTGCATTTCCCCATGTGGTTGTTTTTCCACTTCCCCTCCCAACACTTCCCTCGATTTCCAATGCAAAATAAACAAAGCACTTTATCGGCATGGTAAACCGATATGATCACAGAAAATGCACCCAGTATTTTTGTTTATATTTTTTTAATTTTGAAGCACATATTTGAGAGAATAGAACGCTCTACATTTGATAGGATGATAAAAACTAAATTGTGCACCGATTTTACAAATGTAATTCGTGTGTGAATGCATAAAGGATGAGCATATTAATGTTATGATGACTTTGTGTAGAAGTGAAGAAAAAAATTGAATTTTCTATTTAGAAGAATGGAGAATGTAACTGCTTAGTGAGTTATGAGCCCTTATTCATGGAATAGAAATTATTTCATTCTTCTTTAAAGTCGAGGTTTGAGGGGGGGGGCTGTTAGCTCATTGGAAGGTTATGCAACCTGTGCAGAATATCCAGTAGGACTTCAGGGAGTGTAAGTGTTGTGTAGTTCCCACTAATCCATAGGACCTGTGCGTTTGTGGACAACATAAACTTTGGGTGAGGTGCTTAGACTGATTCCAGGCACCCCCACAGTATGTCTTCGCCTAGAGATCACCTAGCTCACAGTGCCACCATAAGCTCCCTAACCCAAACAGGGACCGAATGGCTTCTGGCAACCACTGAACATGACAACCCTAACAACTCAGGGATCGTGGTAACAGATCTAGAACCTTTTCACTCAGTCATTAGGGCACTCTTGTTCTCAGAGAAGTATGCAAAGAATACACAATGGGAGGTTTTCAATATATTTATTGAAACACTATTCTTGTATAGAATGCATGTGCTGCGATAATCAGTAGACAGAAGCAGATGAAAGTGATTACAAGCACCAAAAGAGTAAATAGCAGATACAGTTCCACCATGATGCTAAGACAGTGTATCTATGCAGGCATATAATACACGGTAGGAATCAGGTGTACTCCTACAATGCAATCCGTACTCTATGTGTATCTAGAGTGTATGGTGGTGTAGAGCCAAGAATCCCCCCACGGGATGATCCAACCCCTATACCTGGCGGGAAAGAATGTAGGACCCCGTCTTGGTCACAAACTGGACCCCCTCATAGAGATGTTAGAAAGCTGCTTAGCGAAGGCTCAGCATACGGGACCTTTCAATGTCAGTGGAAGTGTCTCCTCTGCCAACCCCCGGAAATGCATCTTTATTTATAATAAAAAGCATCCTTGTGATGTATACGCAGATTATCATTGGTATGGATATATAGCCCTGTCGCCCCATGGATGAAGATAGAACAACATTTGTACATAGCGCGTAAAGGCCTTGTACTCAGTGTCCAAGGCATCATGATAATGTTGCACGAAGTTAGATGTACAAGCAAAACAGTGTTATATTCCATATAGGTACCCCAATATAGGCTCAGGTAACATCCCAACTTTTCACCTATATTCATCTCTACATTACATACATAACGGGCTGTTAGGACTGACCCTTTACCTAGTTACAGTACTGCTTACAGAACGTAGGGTTTTTCCCCGAACAATAGCCTCATACATTATGCATGAGGATCCTTGGATTCTAGGAAACTCAGCAGGACTACAATCTCCTGTATAATAACTATATACAAGGTTCATTCCCGACGCACATTTAGGTACATCTAGTTAGGGTAGCATCGTAGGAGTACGCATTTCATTGTCATGTATTTTATATACTTGCCTGTATTCATGGTTATGCAAGATGGTAGAACCCTACCATCCTTTTACCTTTTTAGTGCTTCTAATCATTTATATCCGTTTCTGTCTAGTGGTTGTTTCAGCACACCTATTTTACACTAGAAAGACGAATGTTCAATAAATACTTATTGAAAAACGTCCATATCGTTTATTCTGTGTATCTCTTTGAGACTATGTGAGCACAAGTGACTGAGCGAAAAGTATTGCACTGTCTGCCTGTGGAGGCGCGAATAAAATTCAAAATTTTGACTATTGCTCACAGCGCTCTCCATGACCTAGGACCTATATACTTACAGAAGAGGTTTGACTTTTATGTCCCGGTAAGACAGCTGCGTTCTTCCTCGCAACTCCTGGCTCTGATCCCTCGGTTTAACCGTCAAAGGCTTGGAGATAGCTCCTTTGTCCTTAAAGCTGCCCTGGCATGGAATGCCCTGCCGCTAGCTCTGCGCGGCATTCAAGTTCTTGCAACTTTTAAGAAAAAGTTAAAAACCTTTCTCTTTTAGCTTTGCCTCTGTTCTGGTCCCTTTTCAGGTTCGCGCCGGGACACTCTGTTGAGTATCTGTGCGCGCTACAAATTTATATAACATAACATAACTGTTTCCACGGTTCTGAGGGATCAGGGTTGTCATGTTCGATAGTTGCCAAGAGCTATTCTCTCCTTGGTAAGAGGAGTTTCTAGTGGCACTGTGAGCTAGCTGGTATACAGGCCAACATACCCGGTGGGGGTGTCTGGAATCAGTCTGGACACCAAGCCCGCAGTGTATGTTTTCCAAACGCGCAGATCCTGTATAGGTCTTGTAGGAACTACACGACATGGCGCCGCCAATGTTGGTTGGGCACTTATTTAACGGTCAAATCTGAGTAGTTCAGTCGTGCTATTCTCAGAGACCCCTACTCACATTTCCCCAGAGACGTCTGGAGTGGGAGGGAACAAAAATCCGCCGCAGATAAGTAGGCAAAATCCTATGTGTATTGGCTGTTGGTTAATCAAGCTAGAAGGACACATTGTTCCTATTGTGCATAACACCTTATCTCAGTTCCCTTGAAAAACTCTTCCTACCTAAAAACAATGACTAGGCAGGGAGACACTCTGCGTGAACTGTATATAACAGAGGAAGAAGGAGATGCAGATGCAATATATCTTTCAGAAAAAGTTAGAAATGCCATCACCCTAAAACTAGCATCATATGATTTAACAGCTACTGGGTGGGCAAGTAACGTTCGTGATTGAGGCACACGAATCATACAGAACAGTGGTATTCTATTCATGGGTTAGATTCCCACAGGCAGATGCACAAACAAAAACATTTCATTACTATGTCGAAGATGACATACCGAACGAATATTGTCCTTATGAGGACATTGAAGTTCCGCTCACTTACCAGGAGCAAAAATACTGGTTTAAAGGCGCCCTCCCCATACAACAAATAAATTAAGACTCGGTCCGCTCGAAAGAGACGGAGCAACATGGCCGGTACTAGCGGCCTACACACCACACCCTGACATTGAAACAATGCCAGCAGGAGACTTACTTACACTTCACAGAGAACTAATAAGACTTTACAGAAACATGACACAGTTTGTGAGAACACTCACACTCCAGCCAACCACGAATATACCAACAGGTCCAATTCAAACATCGACAACCAAAATTACACCACAAACGTTACACGCGGTGATGGGTAAAATGCCCACTAAACGTGAACAAATGCCATTTTGGATAGCTCAAAAAATAACACAGCTGGAGGCAGTATTTCCACACACTGGTCCACACGAAAAGCATAGAATGCTAACAATTTGCTTGCCAATGGGGATAGCTCCCCCGATAGAGGATTGTACTTCTTGGGGTACATGCTTTGCTGCAATATATACCAGAACTCATGGTATTCCTTCATTAGCAGTAATACCAGATGTATTAAGACAAATACAGAACAAGTATGGAGCAGAACCTGCTCTGAACTTAGGGATGAAGTTACTAAATAACTTTGCCCAGGTATCAGCTATAATATTAGCAAACATTAAAGGGGAAGCAGCATCAGTGGCAATACGCCAACGCCTGAGAGATTTCACTCCTTTACAACAGGAGACAGAACTACCTAAAATTATTGAAACTGCTTATGCAGAATTAGGTAGAGATAGTTTGGGAGCTAGACCAGTAAAACCTCAACTAATGGGAGGTCCAGAAAAAGAGCATGCAAAGCAAACACCAGTGTCTTCAGAGAAGAATGGGATAATAACATACAACAAAAGAATAGATCTCAATCCAGAGAAAGGTCTCCTCAGCAGGAGCCCTCCGTAAGGAGGTACAACCTTAGGAATAGAGATAACATTAAAAAACCTGACAGGTATCAGGACACTGATACACGTTCCTCTCGTTCCTTTCAGGGTTCACCAAAAAACTCCGAGAGGGAAGGACGGTCAGAACACAGACAAGAAGAGAATTCAAAGTCCAGAGACACACAACGCACTTCAGGCTACGCTTCCAAAAAAGAAGAAAAGCCTAAAGCAAAACCTCAATTCAAAAAGAAGAAAGTAGCAGGTCTCAAAGTTAGACATGCCCAGAATTCTGAGGACTCAACTACTGAACGGGGAATGGGCTCTGACGATGCTAGACAGCGCAGCAGAAGTAACAATAGCTCACCAGAACCTGATGGAATTTCTGGTGACAGCAGAGTTGAGTGAATATACCACGGTGGAAACACCTGATACTAGGGTAAGTGTTCCACATAGGATACATGAAATAATACTACAAATGGAAGGGGACAAGCCCAGAAAAATTAAAGGTCTCTTTTGGGAGAACCTGACTTTTGGCTACGACATTCTTTTAGCTGAAAGAGATTGGCCGCCTACTATTGTTATGGATTGCCCAAAGGGAGAACCGGTAACTATGCCAGCCTTTTCTGACCTCGTTCCCCAATACTTAAAACACACGTATGCGCAGGAGTGGGCGGTAGCCCTTGCTCCTGCACTATATCGCAACCATGTTGGGTGGTATGAAGAGTCAGCTCACCACGTGATACCACTAAAATCTACTCCAACTCCACAGAGACAGTATCCAATAAAACAGGAAGTGAAAAAACAGGTCAGGGAGATCTTAGATCAACTTGAATACCAAGGTGTGATTGAAACTTGCACCTCTTCAATGAATAATCCTTTGTTTCCCATAATGAAACCTGACAATTCATATCGTCTGGTTTTAGATTACAGACATCTGAACTCATGCACAAAAACATTTGCAGTACAAAGTGCACATAGTGCCGCATTGATGAATAAAATTGTGTGGAAAAAATACAAAACAACACTAGATATTTCAAATGGATTTTTCTGCCAAAATATAGCGCCTGAGAGCAGATACTTGACTGCATTCTCAACGCTGGGGTCCCAGCGTCAATTTGGTCGACTCCCCAGGGGTATAAGAACAACCCGGGGTTGTTTTCCACCAGGGTAACTGAGTTACTTCAGAATCTGGACGACAAGGCATTGTCCTATGCAGATGATATTTATCTGATGGATGATGACCTGGAGGAATACTTGACCAGGGTGAGCACCATAATTTTGGGATTTGCCTCTGAGGGCTACAAGTTTAACTTTAAAAAATCAAAAACAGCCCACCTCAATGTCCTGTTTTTGGGATATGAGCTTTCAAGTGAAGGAAAAGTCTGGCGGCCAACTTTTTAGAAAAGTGTGCGCTGCTCCAACCTCCGAAATCATTGAAAAATTTACAATGCATACTGGGATTCCTGAATTTCGGCAGAACATACATTTTGGACTACGCAGAAAGGGTTAAACCTTTCTACGACATCATAAGACCTGAATTTTCAGTTAGGCAATGGACACAGGAACACACAGATATCCTTCGTTCCCTACAAGCTGATATGATAGCGTCCAAACACTTACAGACGTGCGTAAATGTCCGCAATTTAGTAATCCGTATAGTTGCGGGTCAATTTGGGTACACCTACTAACATACAATGAAGGTGAAACAGTACCAATAGCATAAAAATCACACTTGTGCACAAACGCTGAGATGCGTTTTGCATCAACAGAACAAATTCTGACAGCCGTGCAAACTGCTGTAGTGAGAGAAAGAGCACTGGCTCAGGAGAAACGAATAATTGTCATGACTCCGGTACCGGCCTTAGAGGCTGCTACAAAGGCAAGCGTTCCAAATGTAAAGCCTTTCATCCGAGATGGATACAATGGGCTAATTCTCTCACTGCATCAGATGTAGAATACAGATACGACCCCAGTCTAAAAACACAAGCATTCCTGCAATACGAACAAGAATATCCTCTCTCAAATGAAATAATGCCTCTAGATCAGTATGAATACATAATTTACACTGACGGATCTGCTCAGCCGGCCATTGGAAGTAAACAACAATACAGCGCCGAATGCGCGATTGTTAAAGGTCGTATGCATGATGGTAAGTTCCATCCAAGCTGTACAAAAACTCAGTCTCTAGGAGACTGCACGGCTCAGCTAGCAGAATTAAAAGCTCTTTTACTGGCACTGATTAATACGGATCGAGAATTCCCCACACTAATTGTGTGTGATTCTTTTTACTGTGTTCAGTCATACAATGAATATCTTCATTATTGGGGACAAAATGGGTTCAAGGACTCAAAAGGTGGCACAATTAAGCATAAAATGTTATGGGAACAGGTAGCTGAGTTGAAAAATGAACTACCAAGAGCTCACGTGATACACATGCTGAGTCATCAACGTGATGGCGTTCACGTTGAAGGGAATTCATTGGCTGATGAAGCCGCGAAGGAGGCACTATGAACTGCGTCCGTAGCTGCAATCACTCATTCAAAAATGAGAATAGACGGACAGATAATGGTAGCTGTCATTGCATCACGCAAAGACAATAAGGCATTGCCGAAAGGTTTTCCACTCAAGTACTCCTACAAGTTAAATGCAAACAACGTTCCATTTGCTCAGATCCCAGGAGTGGGGGATAGAGTAATACCAAACATGGATCGCAGGTTAGGCTTAATTTTAGCTGCACACGAGGGTCTTGGTGCTGCACACGCAGGAGTTACGATGACAGTTTCTTTATTGAAACAACGCTAATGGGGGCCAGGGTTAACACAGCAGACCAAAGACTATGTCTTAAAGTGCGACATCTGTCAACAGATGAAGGGCTCAACCATAACACGTTCAGCACAGACATCATTATTGATATCAGATAGACCACTCACGTGTGTCTATTTGGACCACTGCAGCCCCTTACAATCTGACAGGGCTTAAAAGTACATAATGGTTGCAGTGGATTCCTGCTCAAGATTCCTATGGGTATGGCCTCAGCGCTCGGCTGATGCTCGAACTGTTATCAAAGATTTGCGAGTCTTTATAGGGACATACGCAGTTGGCACATTACATTCTGACCGTGGCCCAGCGTTTAGCTCTAGGGCTTACAAGGAAGCCATGGGATGTTTGGGTGTAGCATTGCGGTACTCCTCTCCGTACCATCCCGAGGGAAATTCGGTTGTGGAGAGGAAAAACTGGGACTTAAAGCAATCATTAACAGCTAGAGTATTAGGCGCGGGTGGTAGTTGAGTCAATCACTTATATGGGGTACAGAGGGCATTAAACAACATGCCAAGAAGTTCTCTAGGGGGTGTCACTCCTTATGAGGTCCTATTTGGGACGAGAATGTGGGTACCTGATCTCGATTGTGATGGCACAGTGGCGGATGAAAAGCCTTTTGACATCAATAAACGTTTTGCTGTTTTACAGGATCTGAATGAATCCAGAGCACTACAAAGCAATGTCTAAGTGAAAAGGTCCGCCACTGGGGAAGTCAAGTCAGTCACGGCAAGACCTGTCTGGATCCCTAAAGTTGAGGATTTGGTCAGAGAAAAGATAACGAACAAAAAAGAATTTGGACCATCATACAGAAAGCCTGTACCTGTCCTGGCAGTTAAAGGAACAAGAACTGTACTTCTGCTGCCTCTTGCCGGAAAAAAGGAGAAAAGATTTGTCTCCATTGATCTGATAAAACCACACTATATGGCCGATACTGAATAGTAGGCCTCGTGGGCTCCTGGGTAGCCGACGTACTCCTCTCGCTACCATACGGAAGTTCAGACGGAAATTCTCATCACGTTTGAAGAGTCTCCTATACGGAATGATGGACTATGCAACAATGCCATGGAACTAGTTCCTCTTGAAACAGAAATTCAAAATCAAAATGAAAGACAAATTTCAATTCGACCTAACACTGATGTCTACATAAACATGCCTCAACAAGAGCAATCTACAAGTTCAACAAAACCTGCTGAGCTACCAAAAATAGATCAAACTGCATCTCGCTATTTCATCGATTTTGATACCTTTTCATTGAATCCAAGTGAACCTGAAACGACGCCAGCCCTAAAAACTCGTCAATAACAAATCAAAGACTTCTTCATCTTTCTTAAAAAGACTTACCTGGTGTCACCTTGGATAGAACTTTGGATAATCACCGGGATACCTTTCTTTCTTTTCTGGGTTTAGTAACTGTCTTTTGCTTACTTGTTGATGGAACTTATCTACGCCAAAGCTCTGCAGCATCAAAAGTGAACTTGATCCTGAAACCTCATGTCTCATCACATCGTGAACAAAGAGACTTGTCATCAGTGAACATTTCAGCAGTTCCTATACCTGATGGTATAGTATGGGACAAGGTTAATTATGATATATTTGGCCCGACGAAACTTTTAAAAATACCACATTTATTTAAAATTTCCTTAAATGATATCATTACCTTTAGTACATTTTCCGATGATTGTGATTTTGAAACTGTAAACAATATGTTGTCTGATTTAGAACAATCTGCCGCATTTTCTAGCAATGAAATATTGGAAGACACATCAGATTTTAACACAATGCATTGTTATCAACATTATGGTCATCATTTTCTACACAAATCCAGTAACCCTAGGAATGTTTTCACATATCATCAATGGGAACATTGCCCTACACCACCTCAAAGTAGTTCGAACACGTTTGCACAGACATTTTCATATTTTTCAGGGTTTAACGTTTCAGACCCGACCGCATATTACTATGAGGTTACACCGACATCTGCACAGAAAAATATGCTAACCAACACCAAACAGATTTACTCTGCTTCCTTTATTACCCAACTGTCTGAACAGGGTTTTGACTTATGGAAAGACACTATAGACTTAAAATCATTCTGGGGTTCTAGAGATTGGCAAGTACAGGGAACAGAAGCACTATTTAGAGCATGCCTCATTCCTCAGCAGATGATATTTCTAAATGAAACTGTGCAACAAACTTCCTGTCTTGGTATAGCCAAGAACAAGGACTTGAACACACCTAGGATTCCAACCACATCACATACCGAGAAAAATATTACATCAGATGAAGGGGCTACGATAGATGACATTCTACAATGCAATAGATCACACCCCAATTGGAAGGGATGGTTGGTTTGGCCCACAGACACTAATAGATTTCAGGAAAGATTCAGGGGTACCACCGAAGGGTTCAGTATCCATAGGCCAGACCCACGCTATGTAAAAAGAGAACATCCGCGGATGGTGACATCATACAGTGTTGGAAAGTTATGCCTCGATTCGCTAAAGACCTCAACACTACCACAGGTGAAACAACACTTATCCTTACTTACAGAGGATGTGGACCTACGGGATTTCTTATTGGGTCCCAGAAAGCGACGTCAGAAACGTTTCTTATATGCGGTCTATAATGAAAATCTCCCAACAAGAAAAAGCGGAGAGACTACGAGAAATAGATAGGATTAACTTAGAAAAGGTGTTGGTTGTAGTTGACAATGGTATGACTACGTTAACATCCAGGATTTATTCACTGGGCAACATTGTATCCTCTGCTATTGATGTACTAGAACAAGAGTTGTCTATACTACAGCACGGGCAATCGCAATTACGTTCTATTATGTTATTAAGCTGGACGCTGCAATCATTATGTGCCTTGGTGTTTTATCAACAGTACGTCCCTGTTTTCTGCATAAAATCTCACGGAAAAACAGATAAAAATGGCACAGAGGGGAGCAAAATATACAATACTGCGTATTGAAAAACTGGACAGATTACCTTTAACTGTGGCAGAATCACCGTCTACGGAATGGTTAATTCATGACCATATAACTTTACCGGTCACAACTTTCCAGTTTCAGTATTGCCTAGAACAACAACAGGTAGGCAGATATGAAGAGATGGGTAAGGAATTCATCAAGGAATCTTGGGAATTACCGTATAGATTTCGATGCAGGATTGGAGATCTAGAAGTGTTTCTAAGCGGTACAAACTGTGAGAACGCTTTAAGTGGATCTCTCATATGCCAGGATATCATGCTGCACGGGGCCTGCAATGGTTCAGTAGCTAACCTATCCTGTCACTTTAATGGTACCCCGGCAGCTGTGATTACCCAGGTTTTCAGGCTACTTTCAAATGGGAGTTACTTGATGCTGAACAATCAAGGTTGTTGTGGGATGCTTCCGGGCATCGCATATCTAGTCACCGTGAGCTCCAGGGTTACTTGCTGTATGCAAGTATTGTTTCCATTGACACATACAGTCAGGGAGGCGCCGCTATGGCCTTCATTGAATGTTTCCTTTATACGGTTTATACGGTATATGGATACCGGCTCCTCCACTAACACCCAGGCTTTGGATGGCGCACAGGCTGCCCCAGCATCGGCTGCAGGCAGTACAGAAGATCATCTGTGCTCAATTGACGTAATCTGCGAGGTGTTACACAGGGATCATCGTTTGCGAAGGCAGGCAACAGCGATGTTGCGTCTACCAGCCAGGACAAATAAACATTTGGCTCGTCGTGTGCTGGGCAAAATTCGGCCTTTTTAAACAAACTCGAAATTCAAAATCCAAAACAACCGACACATTTTTTATGACCTGCATGGCTTTCCGATGCTTGTAGTTGTTCGAACTATATATAGGGACACATTAGAGCTGTTGCTTGAGTGACAATTTTTCTGTTTAGCACTTACTCTTAGCAGAATGAAAGCCATGCTTCTACAGAAAACCGTGCCCTTAACCTCCGCCCGGGAGACTTTTGATCTCCAAATAGCAAGGTCCTCGGCAGAGATACAGGCACTCATACATACGAACTGCCCCTTCCATTTCGCAGAAATGGTAAATCGTATCTTTAACATGTCTGATACGACGGGTATAGTACACCTATTTAAGACCATAGGTTCGGGACTGTTAAGCACCTTTCAGACGGTCCTCGGAGTTATACCAAACTTTAAACACTCTGTATTCGGAAGCATTTTTGGAGGACTTCCGCTGATCCTGTTTTTAGTAGCAGGTATCCTGATTGTAATTTTTCTGCTACGCAATGGACGTCCCAGTCACCAAGGAGATGGAAAAAGCACTCCTGGAGCGCAAATACTGTGATCGCATGGTACAACATCTGGGCACACCTCGCGTACGGGAACTAAGTGCATCTTGGTTCCTGTCATTTAGACCAGTCTGGATGAACTGCATCATACCTGTTCTCCGATGCCTGTTCTGCGGAGAAGAATGCGTGTTGGATCTCTGTCTGACACTTCCATCAGTTGCGCAACCGGACGTTGATGCATTACTGGACCCGATAACGGCCCATGTTCTGCAGTGTCCCCAGCGTATTCCTATGTTTATGACGGCATTCTTATATCCACCACAGGAAGTCTCTGCTCCTGTTGGAATGGATACCGGCTCCTCCACTAACACCCAGGCTTTGGATGGCGCACAGGCTGCCCCAGCATCGGCTGCAGGCAGTACAGAAGATCATCTGTGCTCAATTTACGTAATCTGCGAGGTGTTACAGGGATCGTCGTTTGCGAAGGCAGGCAACAGCGATGTTGCATCTACCAGCCAGGACAAATAAACATTTGGCTCGTCGTGTGCTGGGAAAAATTTGGCCTTTTTAAACAAACTCGAAATTCTAAATCCAAAACAATTGACACATTTTTTATGACCTGCATGGCTTTCCGATGCTTGTAGTTGTTCGAACTATATATACGGACACATTAGAGCTATTGCTTGAGTGACAATTTTTCCGTTTAGCACTTTTTAGAGTTTTTAAACATTTTTAACATTTTTATTAGCAGAACTATGGTTTTTACTACATATGTTTGCGTACCAGTACCTAGACAGGTAGTACATTAGAATTAGATTAGGTCATCCAGTCGGATGAGGAGTAAGTGTTATATTCCATATAGGTACCCCAATATAGGCTCGGGTAACATCCCAACCTTTCACCTATATTCATCCCTAAATTACATACATAACGGGCTGCTAGGACTGACCCTTTACCTAGTTACAGTACTGCTTACAGAACGTGGGGTTTTTCCCTGAACAATAGCATCATACATTATGCATGAGGATCCTTGGATTCTTGGAAACTCAGCAGGACTACCATCTCCTGCATAATAACTATGTAAAAGGTTAATTCCCGACGTCATCCTAAGTCCGACAGTGGTACAGCAAGGTAGAACCCCCGGGGATACC
The DNA here is from genome assembly GCA_963921515.1 of Calotriton arnoldi. Taxonomy (NCBI): domain Eukaryota; kingdom Metazoa; phylum Chordata; class Amphibia; order Caudata; family Salamandridae; genus Calotriton; species Calotriton arnoldi. The sequence continues at coordinate 867,156 of CAWUFW010006521.1, read as the reverse complement.
TTAGGGTATATAAACATCACATCTTGCTGAGATAGAGAGAGGAGATCACGACTTCCATGCCGACACACTGACGCAAGACGCTGAGGTTCCTGCATGCAGATACTCCAGCACGCAGTGGTCTAACATCCCTTGCGGGGTGTCCAGCTCGAGACCAAGACGGGGTCCCACAGTCTCTCACTTCAGGAAATGGGGTTGACTTTATCCTAGAGGGATTCTTGGCTTAACACCTACACACATGCTAGGTACATTTAGGTACATCTAGTTAGGGTAGCATCGTAGGAGTGCACATTTTATTGTCATGTATTTTATATACGTGCCTGTATTCATGGTTATAGCAAGATGGGAGAAACCTACCATCCTTTTACCTTTTCAATGCTTCTAATCATTTATATCTGTTTCTGTCTAGTGGTTGTTTCAGCACACCTATTTTACACTAGAATGACAAATGTTCAGTAAATAGTTATTGAAAAACGTCCATATCGTTTATTCTGTGTATCTCTCTGAGACTAAGTGAGCACGAGTGACTGAGCGAAAAGTATTGCACTGTTTTCACGGTTCTGAGGGATCAGGGTTCTCATGTTCGATAGTTGCCAAGAACTATTCTCTCCTTGGTAACAGGAGTTTCTAGTGGCACTGTGAGCTAGCTGGTATACAGGCCAACATACCCGGTGGGGGTGTCTGGAATCAGTCTGGACACCAAGCCCGCAGTGTATGTTGTCCAAACGCGCAGATCCTGTGTAGGTCTTATAGGAACTACACGACAACAGTTTAAGAGAAACTAATCCAACATTGTTACGCACATGAATATGTTAACAAGCATTTGCAATGCAATAGGTCTCGCATTTACGCGAGTTTAAGCTATTGGCATTGTAAATGACAATGCGTTTCATTCATGTTTCAAAAACCAAAAGATAAATAAAAAGCATTGTCATTTACAATGCCAATACCTGAAACTCGCGTAAATGCGAGACCTGTTGCATTGCAAATGCTTGTTTAATCGTATATTGGATTTTTTAAACACTTTATTCATGGGCTTTTTGTCAAATTGGTCTGACAGCGCCACCAAGTGGTGGGCTGTCATGAATCTGTGCTGGTGTTTTTAAAGAAATCATCAGATTAAGTATTCACTGACCGTGAAATTCTTGAGAAAGTTCCGGATCCTTCAGGAGCTCTTTAACCAGGTAGGTGCGGTAATGTTGGGCCATATTGTATGATCAGAAGAGAGTTGGCTGTGGTTGATGATGGTCTGTTTCGTGCCACAAAATTGATGCTGCGAGAAAAGTTGAACGATATGGCACATGAAGGGCACATGTGTTTGCAAGACAAACAAGCCCGGGAGTGGTGTGCGCGCACGCGCGCTAAAAGAAAAGAAAAAGAAAAGCACGCGAGTGGTGCGCGCGCGCGACGGCAATAGTGAAAGCAGGCTGGCGAGTGGTGTGCGATGTGCGCGCACCATGACGAGAGAGGAAAGCCAGATGACGCCTCTGCTCGTCATTGTGCGCGTAACCGCACGCCCTATGCCAGCCAAAAAGCTGTGGTCGGACTTTTTATAGCCCGTTTACTAAATGTCTCGCAGCGCATGCGCTGGCTCTAGCGAGACCTAAAAATGTCACAGCAATAATGTTATTTTGCAGAAAAGAGGACAATGTAAGAAAATGTGTGGCATTGCCACATGGGCATAACTTGGGCACATATCATAAGATAATAAGTGAAGTAGTGGAATTTGTAGTCTATCCCTAGTTTCCAAAGAATTGTTGTCTGCTGCAGCATCTCTTTGATCCTGCTTTCATTACTGTCCTCCCCAGTATGACACAATACAAAATATTTCACTGGCAGGAGAAGTCGGGCAAGTATTGGCAAAGCAAATGCATGCAGTACACAAAGTAATACATTGTGTATCAAGTATGCTTCGGACTAGGCCACCTTTCTTTGAGGCTATTCTCTCTCTGGTGACATACAGGGTTGTACTTTACTTCATTCTACGCTGTTTAACGCATCACCCCAAAGACAAAGCCGACCTTGCGGCTCCCTCATACCTAAACTCGGACTCCCTTCCCCCTTCCCTACCATGTCCCCTCCCCCTTCCTCACTCTTTTTGAGCTATTTGCTCACACCCCCACTTTCCAGACAGTCAAATTATCAGTATGGATGGGGTTGCAGGCCTTTAGGAGGCATGACCTTTCATACTCTTCTTATTTCCCTTTTGGTCTGTTCACTTCCGCAATTTAAAAACAGTTCTCGTGACATTAAAAGCAAGCGCGTACTGAAGGAAGCACAGCGGAAACATCCCTGTCTGGCATCTTCAGGTCTTTGGCAGGAAATGGGAGGACTGTTTACTGCAGCTCCAACATCCCACTTTAGAGGTGCAAGAGAAACATACAGGAACGGTTGTCATAATTAATGGCATTCGGTCGCACATGGAACTCTGCGGAATCTCACAGAGTTTTTAGATAACTCCGTGGAATTCCGCGGAGTAGAACTTCGTGAGTTCCGCCCACCCCTGCATAGAATGATGAAGTGTATCCCTATAGTACTGCTCCAAAATGGCCAGCATAATATTGCTAAATATCGTGGCTATCGTGGAATGGTGAAACAATGATATACTATAGGTAATACCATCCCAAGATAGCCACCCAGTTTAAAAATTGTAACACACAGGATGCAGCATACTGCAGATTAAATGAATGGCAAGCAAGCGGCCCAGTAGGTAAGGCAGTTGTAAGGCCCTCTTAAAACAAACATTGGCAAAACCAATAGGTCTCGCCTATGCAAGAGCTATTGGCTTTGCCAATAGGTTTAGACATGTTGCACACCATCGTGGCTGCTGTTGAGCATGGCTAAAAGTTAGTGACAAAGCGAGTGTCACAGAGTGGAATGGCGAAGGGTGGAGTAGAGTGGCATAGCGTAGTGCAGAGTGCAGTATAGTGCCTTAGAGTGCAGTGGCGTAGAGTGGAGTCCTGCAGAGTGAAGTGGCATAGAGTGGAGTGATGCAGAGTAGAGTGGCGTACAGAGCAGTGGCGCACAGTGCAGTGGAAAAGAATGCAGTAGTGCAGTGTTGCAGAGTATAGTGCCATAGAGTTCAGTGGTATACAGTGCAGTGGCATAGAGTGGAATACTGCAAAATGAAGTAGCATAGAGTGGAGTAATGCAGAGAAGAGTGGCGTGGAGTGCAGTGGCAGAGTGCAGTTGCAAACTTTGCAGTAGTGCAGAGTACAGTGTGTAGAGTTCAGTGGCGTAGAGTTCAGTGCTGCAGAGTGGAGTGTCGTAGAGTGCAGTGGTATAGAGTGGTGTAGAGTGCAGTGGCGTAGAGTGGCGTAGATTAGAGTGATGCATAGTAGAGTGCAGTGGCGTAGAGTGCAGTGGTGCACAGTAGAGCGGCATAGAGGACAATGGCGTAAAAATGCAGTTGCATAGAGTGCCGTTGAGGAGAGTAGGGTGGCGTAGAGCAGAGTGGCATATAGTACAGTGGAGTAGAGTGGTGTAGCGTAGAGTGGCATAGAGTGTAGTGGCATAGAGTGGTGCAGACTAGAGTTTAGTGACGTAGAGTGGAGTGGCGCAGAGTGCAGTGGCATAGAGTGGAGAGCTGCAGAGTGCTGTGGCATAGAGTGCAGTAGTACAGAGTAAAGTGGCATAGAGTTCAGTGGTGGAGAGTGCAGTGCTGCAGAGGAGAATGTCATAAAGTGCAGTGTTGCAGAGTAGAGTGTTGTAGAGTGCAGTAGCATAGAGTGCGTGGCATAGAGTGGTGTACAGTAGAGTGGCATAGAGAGCAGTGGCGCAGACTACAGTGATGGAGAGTAGAGTGCAGTAATGTAGAGTGCAGTGGAGTAGAGTAGATTGTTTCAAAGTAGAGTTAAGTGGCGTAGAGTGAAGTGCTGCAGATTAGCGTGAGGTGGCATAAAGTGGAGGGGTGCAGGGTAATGTGCAGTGGTGTAGAGTACACTGGCACAGAGTAATGGGGTAAAGTGGTGTAGAGTGCAGTGGCATAGAGTGCAGTTGTGCAGATTAGATTAGAGTGGTGCACAGTGGATTGGCACAGAGTGCAGAGGCATACAGTGGAGTGGAGTGATACAGAGTAGAAGTGCATTGTCATAGAGTGTATTGGCATAGAGTGTAGTAGAGTAGAGTGAAGTATTGCAGAGTGGAGTAGAGTGGAGTTGTGCATAGTAGAGTGGAGTGGCCTTGACTGGAGGGGTGTAGAGTGCAGTGGCGAAGAGTGCAGTGGCAAAGAGGGCAGTGGTGTAGAGTAGGGTCGCAGAGAGTGCACTGGCACAGAGTAAATTGGTGTAGAGTAGAGAGGCGTAGATTAGAGTAGTGTAGAGTGCAGTGGAGTAGTGTAAAATAGAGTAGAGTGCAGTGGCGCAGAGTTCAGTCGCTTGGTTTAAAGTTTAGTGGTGCAGAGTAAAGTGCAGTGATGTAGAGTGGTGCAGAGTAGAGGGGAGTGGCGCAGAGTGGAATATGCATGGTGTGGTAGCACACTTCTATTACAGATTACACACCTTCAATTGAAATCACCATTACATTTTTAGACATACAGTTTCAGTGATAAAAACATACAGCGCACAAACGATAATGTGTGGAAATGTCATCACCTACTGTATTGACTTGTTTTGATCGTTTTGAAATATTTGTTTCCACCACACTTCAGAACTACCAAAAATGTGTTTCATTTGGGAAGTTCTAATTCTGAAATATCTGCACAGTTCATTTAGACATTTAAATTTTGGTGTGTGCTAGAAAAAAAATAACACTGTACAGCCTTCCTCAAGCACTCCCCCCGAGCCAGTATGATTGTCACATAAATCCTCTCACTTTGAAGTCAAAGTAAGAAAAGTAAACACCAAGTTCCCTGGAAGATACAGCCTGATATTTGACCTCTGCCCTTGAATGCACAGCAAATGTGACAAGATGAGAACAAGATTCAAAGGACCAGTTACAGAAATCGAGCACTGGTGGACAAATACTGTAAATAGGGCTTGAGCAAGGGAAGGGACAAATTCGAGCTGGACAGCCTAAAAGAAAATAGAACCATCAAATAGAAAGCAAGTAAATGTGAGTTATAAAAGCCAATGGTAAACAACTGGTGGAATGCATTTCCAGAGAATCTTTCTGAATGTACCCAAGATGTTGTTAGCAAACCAGACAGCTGGGCTATCTGGTAGGCTTCAACCTAAAAAGAAGAAGGTGAAGAAATGGGAGGGGACCTATAAAAGGAAAAAATAGAAAACTGAAGAACCGGCCACCAGCCCAGAACCAGAACCACAGTAATTTTCAGATTGATGTGCACATGTGAGTAGGACAAATTACCTTACTCGCAGGCCAGAAGGACAAAAGAGGGCTGATCCAAAGACCCTCTATATATGTACAGGCATGTAGACTTTTTAATGTTTTTTCCATTAAAATGGCCCAGCAGACGGCTATATCTGACAGGTCCTCTTATGAAGGTATATCAATGATTATTACCGTGCAAATCCTTTACCAGCAGGGTTTATCAAAGGAAGCAACTAGCAACAAAGTCCTTGCTTACTACAATAATCTGTGAGATTCCATGCAACAAAGTGGTTGCCAACAGGCATTAGCACAGTGTAATATTAGTCTACCCTTGAAGTCCTATAGGTTGTGTCATATGAAGAATAGAGTCAATAAATCAGAAATATGTGCAAGATTACAGCTGGCAAAACAATTTACAAGCCTTCCTTAAAGGACCTGTCAAAGATCTTTACAGATCAAATCTTGTACACCAGGGTTTTGTCACAGAGGTAAACAACACCAGACCCCTTGTTTTATAATTACAGTAATCTCTGAGAATCTTTGTGAATGCCTGTCTACAGGCTTTAGCACAATGTAATAACGATGCACCCTTAATAGCCTTTTTACCTTTAACATTCTATGTTCACAAAAAATAGGCCAGGCTACTACTCTTTTCATAGCTCTCACAATAAACAGATCAGGCCTAGCGTATCTGACAAAACGTTTGCCTTTTTTTATTTTTATTATTATTTATTTATTTTTTGGCCATTGAACCCATCAGGCCTGTAGTCTTTATTGTAGGTTTGTCGCTATAACCATCTGAGTCCTCCTATATTGCATATAACCTGGCTACCGCCAGGCACACAGTCATAAAATTACAAATAAATACAAAATTAGAGTTGTTAAAAAAAAAAATACAAAACCCCTCTAACATGCATTTGCAATGCAATAGGTCTCGCATTCCCGCGAGTTTGAGCTATTGGCATTGTAAATGACAATGCCTTTTATTTATGTTTTGGGTTTTAAAACATAAATAAAAGGCATTGTCATTTACAATACTAATAGCTTAAACTCTCGCAAATGCGAGACCTATTGATTGCAATAGAGGGCCTTCTCGACAGTTTGTTAGATTGTAAATATCAGAGGAAGAAACCAGCCTGCGACGTCTTCAAAGTAGTGATTAATAGTGCAATGAAGAAGATGTGCAAGTGTTGTAAATTACACAGAGAAAAAGTGTGAAGTGAGAGTTACATATGATTCGAGCTATAAACACCAACAAAGCGCTCTAACACTTTTCGCTCTGTGATTACACTGTAGCGGCTCAGGAGGAAGAGCGGGGGGGGGTATTTCCTGCCCTCTCCGTAATTTGGGTGTGCAGTGTGGCATTGCATAATGTACTTTCTATCTTTGGCCTAATAAAAAACACTCCAGCTGTAGTAGGGTCCTGGCTTCACCCCCTGGTGCAGGGGGGGCTGTGCTTTATGGCAGGCATGGAGGGAGGGAGGGATGGTCTCGGCTGCAGCTCTGGCCTCGTTCAGTGCCCCTGCTATTACTAGTGAGCGAGAGGCACTGAGGTGGTGGTATTGGTGGTGGTGGTGGTGGTATTGGTTGTGGTGGTATTGGTGGTATTGATGGTGGTGGTGGTGGTATTGGTGATTAGTGGTGGTGGTATTGGTGGTGGTGGCATTGGTGGTGGTGGTATTGGTGGTGGTATTGGTGGTGGTGGTACTGGTATTGGTGGTGGTGGTGGTATTGGTGGTGGTATTGGTGGTGGTGGCATTGGTGGTGGTATTGGTGGTGGAGGTTATATTGGTGCTGCTGGTAGTATTGGTGGTGGGGTATTGGTGGTGGTATTAGTGGTGGTGGTGTTGGTGGTAATGGTATTGGTGGTGGTGGAGGTGGTGGTATTGATGGTGGTGGTATTGGTGGTGGTGGTATTGTGGTAGTATTGATGGTGGTATTGGTGGTGGTGGTGGTATTGGTGGTGGTGGTATTGGTTGTGGTGGTATTGGTGGTGGTAGTGGTGGTGGTATTGGTGGGGGTGGTATTGGTGGTGGTGGTATTGGTGGTGGTATTGGTGGTGGTGCTATTGGTGGTGGTATTGGTGATGGTGGTATTGGTGATGGTGGTATTGGTATTGGTGGTGGTGGCCTTGGTGGTGGTATTGGTGGTGGTGGCATTGGTGGTATTGGTGGTGGTACTGGTATTGGTGGTGGTATTGGTGGTGGTGGAGGTGGTGGTATTGGTGGTGGTGGTATTGGTGGTGGTGGCATTGGTGGTGGTATTGGTGGTGGTATTGGTGGTGGTATTGGTGGTGGTATTGGTGGTGGTGGAGGTGGTGGTATTTGTATTGGTGGTATTGGTGGTGGTAGTGGTGGTGGCATTGGTGGTGGTATTAGTGGTGGTGGTGGTGGTGTTGTTGTTGTTAATAAAGCGATACAAAAGGGGATGATGGACGGAACGTTTGAGCCAATCAAACACTCACCCCCAGTCAACTGATCTGGGTTTAATCCATCATCATTCTTTAGCTCACTCCACCACCCCAGTTCAGACATGGCCATATGCAAATCAGTCTGACCCTGTGCCTCATGGGAACAGTCCAGCCCGAACTGCCAAGCCATGTCTTCCCTGGACCGGAAACAAGCATCCTAGGACCGGTTTCTGGCATTCCAGCCGTCATCAGCCAGGCTTGCTTGAATCCAGTGGCAAAGTGAGCAAGGGACCCACGTCTGGGCATACCCCCGCCAACTTAGGGCGAACAAAGCGATACAAAAGGGGATGATGGACGGAACGTTTGAGCCAATCAAACACTCACCCCCAGTCAACTGATCTGGGTTTAATCCATCATCATTCTTTAGCTCACTCCACCACTCCCAGTTCAGACATGGCCATATGCAAATCAGTCTGACCCTGTGCCTCATGGGAACAGTCCAGCCCGAAATGCCAAGCCATGTCTTCCCTGGACCGGAAACAAGCATCCTAGGACCGGTTTCTGGCATTCCAGCCGTCATCAGCCAGGCTTGCTTGAATCCAGTGGCAAAGTGAGCAAGGGACCCACGTCTGGGCATACCCCCGCCAACTTAGGGCGAACAAAGCGATACAAAGGGGATGATGGACGGAACGTTTGAGCCAATCAAACACTCACCCCCAGTCAACTGATCTGGGTTTAATCCATCATCATTCTTTAGCTCACTCCACCACCCCAGTTCAGACATGGCCATATGCAAATCAGTCTGACCCTGTGCCTCATGGGAACAGTCCAGCCCGAACTGCCAAGCCATGTCTTCCCTGGACCGGAAACAAGCATCCTAGGACCGGTTTCTGGCATTCCAGCCGTCATCAGCCAGGCTTGCTTGAATCCAGTGGCAAAGTGAGCAAGGGACCCACGTCTGGGCATACCCCCGCCACCTTAGGGCGAACAAAGCGATACAAAAGGGGATGATGGACGGAACGTTTGAGCCAATCAAACACTCACCCCCAGTCAACTGATCTGGGTTTAATCCATCATCATTCTTTAGCTCACTCCACCACCCCAGTTCAGACATGGCCATATGCAAATCAGTCTGACCCTGTGCCTCATGGGAACAGTCCAGCCCGAACTGCCAAGCCATGTCTTCCCTGGACCGGAAACAAGCATCCTAGGACCGGTTTCTGGCATTCCAGCCGTCATCAGCCAGGCTTGCTTGAATCCAGTGGCAAAGTGATCAGTTGACTGGGGGTGAGTGTTTGATTGGCTCAAACGTTCCGTCCATCATCCCCTTTTGTATCGCGTTGTTGTTAATAAAACAGGCTTTTGAAAACAATCCGTCAGGTGGCTTTAGTACAGATGACATGTAATACAGATGTGCTGTTGCCAGCTTCAGCCCATTAGCACAGGATTATGTGCTACCTGGAATTCATATGACTTAATTCGCTAATCATTTCTAAATCCATTTTACTAGGGAGGGGGGTTGAAAAAGACACGAGATAATGCCGGGTTAAAGTGATTGAAATCAGGCGCCCGTGTTACGGGGTGGCCGGGCTGCTTAAAAAAACACAAGCGGTGTCAGCTGAAGCAGCGCATGTCCGGTCTGCAGTAAGAGAAATTCAATAAAGTAAATAGTGCTTACAGACTAAATACGGGGGCATTTGGGGCATGTGAGAAATATAAGTGAGTTGCCAAAGACAGAAAACACAAAAATATTTTGCTGATGTAATGGAAATTTCTGCTGGAGGTTAAGGTACATGCAGCGCACTCTTTTTTTTAAAAATCAAACGTAATTGACAAGAATGATAACTATCAGAGGAAGAAACCGGCCTTCGACGTCTTCAAAGTAGTGATAAATAGTGCAGAGAAGATGTGTAAGTGTTGTAAATTACACAGACACAAAGTGTGAAGTGAGAGTGACATATGATCCGAGCTATAAACACCAACAAAGCGCTCCAAAACTTTTCGCTCTGTGATTACACTGTCGCGGCTCAGGAAGAAGAGCGGGGGGGTATTTTCTGCCCTCTCCGTAATTTGAGTGTGCAGTGTGGCATTGCGTAATGTCCTTTCTATCTTTGGCCTAATAAAAAACACTCCAGCTGTAGTAGGGCCCTGGCTTCACCTCCTGGTGCAGGGCGGGCTGTGCTTTATGGCAGGCATGGAGGGAGGGAGGGATGGTCTCGACTACAGCTCCGGCCTCGTACAGTGCCCCTGCTATTACTAGTGATCGAGAGGTGCTGAGGTGGTGGTATTGGTGGTGGTGGTGGTATTGGTGGCATTGGTGGTGGTGGTATTGGTGGTGGTGGTACTGGTATTGGTGATATTGGTAGTGGTATTGGTATTGGTGGTGGTATTGGTGGTGGTGGTAGTAATGGTGGTGGTATTAGTGGTGGTGGTGGTGTTGGTGGTTGTGGTATTGGTGGTGGTGGTGGTGGTGGTAGTATTGGTTGTGGTATTGATGGTGGTGGTGGTGGTATTGGTGGTGGTGGTATTGTGGTAGTATTGGTGGTGGTATTGGTGGTGGTGGTGGTATTGGTGGTGGTGGTAGTATTTGTATTGGTGGTATTGGTGGGAGTGGAGGTGGTGGTATTGGTGGTGGTGGTATTGGTGGTGTTGTTGTTGTTAATCAAACAGGCTTTTGAAAACAATCCGTCAGATGGCTTTAGTACAGATGACATGTAACACAGATGTGCTGTTGTGAACTTCAGCCCATTAGCACAGGATTATGTGCTACCTTGAATTCACATGACTTAATTCGCTAATCATTTCTAAATCCATTTTACTAGGGAGGGGGGTTGAAACAGACACAAGATAATGCCGGGTTAAAGTGATTGAAAGCAGGCGCCTGTGTTATGGGGTGGCCGGGCTGCTTAAAAAAACACAGGCGGTTTCAGCTGAAGCAGCGCATGTCCGGCCTGCAGTAAGAGAAACTCAATAAAGTAAATAGTGCTTACAGACTAAATATGGGGGCATTTGGGGCACGTGAGAAATATAAGTGAGCTGCCAAAGACAGAACACACAAAAATATTTTGCTGATGTAATGGAAATTTCTGCTGGAGGTTAAGGTACATGCAGCGCACTCTTTTTTTTAAAAATCAAACGTAATTGACAAGAATGATAACTTTCTCCCAAAAAAGTAGGAACTGTCCATCGAATGTCGAGACAGGTGGTAACAATCTGAGCAAAGTGCCCTTTCGAGAAAAAGCATCACTAGTTGTTAGTTTAAGCATACTACGACAATCCAACACACTCCTATTGTATCATATAGAGTGGAGTTTATTTATTTATGTATGCTCAAATAAAAACTATTACGCCCATTTATTTTTAAATAAAAACGATTACATCTCTGTTGATGTTTTTCTCTATATAGAAATGACATTGACGATCCTTCTGTAAAACAGATTTCAGCACCACAATGAAGCCGATGAACAACAAAAATGTTGTCAACTTCTGAGGAACCCCAAGGTGATATAAATCACTTCTGGCAGAAAATGAAAATGTCTGCGTTCTGAGTGTGTGGGTGGGGTGAAAGTGTGTGGTGTGGGTTGGGGTGGGGGAGTCACAGGTGAATTTTAATTTTGACATATCAAGGGCATTAAAAATAAAATCCTGAAATGCGAACGGGGGCAGAAGTCTACATGCAATGAAAGCGGGGGCTCCTATGCTCAGAGACAGGCTGTGCGGTGTGAAGGGGGCACCCACGGGCTCCCAGAACAGCTCACATTTCGGAGAGGTTTTTGTTTCCACATCTCAGATTCCTGCCTAAAGCTCTGTGTCAAGCTTTGCTCTGCCATTTGGGAAGCTGTGCCCGAAGACAATGCTCTGTCCTCTCCGCACACCCTCCCTACCCTTGAAATTATGTAGCGCCCCACAAATGACACCATGTCGCCCTGTTGCGGCTTCCCCAGCACTCTGAGTGGAGAGAAGGAACACCTCGCTCAGAGCCTCCTGCCTTCATGTTCCTTTCCTTTCTGCGCTAAAGACGTTTAAACAAATAAATATTTGCGATGCCATAGGTCTCGCATTTAAATGCGCGACCTATGGCATTGCAAACAAAAGGCCGCCATTGTCCCTGCTTCAAAAGTGAAAGTGGGCATGGTGCGCTGAATGTAAGCGAAGCACGTCGTCGTGCCTAATGTAGGAGAAGCTCAATAAAGAAAAAAAAGTACATGTACCGTGTAACAACCAAGTAAAGGGGCCAGTAGCCATGGGAGGATACAAATGATGACATGACCGTACTAAGGAGGGACTAACAAGCCTATTAAGGAATCAAACGCCAGAATTTATGAAGGACAAAGACACAAGCCTATGAAAAATATGGGCGGGGCTTCTCCTCCGTACTCTACCCACAACAGATCGCCAGAGCAGCGCTTGCAGCTGGCTCAGGCTCGACCTAAAAAGGGCCTAATCATGATTTTCATGCTGCAAATCTTCAACCACAAGTGATTGTCAGAGGGGATACCTAACACCAAAACCCTTGCCTACTACTGTAATCTGTGAGATTCCATGTACCAAAACCAGTCTACAGCCTTCAACACAGTGTAATAACAATCCACAATTAGAAGCCCGTTGACCTTAATAAATGTATTTCACAATAAATTGGTTAGACCTACTACATTTGTTATCATGTTTCATAATAGATTTCAGATGGAATGGTATCTGACATCATTTTCCCAAAGAACCATTCAGGCATATAATATTTTTCATTGGCTTGTCAACATAATCAACTCAAGCCTACTGAATTCTGCAAAAGCTTTTCCACTAGTGTAAGAAAGTGCCATCTTTTTGCATGGTTGCCCCCACTTTTTGCTCAACTGCTTATGTACTTTGACTGAGTGTGCCCTGGGCTCCTGCCAATCAGGTACCCAGGGCCTATGTTCTTTCCCTACAACTGCATTGAAGGCAAAACCCAATTGGCACTCTCTGGCCACAGGTCAGCCCCTGGTAAATGCTACCACAGGTACCCAGGGCACTCTGACCAGGTAAGGCCTCTAAGGGCTGTAGCACTTATTGTGCCACCCTTAGAGGCCCTGTACCTTTACACTCACACACTGCCTTTGCAGGCTGCGTGTTTTGGTGCAGAACAAAGTGAAGAGTCGACATGGCACACATCCCTCTGCCCTGGCATAGATCAGACACCCCTCTAGCTGGGTGCACTATACCAGTGGTGAGGGTACGGGTGCATGAGCACTGTACCCGTACAGTGTCTAAGCCAATTCTTAGACATTGTACGTGCAGTAATGCCATTAAGAGTATATGGTGCTGGGAGTTTGTCATTACGAACTCCACAGTACCATAATGGATTTACTGAAAACTGAGAAGTTTGGTATCAAACTTCTCAGCACATTAAACCCACACTGATGCCAGGTTGGGATTTAATGAAAAATGCACACAGAGGGCAACTTAGAGATGCCCCCTGAAAAATGACCTAACCCTAGTGTCCAGGCTGAGTGGTTGCTCCCCAGCTACCACCACCAGACATGTTTCTGGACCCCTGGGTTGAGAGCCTGCAGCTCTAGGGGGTCTGAAACAATGCACATCCTGGGACGAGGTGCCAGGCCTCCTCCCCAAGGATGGGCAGGGTCCACGAAGGGGAAGCTTCAAAGGCTTGCCGCCTTTGTGAGCTTCCCCAGGCCTTTTGCTGTTTCCAGCAACTGGTACCCACTTGTTCTGACCCCCACTTTGGGCAGGAGAACCGGCGGAAAAACCAAGTGAAGAAGGGAGGTGTGCCCACTTTTGCCAACCCCACTCCTCAGGTGGGGGAGGCGAGGTGAAGCACAACTCTTAGTCCACGCCATCTTGCAGATGGGGGACCCAGCCAACCAGAGTGAGGCAGATACCCCCATCCCACTGGAGTGTGGCATAATAGGGGGGTGTACCCACCCCAAGGAAGGGACCCATTGGTCCCAACCTTTTCGTACCTCTAACACCCCTAAATCTAGTATTTAGGGGCCCCCCCGAACCTTGCCTCCTCAGACAAGAAACGACCAAGAAGAAAAGAAGAAGAAGGACCGAACAGCCGTGCTGAAGCTAAGAAGAGGAGGACGCCCACTGGCTTGGCCCCAGCCCTACCGTCCTGTCCCCACCTCGAACCTGCAGAAGCAAAACTCTGGTGTGTCCTGCAGCCAGCAACCTCAACAACCCAGAGGACCTGCTTTGCCTTCCAAAGAAAAGACTTTGTCTCCTGTGCACACCGGATTTGTTCACCCACAGACTCTGGCTCCCGCCAAATCCGCGAGTCTGCACCACTCTGCACCCGTCACCCACGGCCCGAGTTCGAGTGGCCCAACACCACAAGGAGGTCTCCCCAGCGATCTGACCTGAGATAGGGTGATCTCTGACCTTCCTTGACACTCCCAGCAAAGCCTGCAGCCTCTTTCTGGAGGATCCCCCCGACCACGACAGGAGCTGGTAAGAGAAACACAATGCCTAAGTACACCCCTGCACCTGAAGTCCCACAGCCTTGGGTGGCCAAACCGACGGTGTCCCAGCATCCCCAGGCATCCCAACTTACCTTTCCAACTGGTGGTCACCTCCAGAACAACTTCGTCCCCGAGGCTGCAGTCTTTGTTGAAACCGGAAAATCCCCATTGCAAACAACTGGGCACCCGACGCCAAATCTGCACCCTGCACTCAGCCGCCACTGCGCCGCTGCGGGTCTACTTTGGGTGCTAACTCGGATCCCCCTTTGCCCTGAGCCTAACACCAGGAGCTTTGCTCCCACACCCAGGGGCCTGCTCATAAGCAGCCACCAACTGGAGGCCACCTATCCCCCACTGGATAACATTAGGCCTCAGCACTCTGCACCCGGCCGCTCTAGTGCAGCTGAGGGTGTTTTGAGAGTGCATCCTAGACCCTGGGGGAACCCTTGTTCTACCCCCAGAAACTCAACCCCAAAGACTGAGTACTTACCTGGTAACCGATAACTTTATTTCTCTCCATAGGAAACCATTGACTGAAGTGTGGAGTTGATTTGTATGGATACCTGAAAAATTACAATTGTGCAAAACTGATTTTACTTACCTTTTCTCTAGGAAATGTCCCAGTGTGATATCTAGGAATATAACACTGAGTAGAAAAAGTAATTTAAAAAGTAATCTAAAAAGTAATCTGTACAGTATTTCAATACCTTGACTTACCTGTATTTCAAACAACTGCATTTGAACCTGCATTCACTTGTAAACACTGCATAATATTTTGCAAAGCATTCATTTCACTTACCTGTGCCAGGCTTGGCTTGGTTCTAGAAATAAAATAACTTAATAATATTTTTAAACAAACAAAATTGGTCTGAGTTCAATCTTTGAGTGTTTGACATCATTTGCTGATGGAGTGTGTACAGCAAATGCTTAACACTACCCTCTGATAAAGCCTTACTGCCCGCCCACGCTACCACAAATTGAGAGTAAGGTGCTATCTACTTTTACCTCTGCCTACCTTTGGGGTTCCACTGGACTCTGTGCACACTATACCTCATTTTGGTATAGTATATACAGAGCCAGCTTCCTACAACTAGGCAACCATAAGGCATACAAACAGAATACTATATCTAGTGTAGTGTGTGTCGCAATGACAGAACCCTTTTGGCTCCTGATGGACTTCGTAGAACTGTGGCGTAAGTGTTAGAGCGTAGTGAAGTTAATGCAGGTTTAGAATGTTGAGTTTGCAGTTACACATAGATGAATAAAGACGTGTTATACTAAGTTCCATGTGTGGCATAGTCATTAGCGGGTACCCAGGCTGGGGAGGATGCTACAACTGGCGACGAGATAGGGGATAAGTAACCCAAAAATTGATAGTGCTCTCCTAGAGAGTTTGCCGTGGTCCAGCAAACTGCTTGTGCATGCCACTTGTGCCTCACTCGAAGAGCTGAATCGACGTTTGCAGTATGTGGAGTGGTGATGCCCCAAAACCAGTTCCAGGATGCTTGTTTCCAGTCCAGGGAGGACCTGGCGTGGCAGTTTGGGCTGGACTGTTCCCATGAGGAACAGGGCCAAGACTGATTGCATATGGCTGGGTCCAAACTGAGGTGGCGTGTTGAGCAAAAGAATGATGGATTAAACCCAGATCCTTGTGACTGGTGGTGAATGTTTGCATTGTTCAGCATTCCGTCCATCATTTGTTCCTTTTGCTTTTGTCACCCTAAGTGGGAAGGGTATGCCCAGATTTGGCTCCTTTGCTCACTGTGCCACTGGATTCAAGCTAGCCTGGCTGATGAGGGGTGATGCCCCGAAACCAGTCCCATGATGCTTGTTTTTGGTCCAGGAAGTACCTGGCTTGGCAGTTTGGGCTGGACTGTTCCCATGAGGAACAGGGTCAAGACTGATTTGCATATGGCTGGGTCCAAACTGGGATGGCGCAGTGAGCAAAAGAACAATGGATTAAACCCAGATCCTTGTGACTGGGGGTGAATGTTCGCATTGTTCAGCATTACGTCCATCATTTGTTCCTTTTGCCACCCTAAGTGGGAAGGGTATGCCCAGATGTGGCTCCCCTGCTCACTGCGCCACTGGATTCAAGCTAGCCTGGATGATATGGGGTGATGTCCCGAAACCGGTCCCAGGATGCTTGTTTCCGGTCCAGGGAGGTCCTGGATTGGAAGTTCGGGCTTGACTGTTCCCATGAAGAACAGGGTCAAGACTGATTTGCATATGGCTGGGTCCAAACTGGGGTGGCATAGTGAGCAAAACAACGATGGATTAAACCCAGATCTGTGACTTGGGGTGAATGTTTGTATTGTTCAGCATTCCGTCCATCATTTGTTCCTTTTGCCATAGGTGGAGTCAAAGCACAACTCCAGCCTTTGTAAAGCAGTTGAAGATAATGAAAGCTTCACCTAGAAGTCTACAAATCGTTGGCCAAGAACCTGCTAGAAGGCTGTAAAGAAAGGTACAGCGCTACTATGCAACGTAAAGCTATACATCATACTGAGTCATAACTCTAAAGGCAGATGCAACTAGGTTTTGAAAGAGCAGCAAATAGTGACAGCAAATTGCAAGATACCTCTGTGATCAGAAAGAGTCACCTAAAAACAAAGCAATTCAAATACAAGAAACGGTCATCTGCTTACCAGAACTGAGTAATGAGAGTCATCATACCACAGTGTTGAGTGGAGTAGCCCCAGAGGAAGGGCCCGGGTTTGCGCTTACGGAGGTGTCCATCCATAAAGTGGCACAACACCAAAGTTGTCATGTGCTGGCTCAGAACATCTCTAAAGGTCTCCATAAAAGTGAAGGGCTCTCATGGAGACCGAGGCTAAGGTTCCACTGACTGTCCAAGATGACTCAGAGGCCCAGCGCAGGGACTTAGAGATGGTATGAATGAAGCAGGTCCTAGTGGACAGCAGACAGTGTCAGAGAGAACTCCACCCTCAGTGTCAGCCAATCTCATAAATGGTTATAATGCCGCCACCATCCTGAAACCATCACCACCATTCAATACCACCAAAAAGCTGAATGTTTAGAGACATAGAGATGGATAGAGACATTTGATGATTTCATTGATGCGCTAGAAGAAACAGATAACAAGAAGATTATCAAATACCTTAAGAATCTAGCTAGTGAAAGAAAATGCCGCAAGTTGCCGAGGTTACGTACAGTCAAATGAAAGAAACCTTGAATCTCAAGTTCAATCCAATGCTGAATGTAGATTACAAAAGGTACATTTTCAGTCAAGAACGACAGAAAGTTGGTGAAACCATAGACAAATTTGTTGAGGGACTGGATACGCTCATCAAACAATGTAAGTTGAATGAATTTAATGATGAGGAAGCTATACACCTCAGAGTTATTGATGGATGCCTGTCAAATTCATTCAGATGACAAATGCTGAGAGAAACTCTTAGTCTGGAGCGAGTTCTCATGGCTGCCAGAGCTGAAGAGCATGCTGATCTGCAAGCTGCTGACATAGAGGCCGGAAGTGCCCAGGGTGAGTCAGTCATGAACGGGAAAAGTAAGCCAAAGCACAAGGCAGAGGGACACAGTGTGATGTCTCCACAGGAAAAAAAGTTGTTTCAGTTGTGGATTTTTGTTTCCACATGAAGGTAAAGGTCCCACCATTGGATAGATCTGTAAAGGCTGTGGGAAGGAGAACCATTTTGTAATGGTTTGCAAGGTGAAGGAAAAAGCAAGTTCGTCACAACGCTAAGACAAAATGGCCACCCGAATGCTTCAAAAGTGACGTTCGAGGCACACTCACAGGGCCAAGAGACCTCACCAATTGAGGCAAATCAACACTAAACAAAGTTCATCGTTATCTAAATCATCATCAAAGAGTTCCTCAGTGTCAGCATCAAGTGAAAGTGTAGACGATGATTGTGCAATGTTGATGTTTATCTCAGAAAGACATGAGCTTGTTGGACTGGCCGCTTTTGAAGAAAAATTTAGGTCAAAGAAAACTCGACATGAAAAGGCATCAAAGTCATTTAAACATTGTCTAAAGAATACACTAAAGGTAAATAGCTGCTCAACACCTTTTATTATCAAGAAGTGGTGTGTCGATAAACATAATGCCTGAGGAGAAATACAATTAACTAGCTCCATTGCCATGACTTAAGCCATTGAAAACTAAAGTGTATACATGGGCTGCATGAATGCCATTAAAATTCAAGGTTCATTTGAAGCAACAATGAAGCACAAGAAGACAAAAGTACAAGAACCCATTCATGTACTTCAAGGGATGGCATAAAGTGCCTGTTTACTCAGCCTCAACACAGTTGCTGATATGGGACTGATATCAGTGAACTATAACATGAATTATCATCACTAAATAGTAAATCAGTTCCCTTCGTTGTTTCATGGGTTGGGAAAACTGAAGACTATGAAAGTACAGTTACACATTAATGCGGACGTCTGTTCTATTGCTCAAAGACACAGATGAACTGCATTTAATTTACAGGAAGCTGTGGAAAAGGAACTTAAATCATTGCTCAAACATGATATCATTGATCATTCTACTGATCCAATGCCATGGGTTTCTCCCATAGAAGTATTACCCAAAAAGGGCAATGAAGGAGTTGTAATTGTGTGAATGTGTGTTAGCCCTGGCATCCTTGGCATGGTTTTCCCTGATTTTTTGCCTCCTGACCTCCTGTTTTGCTGACTTCATTTTTGCTGGCTTTAAGATTTTGGGCACTTTACTACTGCTAACCAGATTGCCTTGACCAGGGGGGCTAAAGAGAGGTCAGCATTCTCAATGCCAAAAGGGCACTTCCAGTTCCAGGTCATGCCTTCTAGGTTGAACAACGCCCCTGCCATCTTCCAGAGGCTGGTCAATCAGGTCTTGGCTGGGTTGGAGAACTTCAGTGTCGCCTACCTAGATGACATTGCGGTCTTCAGCTCTATTAGGGAGGATCATTTGATCCACCTCCAGGAAGTGCTTCAGGCTCTGCAGAGCACAGGCCTGACTATCAAGGCCAGTAAGCGCCAGATAGGACAAGGATCTGTTGTCTACTTGGGACACCAAGTAGGAGTCGACAGGGTGCAGCCCTTGAAGCCCAAAATTAACACCATTCTGGTTTAGGAACCTCCCAAGACCCGGACGGTAGCGAGAGCCTTCTTAGGCCTCACTGGAGCTTACAGGAGATTCATTAAGGGGTATGGCAACATTGTTGCCCCCTTGACAGAGCTGACTTCCAAGAAGCAGCCACATCAAGTGACCTGGACGGAGGCATGCCAGAAAACTTTTGACACCGTGAAGGAAGCCATGTGCACGGCACTGGTGCTCAAGGCCCCCAATTTCTCCCAAGAGTTTGTTGTGCAGATGGACACCTCAGAGCATGGTATAGGGGCTGTGTTCTCACAGCTAAATGAAGAGGCCCTGGATCAGCCTGTAGCCTTCATCAGTAGGGGGTTACTTCCCAGGGAATAGAGGTGGAGCGCAATTGAAAGGGAAGCCTTATCTGTGGTCTGGGTGCTGAAGAAGCTAAGGCCATACCGGTTTGGCACTCACTTCTGGGTTCAGACAGACCACAGGCCCCTCAGATGGTTAATGCAGATGAGGGGTGAGAATCCCAAACTGTTGAGGTGGTCCATCTCCCTCCTGGGAATGGACTTTACGGTGGAACACCATCCTGGCACAGACCACTACTTTTTGGAGTTTGATGTTTTGCTCTTGTTTTACTTAGATAAATATTCTCTATTTTTCTAAAATGGTGTGGAGTCTTTTGTGGTGTTTTCACTCTGTTACAGTAACTAAAGTGTGCACAAATACTTTACAAATTGCTTCTTAAGTTAAGCCTGACTACTCTGTGCCAAGCTTCCAGACGATGAGCACAGGTTAATTTAGGCTATGTATCTGACTTACCATGACTAGGATTGTGGATCCTGCTTCGACAGGGTGTGTTGAACCTGGCCCTTTTTGCACGGTTATCCCCAAACTTTTTTCCTTCCTCCACCTATGTGTCTGACCTTCTTTCTGTTGGCTTTAGGACTCTGGGCACTTTACTACTGCTAATCAGTGCTAAAATGAATGTGCTGTCTCCTTTAAACATGGCACGGTTGGTTTACACCTGTTTGGTATATTTAATTTACTTATAAGTCCCTTGTAAAGTGGTATACCATATACGCAGGGCCTATAAATTTAGTGCTACTAGTGGGCCTGCAGCACTACTTGTGCCATCACAGACGTAGCCGTTCAAACCTGTCTGAGGCCTGCCACCACAGGGCCTGCACGTGGTGTTTACTGCCACCTTGACTTCGCATTTGAAACTACTTTCCAAGCCTTGAACTCCCTTTTATTACACATAGGTCACCCCTAAGGTAAGACCTAGGTGGCCCTATGGGCAGGGTGCTGTGTAAGTAAAACATCGACATGCCTTTATATGTGGCATGTCCTGGTAGTGACAAACAGCCTATTTTGTTTTTCCCTGCTGTGAGGCCTACTCCTCTCATAGGCTAGCATTGGGAATTCTCTTATATACTTTGAAGTGGTAATTCCTGAGCAGAAAGGAGTGGTGTTGCCATGTTTGGTATGTTTTGAACAGTGATGATAAATCCTGCTTACTGGTGTAGTTAGATTTTACATTACGATTTTAGAAATGCCACTTTTAGAAAGTGCATTAAAGATAAAAGGGTAAACCCTGTGTCCCTCAGAACCTGGGTGTAAGCAATATAATCTACAGTGAGTTCTGTTGGGTGAAACAATTGCTTAGTAAACACACATTAAATAAATTAGCAGTATCTATCCTGAATAACACTCAGTGTCAATACATGTCTAGTAATTATTTAAGACAGGAATTAAAGTCAAAACACACCACAAACAGAAATTCAGTTTTTCAAAAAATGTATATATTTTTATAATAGTCAAATTTGTATATGGCTCTCACATACACAAATTGAAAAACAAACAACATAGAAAGTGTGACTTTGGTTAACCATGTGGCATAAGGTGCATACATGCTATGGAGAATAATCAAAACATACAAATTAAATACACATATATACAGTATAGATTGTGTAGGTCCATCCCTTTTTGGATACAAAAAGTTCTATAAACACCCTTTGGACTACCTTCTTGTTAGTAGACGGGTGAAGAGACTAAGGACATGAGCAGATCAATGAAGCGTCGACGTTTCGACCCAGAAGGCATGCGTAATTAAATGAATGTCACTGCGGGTCTTCCTCAGGACTGTAATGTATACAGCCAAATTGAAGAAACTCCTCCAGTCCTGGATGAGTCAGAATGTATGTAAAAGAGAGGAATCCTGAATCATCTCTCATGTATGGTTGAACCTCCCCGATAAGATCGCTCTGGCTAAAAAAGCCGGAATTACTGATATCCAATTCGTTGCTTGAAAAATCACGAGTCAAATTCTTTGTGTAGAGATATAGAGCAATCAGCCCATAGTAAAAGAGAATTCCACTATCCAGTTGGGATCTATATGGGAAACTGCCAATGAATGCAAAAAAGCCGGAATTACTGATATTCAAATGCATTGCCAGTTTCCCACAGAGATTCCAACAGGATGGTGGAATTCTCTTTTACTTATGACCAGACACTGCTGGCTCTACAATCTGCACATTGCCAGGAGAACTGCTGTGTTGCCAGAAGGAACCGCATTTGGACTACTTGTTTTGATTGTGCTGACCTACTGGACTACTGGAGGAACAGCCTCTCTGCAAAGTGACTGTATGTGCTGGCCTGCCTGCCACTCTATTTGTGCCCCCAGGTGTTCTCCAAGGGCTTGTTGACCTCCCCCCTGTTTCTGCAATCTCAGGGCCATAAAAGATGGCATTTCAGCACATCTGCTGTGGGAGTCTGTCTCTGGTGAGCCCGGCAGTAGCGTGTGGATTAAGGAGCTGATTGTTGACTTCCTGCTTTGCCTGTCTTCACTAGCACATGTAGAGAGCTTCATGTGTGGGGTTCACACATGTGAGCACTTTTAAAAAGCAGCGCCGGTCGAGTGCTTCACTCTGTCCAAATCACCATGTCCCCTGGATTACAAGGCTGGCATTGCAAGGGAAAAAGCTGCCCGGGACCGGCATGTCCTTTTTATGTCTCGCACCGCACCAGCAGTGCAGGCACGATATGAAGAGCCGCCTTTGTCTCTGATGCGTGTGCACCGAGTCCCTGAACTGAATTCTTGTTGGGTGCGTTGCCTGGCCAACAATAATCACCGCGACCACGTCAGCCCCGTCTGTTTGGCAGAGGAACCAACGCAGCACTGGGGGAGGGGCCTGACAGGGATCGAGCAAGCAGACTCAGGGATCCTTTGGCAACCCCCAGACTGCCGAGGCCGCCTCGACAAAATGAGGGAAGCCCAGCAACGTCCACCTGCTACCCCACGAGTCAGCCGGCAAGGAAGGTACTGTCCACATGAACTGGACCTCCAAGGTTCCGATCGCGACCCGCGCCCTTGTAGGCGATCGCACTGTACCAAGCTTTCGCAGTACTGGGGGACCAGTTAACCTTCTTGTGCAGGGCTGTGGGGAGGGGGCAGTGGTTTAGTCCCAGTACAGCAGCAGCTGATTAAAGCCACACCAGTCTAGAAGCGGCAAACCGGGGACTACCTTCTTGAGGACTGTGGAACCCCCACTTGGGTGCCCCCACCGGGAGATAGTTCATTGATTCTTTTTATTACCATACCTGTCCTAAGAGAAGCAAAGGTATTTTGTGCCATGGCTTATGTGGTGTATTTGATGCACAATCTAATAAAGTGGAATGTTGAGCATCCTGTGTAAATGAGATAATAATGGAATTAGTACTTGGGTGTATTTTAGCATTTTAACTTTGTTTCCTTCAGTAGAAGGTATACTGTCCCTAAACACTCATGCTTGCAACAATATTCATTTGATTTTCAGTTTGTTTTTGTCTTGTCTTGATCAGGACAACGAGTGAAATGTTACAAGTACAATCACCTATGATATTACCGCAATGTGTGAGATTCTCTCTGATACTGCTTTACTCAGACAAGTACTTATGTAACCCATATCATTTTTTAATCTTGTGTGATTGGGATACTGAATATTTTCATTGTACATACACATCTGGAAAGATATATACTACAAAGTAATCGTTTTGGTCCTAATATGTTATAATGTAGAAGCCTATTTTTATATAACCATGTGTGTAGCCTCTTTGGTGGTGTGTTCATTATGTTGCTGTGTGAGTGTGTTGCCAAAACGCTTTACATATTGTCTCTGATGATAAGCCTGAATGCTCTGAACCAAGCTACCAGAGGGAGAGCACAGGTTATCTTTGGTGTGTAACTTACTTGCCCTGACTACAGTGGTGGGTTCTGCCTGGCTTAGGTGCATATCCTAGCCAACCAGAAACCCCATTTCTAACAGTGTGTATACTCTGCAAACCAGAAACCTCAATTTCTAACAATATGCATCAAGCGAACAAGGCAATTGAAAGAGAACACGATCCAGGTCCGCACACTGCCGACATGATAACACAATTGAATAATGTGAAGGTCTTGTCTCAACTTGATTTGAATAAAGTATATCATCAGTTGGAACCTGAGGAGAATTGTAGGTGCATTACAACCTTTTCTACACATATTGGTCTGTTGCATTACAAAAGACTACATTTCGGTGGGTCATCAGCTGCAGAGCTGTTTCAAGATATCATTTGATGTGTCATACATCCCGTGATGAATGTTTAATTATAGTGATGGCATATTGTTTTTCGGAGCTACACAGAAGGAGCATGATAAAGCTCTCACACAAGTGTCTCATTTACTCGCTGATGCAGGTTTAACATTGAATGATGAAAAATGTGAATTTCATAAGGCTAAGCTAAAATTATTTAGCCATAGCTTTTCTGATAGGGGCATGACACCCGATCCAGCTAAAGTGCAAGTATTGTCAACTGTCAGTCCCCCACAAGATATTTCCATGTTACGTTCATTACTTGGCGGAGTCTCCGCATGGTGCAAACACCATACGGAGACTCCGCCAGAGTGCGGAGACTCCGCTCGAGTGCAGAGACTCCGCCTTGACTGCGGAGGCTCCGCCTCAACTGCAGAGACTCCACAGTCGGAATGTTACGAGTCATAACTTGGCCTGGGCAGTGTACTCTGCTCCATTCGCAGAGTTTTCCGCACTTCGCGCTCCGCAAAGCTCGCAGAGTGCAGAAAACTCCGCTCCCCGTAGTGCAGCTGAGTTTTTTCCCCGCTTGCGCTCGCCAACGGTAAGTTGCCAATTGTGAGCTGCCGCTTGGGTAGAATTTCTACTCGAGCAGCAGGAAGATCAGCGAGAATGGCAGTTTGCACTGTACTACGCCACTCCGCCACTTGCGGAACTCCGCAGAGTTTTTTTGTCACTTCGTGGAGTTCCCAGGCCTAGTTCATAACTCCCTTTGCGAATTAGGCAAAATCTGTAGTCAAGAGAATCAAGATTTGGGTGGAGCCAACCCCCAAACCTCAGCAGTAATAAAAGTACAAATATTTGCAAAACTACAGTTGGCAAAGCAATAAAAAAATATACAATTGCATAACAAGGATTCTCAAAGTGCAAATCTTCTGCCCTGAGGAATTATCACATGAAGTACCCAATACCAAAACTCTTGCCTACTATGATAATCTTTAAGATTCTCTGCAAATATACCTACTCACAAGGTGAAAAGTTCACTACAAGCACTCTTTTTCAGTGTAAGCACACAGCTTATTCCCAATCATATCTGTGCACTATAGAATCAACATTTTGACGGAGCCAATGCCGATCTCTCTGTAGTGCTTCTTAAAGCTCTTTTTATATTGATCACATATGGTCTGGAGACATCTGCACTGTCAAGCCACACCTATGAGTGGGAATAGTGCTGAGCAATTCCATCCCAAAATATGGCTATCCATTACACAGATAAACACCTAACGATAACCAGATATATAGAGCTTCTCTGAATGGTGATTTGTGGGAAGGCGGAACCCTGTTCTAAATTTCATTTCCAGATTTTGTAGTAGTTTGCCCTAAACAATGCCTCCTGTGGAAGCATGTTTGCTGTGTGAGCCCAGCAACAGTCGTCATGCAATATTTTTTTTCATGATATGTCTTTTTGCAAAAAACTTTCAATTCTTGCAGCCTTCAGAACAGCAAACCACATCACAAATAGGTGGAAATATTCCTTGGCCTTCAAATTACTTCCGTTGCCTCCTTGTGAGGAAAACAGCTGAGATTCTCCTAGCAGGTCTGGACTGAACGAACTGTGCAATGGCCTTTTTCCCAGTGGGCTGGCATGGTGGGAACCAGTTTCACTGCTGGTAGAAGCCAGTTTTGTTGATAGGACAGAGTGAGCAGCATTTTCTGCCTGCAACGCTTCAACACTTTATAAAAGAACAATGCAAAACAAATGGTTTTAATGCGTGCCCAGTCAGACCATGCTTGCTTCAAAACCGTTTGTTTTTGCATTTGGTTGGGTTGTGTCTCCTGCGTGTTTGTCACAAGAAGAGCTGACCTTCAGTGCTTTGGGGAACGGTGGTGAGGGGTCTCTCTGTTGCTTGGCTCAGAGAATCGAGTACATAGATTATAAAAGTTCTTCAAAATTCAAAACAGTGTATTTCTTTACACTGTTAGTGTCGCAATGCATTTCAGTTTAGTATATTAGATTGTACCACTGCATTGAGTGGAATTTTCCAGAAGTGATTCTCTAATTGTGAACTTCAAAACTTTCATGGTCCTCCACCACTAGCCTGACAACGATGCTAGGGAGTTCAGTTGTTTTTCCATCAATATGCAACCAGGGTGTTACTGTAGATGGAGTAATATTACAGTAGTTTGTCTTTGTGCAGCACACACCCTGAACAGACGTATTTCAGGGTGCTCTCATATGATGATGAAGGCAAAGGCAGGACTGTGAAAAAAGTAACTAGCGAGGATTACACAGAGTGGTAAAGTGGAAGCCAGAATTGATTTAATATTGTCCAATTAAGCCACTTCATAGTTCTCTCTCTCTTTCTCTCTTCCATTTAGATCACAGCTTAATACTTTATGTTTAATTCTTTAGGGTGCTTTATCAGTACACTGTGTTATGCGTGCTTCACAAGACTGGTGGTGGTAGTATTTAGGGAGAATGATGTTTTAATACAGGAGATAAAATTAAAACTAGACAGCCATCCTTGATGAGTGCATTGAGACCGATCGCTCCATGTAGCTAAAATACTTTCTTCATTGTCATCCATTCTTGAAATAATGAATCCACCTACTCCTCACTCATCAACTATTCATTCAATTATCGGGGCTGCTCCAACCCCCATCTATCCATTCAATGATTGTACAAGGATTAATAAAGGAAAATATGTCATAAAATGCATCATAAAAGCATATTTTTCAAGACATTTTTGGGGGAGAACGCCCCAAACCTTCCGTGCAGTAGTCAAGCTCACTCGCTATATGCAGTATGGGGACTGGTCTCACAAAATTTGCCAAGGCTGCTTTTTAGGTCTCACCTAGGCAGCGCAAGCGCGGTCTCTTTCAAGGCATGCTGTATCTACAATTTTCACCTGATTCCCTTGCCGGAGTTCACTTATACCGATCCAGCACAGTAGCACACATGAGACGCTTTATTCGTCCCTCCGCCGGACCAAACCCGGTTTCGCGCTACATTGATCTGTGCAGAAGGATTAATTTCTTCTTCCTGACCTCGAGTTCTGCTCTAGTGTTCTGATTCACCCTTTAGGTAAGCACATGGCGCTTTTTCGAGCCCTGGTTTAGTTAGTTATTTTCCAGCTTCACCCTTCCCCTCCCCTCCCACCTCCTCGATAATAATTCCCGGCGTTTCAATCCCCTTGTTTGCCCGCAGCTCTCCTTGCACATGCTGCTTCCAATTGATGGTGATTTGAAGCCCTAGACTGCAGCCCAGCCATACTTTGTGGTTACCTTCATTCAGTGACGCCCGGACAGGTAACCTCTAAGCGTATTTTGCGTACATTGACACGCTGTGCTTGGGCCGCGTATTCTGATCGCTTGCTTTTCCCCTTTTAGAGCAGTTTCTGAGTTACGGATTCCTGCCTTTCCCCATTTCGATTCTCTGCTCCTCAGTGATAGTGCCAGCATGTACCTCTACCAATTCTTTCCCTGGTTTTTCTACTCTCTGGGCTTTATTCCTATTGATCATCCTTTCGTTTTCTTTAATCTATAGAGCACTTTTCAAGTATTGAGTAACCATCGTCCTGATGATGACCTTAATCTGACTAGGTCGAAACGCCGTCGACTTCTCAACGTTATTCGCGGCATGCAATAGGGTCATTTACAAGCAAAGAAATTGTATCTCTAATTGTAAATACTTCTGTTTGACCTATGTTATTGTATCACATTGTTTTCTTCGCCGCTTCACGTTGTTTTTTAATCACTTGTGTCACTGCGCCGTTGATTCACTTTAAACACTTTCAGTGCACAATTGGTTGCTATGGTTACTGCAATTTAGTTGTATTGTAGTGCTTCTATATGTAAATAACAACCTTTTCACCCTCATTTGGTCTCCCTTGTTCCCTTTTTCCCTGTGCTATGTGATTGACACAAATTTTTGATTAGTCCCCCTATATGATATACCAGTTGAGACGTTGTTTTTTTGTTTAATACTTACCCGGTCTCAGTTGGGTTAACGGGTTTACTTCTGTTTTTGGTTACCTGTATCTACAATATGGCCTTGAAGTACCGCCCATCTATTTAATTGGCTCCTTTTACTGTCCTTCGTAAATGCCTGCTTTTTTGTTTCAGTCAATACGCTTAGTAGTCCCTCCTTTTGGCCTGCTGTAACCTCCCATGAGGACTGCCCCGTTGCATGTAACATTTCACTTGTCCCCGGTACAGCAACTGCTAAAGGAACTTTTTTTACTTGTCTAAGTTAAGAGCAGTTTACACAAGGGAGCACTCTCTGTTTTGGCGTGTAGTTCCTATAAAACCTATACAGGATCTGTGCGTTTAGACAACATACACTGCGGGCTTGGTGTCCAGACTGATTCCAGACACCCCCACTGGGTATGTTGTCCTGTATACCAGCTAGCTCACAGTGCCACTAGAAACTCCTCTTACCAAGGAGCGAATAGTTCTTGGCAACTATTGAACATGACAACCCTGTTCCCTCAGAACCGTGGAAACAGTGCAATACTTTTCGCTCAGTCACTAGTGCTCACTTAGTCTCAGGGAGATACACCGAATAAACAATATGGACGTTTTTCAATAAGCATTTATTGAACACTCGTCATTCTAGTGTAAAATATGTGTGCTGAAACAACCACTAGACAGAAACAGATATAAATGATTAGAAGCACTAAAAAGGTAAAAGGATAGTAGATTTCTACCATCTTGCTACAACCATAAATACAGGCAAGTATAGAAAATACATGATAATAAAATGCGTACTCCTACGATGCTACCCTAACTAGATGTACCTAAGTGTACCTAGCATGTGTGTAGGTGTTAAGCCAAGAATACCTCTAGGATAAAGTCAACCCCATTACCTGAAGTGAGAGACTGTGGGACCCCGTCTTGGTCTCGAGCTGGACACCCCGCAAGGGATGTTAGACCACTGCGAGCTGGAGTATCTGCATGCAGGAACCTCAGCCTCTCACGTCAGTGTGTCAGCATGGAAGTCGTGATCTCCTCTGACTATCTCAGCAAGATGTGATGTTTATATACCCAAAGGTATCCCCAGGGGTTCTATCTTGCTGTGTCATTGTTGGACTTAAGATGACGTCAGGAATGAACCTTGTACATAGTTATTATGCAGGAGATGGTAGTCCTGCTGAGTTTCCAAGGATCCTCATGCATAATGTATGAGGCTATTGTTCAGGGAAAACCCCACCTTCTGTAAGCAGTACTGTAACTAGGTAAAGGGTCAGTCCAAGCAGCCCGTTATGTATGTAATGTAGGGACGAATATAGGTGAAAGGTCGTGATGTTACCCGGGCCTATATTGGGTTACCTATATGGAATATAACACCAACTCCTCATCCGACTGGACGACATAATCTAATACTAACGTACTACCTGTCTAGATACTGGTACGCAAACATATGTTGTAAAAACCATAGTTCTGCTAAAAAAAAAATCAAAACTCTAAAAAGTGCTAAAACATAAGAATTGTCACTCAAGCAATAGCTGTAATGTGTCCGTATATATAGTTCGAATGACTACAAGCATCGGAAAGCCATGCAGGTCATAAAAAGTGTCAATTGTTTTGGAGTTCCAATTTTGAGTTTGTTTTAGATAGGCCAAATTGTTTCCCAGCACACGATGAGCCAAATGTTTATGTGTCCTGGCTGGTAGACGCAACATTGCTGTTGCCTGCCTTCGCAGACGACGATCCCTGTAACATCTCACAGATTACGTCAATTGAGCACAGATGATCTTCCGTACTGCCTACAGCCGATGCTGGGGCAGCCTGTGCGCCATCCAAAGCCTGGGTGTTAGTGGAGGAGCCGAAACCCATTCCAACAGGAGCAGAGACTTCCTGTGGTGGCTCTAAGAATGCTGCCATCAACATAGGAATACGCTGGAGACACCGCAGAGCATGGGCAGTTATCGGGTCCAGTAAAGCATCAACGTCCGGTTGTGCAACTGATGGAAGTGTCAGACTGAGATCCAACACGCATTCTTCTCCGCAGAACAGGCATCGGAGAACAGGTAAGATGCAGTCCATCCAGACTGGTCTAAATGACAGGAACCAAGATGCACTTAGTTCCCGTAGGCGAGGTGTGCCCAGATGTTGTACCATGCGATCACGGTATTTGCGCTCCAGGAGTGCTTTTTCCATCTCCTTGGTGACTGGGACATCCATTGCGTAGCAGAAAAATTACAATCAGGATACCTGCTATTAGAAACAGGGTCAGCGGAAGTCCTCCAAAAATGCTTCCGAATACGGAGTGTATAAAGTTTGGTATAACTCCGAGGACCGTCTGAAAGGTGCTTAACAGTCCCAAACTTATGGTCTTAAATAGGTGGACTATACCCATCGTATCAGACATGTTAAAGATACGATTTACCATTTCTGTGAAATGGAAGGGGCAGTTCGTACGTATGAGTGACTGTATCTCAGCCGAGGACCTTGCTATTTGGAGATCAAAAGTCTCCCGGCGGAGGTTAAGGGCACGGTTTTCTGTAGAAGCATCGCTTTCATTCTGCTTAGAGTATCAAAGCGTATAAAGGAAACATTCAACGAAGGCCATAGCGGCGCCTCCCTGACTGTGTGTCGGTGGAAACAATACTTGCATACAGCAAGTAACCCTGGAGCTCACGGTAACTAGATATGCAATGCCCGGAAGCATCCCACAACAGCCTTGATCGTTCAGCATCAAGGAACTCCCATTTGAAAGTAGCCTGAAAACTGGGGTAGTCACGGCTGCCGGGGTACCCCTCAAGTGACAGGATAGGTTTGCCACTGAACCATTGCAGGCCCTGTGCAGCATGATTTCCTGTCATATGAGAGATCCACTTAAAGTGTTCTCACAGTTTGTACTGCTTAGAAACACTTCTAGATCCCCACTCCTGCATTAAAATCTATACGGTAATTCCCAAGATTCCTTGATGAAATCCCTACCCCTTTCTTTATATCTGCCTGCCTGTTGTTGTTCTAGGCAATACTGGAAAGTTGTGACCGGTAAAGTTATATAGCCATGGATTAACCACTCTGTGGACGGTGATTCTGTAACAGTAAAAGGTAGTCGGTCCAGTTTTTCAATACACGGAATTGTATATTTTGCTCCCCTTTGTGCCATTTTCATCTGTTTTTTCATTAGATTGTATGCAGAAAACAAGGACGTACTGTTGATAAAACCCCAAGGCACATAACCTGCGCACAGTGATTGCAGCGTCCAGCTTAATAACATAATAGAACGTAATTGCGATTGCCCGTGCTGTAGAATGGACAAATCTTGTTCTAGTACATCAGTAGCAGAAGATACAATGTTGCCCAGTGAATAAATCCTGGATGTTAACGTAGTCATACCATTGTCAACTACGGCTAACGCCTTTTCTAAGTTAATCCTGTCTATTTCTCGTAGCCTCTCCGCTGCTTCTTGTTGGGAGATTTTCCAAATTTCATTATAGACAGCGTATAAGAAACGTTTTTGACGTGGCTTTCTGGGACCTAATAAAAAATCCCGTAGGTCCACACCCTCTGTAAGTAAGGATAAGTGTTGTTTCACCTGTGGTAGTGTTGAGGTCTTTAGCCAATCGAGGCATAACTTCCCAACACTGTATGATGTCACCCCCCGCCCCCCCCCCGGATGTTCTCTTTGTACATAGCGTGGGTCTGGCCTATTGATACTGAACCCTTCGGTGGTACCCCTGAATCTTTCCTGACATCTGTTAGTGTCTGTGGGCCAAACCAACCATCCCTTCCAATTGGGGTCTGATCTATTGTATTGTAAAATATCATCTATTGTAGCCCTTTCTTGTGAAGTAAAATTTCCCTCGGTATGTGATGGTGTTAGAATCCGAGGTGTGTTCAAATCCTTGTTCTTGGCTATTCCAAGACAGGAAGTCTGTTGCACAGTATCATTTAGAAATATCATCTGCTGAGGAATGAGGCATGCTCTAAATAGCGCTTCAGTTCCCTGGACTTGCCAATCTCTAGAACCCCAGACTGAATTTAAGTCTATAGTGTCTTTCCATAAGTCAAAACCCTGTTCAGACAGTTGGGTAAGAAATGAAGCAGAGTAAATCTGTTTGGTGTTAGCCAGCATATTTTTCTGTGCGGATGTCGGTGCAACCTCATAGTAATATGCGGTCGGGTCTGAAACGTTAAACCCTGAAAAATATGAAAATATCTGTGCAAATGTTTTCGAACTACTTTTTGGTGGTGTAGGGCAATGTTCCCATTAGTGATATGTGAAAACATTCCATGGGATACTGGATTTGTGCAGAAAATGATGACCATAATGTTGATAACAATACATGGTGTTAAAATCTTACGTGTCTTCCAACATTTCATTGCTAGAAAATGCGGCAGATTGTTATAAATCAGACAACAGATTGTTTATAGTTTCAAAATCCCAATCATCGGAAAACGTACTGGAGGTAATGATATCATTTAAAGAAATTTTAAATAAATGTGGTATTTTTAAAAGTTCGGTCGGGTCAAATATATCATAATTAACCTTGTCCCATACTATACCATCAGGTATAGGAACTGCTGTAATGTTCACTGATGACAAGTCTCTTCGTTCACGATGTGATGAAACATGAGGTTTCAGGATCAAGTTCACTTTTGATGCTGCAGAGCTTTGGCAAAGATAAGTTCCATTAACAAGTAAGCAGAAGACAGTTACTAAGCCTATCCAGAAAAGAAAGAAAAGTATCCCGGTGATTATCCAAAGTGCTATCCAAGGTGACACCAGGTAAGTCTTTTTAAGAAAAATGAAGAAGTCTTTGACTTGTTGTTGACGGGTTTTTGGGGCTGGCGTCGTTTCAGGTTCACTTGGATCCAATGAATAGGTATCAAAGTCGATGAAATAGCCAGATGCAGTTCGATCTATTTTTGGTAGCTCAGCAGGTTTTGTTGAACTTGTAGATGGCTCTTGTTGAGGCATGTTTATGTAGACATCAGTGTTAGGTCGAATTGAAATTTGTCTTTCATTATGATTTTGAATTTCTGTTTCAAGAGGAACGAGTTCCATGGCATTGTTGCATATTCCATCATTCTGTATAGGAGACTCTTCAAACGTGATGAGCCTTTCCGTCTGAACTTCCTGTATGGTAGCAAGAGGAGAACGTCAGCTACCCAGGAGCCCACAAGGCCTACTATTCATTATCGGCCACATAGTGTGGTTTGATCAGATCAATTGAGATGAATCTTTTCTCCTTTTTTCCAGCAAGAGGCGGCAGAAGTACAGTTCTTGTTGCTTCAACGGCCAGGACAAGTACAGGCTTTTTGTATGATGGTCCAAATTCTTTTTTGTCCGTTATCTTTTCTCTGACCAGATCCCCTACTTTAGGGACCCAGACAGGTCTTGCCGTGACTGACTTGACTTCCCCAGTGGCGGACCGTTTTACTTGAACATTGCTTTGTAGTGCTCTGGATTCATTCAGATCCTGTAAAACAGCCAAACGTTTATTAATGTCAAAAGGTTTCTCATCCGCCACTGTGGCTTCACAATCAAGATCAGGTTCCCACATTCTCGTCCCAAATAGGATCTCATAAGGAGCGACACCCCTAGAGAACTTCTTGGCATGTTATTCAAGGCCCTCTGTACCCCATATAAGTGATTGACCCAACTACCACCCGTGCCTAATACTCTAGCTGTTAATGATTGCTTTAAGTCCCGGTTTTTCCTCTCGACAACCGAATTTCCCTCGGGATGGTACGGAGAGGAGTACCGCAGTGCAACACCCAAACTTCCCATGGCTTCCTTGTAAGCCCTAGAGCTAAACGCGGGGTCACAGTCAGAATGTAATGTGCCAACTGCGTATGTCCCTATAAAGACTCGCAAATCTTTGATAACAGTTCGAGTGTCAGCCGAGTGCTGAGGCCATATCCATAGGAATCTTGAGCAGGAATCCACTGCAACCAATATGTACTTGTAAGCCCCATCAGATTGTAAGGGGCCGCAGTGGTCCAAATAGACACACGCGAGTGGTCTGTCTGATATTAGCAATGGTGTCTGCGCTGGACGTGTTATGGTGGAGCCCTTCATCTGTTGACAGATGTCGCACTTTAAGACATAATCTTTGGTCTGCTTTGTTAACCCTGGCCACCAATAGCGTTCTTTCAGTAAAGAAACTGTTTCCGCAACTCCTGCGTGCGCAGAGCCAAGACCCTCGTGTGCAGCTAAAATCAAGCCTAATCTGCGATCCATGTTTGGTATTACTCTATCTTCCACTCCTGGAATCTGAGCAAATGAAACGTTGTTTGTACTTAACTTGTAGGAGTACTTGAGCGGAAAACCTTTCGGCAATGCCTTATTGTCTTTGCGTGATGCAATGACAGCTACCATTAACTGTCCGTCTATTCTCGTTTTTGAACGAGTGATTGCAGCTACGGACGCAGTTCGTACTGCCCCCTTTGCGGCTTCATCAGCCAATTAATTCCCTTCAACGTGAACACCATCACGTTGATGACTCAGCGTGTGTATCACGTGAGCTCTTGGTAGTTCATTTTTCAACTCAGCTACCTGTTCCCATAGCATTTTATGCTTAATTGTGCCACCTTTTGAGTCCTTGAACCCATTCTGTCCCCTATAGTGAAGATATTCATTATATGACTGGACACAGTAAAAAGAATCGCACACTATTAGTGTGGGGAATTCTCGATCCGTATTAATCAGTGCCAGTAAAAGAGCTTTTAGTTCTGCTAGCTGAGCCGTGCAGTCTCCTAGAGACTGAGTTTTTGTACAGCTTGGATGGAACTTGCCATCCCACATACGACCTTTTACAATCACACATGCGGTGCTCTATTGTTGTTTACTTCCAATGGCCGGCAGAGGAGATCCGTCAGTGTAAATTATGTATTCATACTGATCTAGAGGCATAATTTCATTCGGGAGAGGATATTCTTGTTCGTATTGCAGGAATGCTTGTGTTTTTAGACTTGGGTCGTATCTGTATTCTACATCTGATGCAGTGAGAGAATTCAATCTCGGATGTAAGGCTTTAGCATTAGGAACGCTTGCCTTTGTCGCAGCCTCTAAGGCCAGTACCGGAGTCACGACAATTATTTGTTTCCTCTGAGCCAGTGCTCTTTCTCTCATTACCTCAGTCTGTACGGCTGTCAGAATTTTTTCTGTTGATGCAAAACGCATCTCAGCGTTTGTGCACAAGTGTGATTTTTATGCTATTGGTACTGTTTCACCTTCATTGTATGTTAAGTAGGTGTACCCAAATTGACCCGCAACTATACGGATTACTAAATTGCGGACATTTACGCACGTCTGTAAGTGTTTGGACGCTATCATATCAGCTTGTAGGGAACGAAGGATATCTGTGTGTTCCTGTGTCCATTTCCTAACTGAGAAATCAGGTCTTTTGAGGTCGTAGAAAGGTTTAACCCTTTCTGCGTAATCCAAAATGTATGTTCTGCTGAAATTCAGGAATCCCAGTATGGATTGTAAATTTTTTAATGATTTTGGAGGTTGGAGCAGCGCACACTTTTCTAAAAAGTTAGCTGCCAGGCTTTTCCCTTCACTTGAAAGCTCATATCCCAAAAAAAGGACATTGAGGTGGGCTATTTTCGATTTTTTACAGTTAAACCTGTAGCCCTTAGAGGCAAATCTCAAAATGATGGTGCTCCCCCGGTCAAGTGTTCCTCCAGGTCCTCATCAGTCAGATAAATATCATCTACATAGGACAATGCCTCCTCATCCAGATTCTGAAGTAACTCAGTTACCCTGGCAGAAAACAACCCCGGGCTGTTCTTATACCCCTGGGGGAGTCGACAAAATTGACCCTGGGACCCCAGTGCTGAGAATGCTGTCAAATATCTGCTCTCAGGCGCTATATTTTGGCAGAAAAATCCATTTGAGATATCTAGTGTTGTTTTGTATTTCTTCGGCACAATTTTATTCATTAAATGCGGCACTGTGTGCGTTCTGTACTGCAAATGTTTTTGTGCATGAGTTCAGATGTCTGTAATCTAAAACTAGACGATATGAATTATCGGGTTTCATTACGGGAAACAAAGGATTATTCATTGAAGAGGTGCAAGTCTCAATCACACCTTGGTACTCAAGTTGATCTAAGATCTCCCTGACCTGTTTTTTCGCTTCCTTTTTTTTTTGGATACTGTCTCTGTGGAGTTGGAGTAGATTTTAGTGGTATCACGTAGTGGGATGAATCTTCATCCCATCCAACATGGTTGCAATATAGTGCAGGAGCAAGGGTTGCCGCCCACTCCAGCGCGTATGTGTGTTATAAGTATTGGGGAACGAGGTCGGAAAAGGCAGGCATAATTACAGTTTCTCCCTTTGGGCAATCCATAACAATAGTGGGCGGCCAATCTCTTTCAGCTAAAAGAATGTCGTAGCCAAAAGTCAGGTTCTCCCAAAAGAGACCTTTAATTTTTCTGGGCTTCTCCCCTTCCATTGGAGTAATATTTCATGTAACCTATGTTGGACGCTTACCCTAGTATCAGGTGTTTCCACTGTGATATATTCACTCAACTCCGCTGTCACCAGAAATTCCATCAGGTTCTGGCGAGCTATTGTTACTTCTGCTGCGCTGTCTAGCATCGTCAGAGCCCATTCACCGTTCAGTAGTTGAGTCCTCAGAATTCTGGGCATTTGTCTAACTTTGAGACCTGCTGCTTTCTTCTTTTTGAATTGAGGTTTTGCTTTAGGCTTTTCTTTTTTTTTGGAAGCGTAGTCTGAAGTGCGTTGGTTGTCACTGGACTTTGTAGGCGCTTCTTGTCTGTGTTCTGACCGTCCTTCCCTCTCAGAGTTTTTTGATGAACCCTGAAAGGAACGAGAGGAACGTGTATCAGTGTCCTGATACCTGTCAGGTTTTTTAATGTTATCTCTATTCCTAAGGTTATACCTCCTTTCAGAGGGCTCCTGCTGAGGAGACCTACCTCTGGATTGAGATCTATTCTTTTGTTGTTTGTTATTGTCCCATTTCTTCTTTGAAGAAACTGGTGTTTGTGTTGCCTGTTCTTTTTCTGGACCTCCCATTAGTTGAGGTTTTACTGGTCTAGCTCCCAAACTATCTCTACCTTATTCTGCATAAGCAGTTTCAATAATTTTAGGTGATTCTGTCTCCTGTTGTAAAGGAGTGAAATCCCTCAGGCGTTGGCGTATTGCCACTGCTGCTGCTTCCCCTTTAATGTTTGCTAATATTATAGCTGATACCTGGGCAAAGTTACCTAGTAACTTCATCCCTAAGTTCAGAGCAGGTTCTGCTCCATACTTGTTCTGTATTTGTCTTAATACATCTGGTATTACTGCTAATGACGGGATACCATGAGTTCTGGTATATATTGCAGCGAAGACTGTACCCCAAGAGGTACAATCCTCTATCGGGGGAGCTATCCCCATTGGCAAGCAAATTGTCAGCATTCTATGCTTTTCTTGTGGACCAGTGTGTGGAAATACTGCCTCCAGCTGTGTTATTTTTTGAGCTATCCAAAATGGCATTTGTTCACGTTTAGTGGGCATTTTACCCATCACTGCGTGTAATGTTTGTGGTGTAATTTTGGTCGTCGATGTTTGAATCGGGCCTGTTGGTATAGTCGTGGTTGGCTGGAGTGTGAGTGTTCTCATCACGAACTGTGTCATGTTTCTGAAAAGTCTTATTAGTTCTTTATGGTGTGTAAGTAAGTCTCCTGCTGGCATTGTTTCAATGTCAGGGTGTGGTGTGTAGGCTACTAGTACCGGCCATGTTGCTCCATCTCTTCCGAGCGGACCGAGCCTTACTTTATTTCTTGTATGGGGTAGGGCGCCTTTAAATCAGTATATGTGCTCCTGGTAAGTGAGCGGAACTTCAATGTCCTCATTTTTTTTTTTTTTTTTTTAAATTCTTTTTATTGATTTTATCCCAACATGTGACATAATAAATCATCGCATCCAGCAAAATACACATTCAGTGCATACTTGGAAAATGATTCTTTCAATGTCCCCTCCCTCCCTCCCACCCGCCCCTCCCCTACCCACCCCCCCTCCTCACCGGTGTGCCTACTACCACTTTTTACGAACAATGCATTCCTCTACAATTTACCATATCAACAATTATATACAATCCTTAAAGCATTACAGTGCGTACATTTACGTTTGGGGTCATTATACATTCCGCTAGACTCTTCATGGCCCATGTTCCACACACCTATGTGGCAGTGGGAGTTCCCTGATCCCCTCCGACCGACCCTTGTTCTGATCCCACCTCCGGGGCCTGCAGTATTGTAACCAAGTCCTCCCAAGCCCTCGCTGCCTCCAGTGCTGTTTCGTTATTACTGCGCCAAGCGTGCTGCAGTCTAAGAGTGCCTTCGCTTCGCGCCCATTTCAATAATTCCGCTCTCCATCTCCCCATACTTGGTCCCCCCGCTGACTTCCAATGCATCGTTATCTCTCTTTTGGCCAAAATCAGGCCGAGGTCCAAAAATTTACTTGTGATTTTCGTTTTTTTGTGTGCGGGAACCAATGCAGAATACAAACACCCATATCTAGATCAAGTACGCGCTCAGTCACACTGCTCAACAATTCCAGCACTTCTTCCCAGTAAGTCCCCAAGTTCGCACACCCCCAGAACATATGACGAAAGTCGGCCCCCTCCAAGCCACATCTCGGGCACAAAGCAGTCGCCGTATGGAAGTATTGTTTAAGCTTAGCTGGTGTCAGATACGCTCTGTGCAGAACATAGAATTGCACCAATTGGAATCTGGCATTTCTCGTGCCCTTCCAGGCACGTCTAACCAATTGGGCCCACGTGTTTCCAGGGATTTCCCTGCCAAGGTCCACCTCCCACTTTTCCTGCAACCTGGTCAGCGGGCTTAGATCTTCAGTCAACATACGCCGGTATAGGCACGTAACGGCCTTAAAAGTCCCTGATGCCATCACCACGTATTGACACGTCATGGAGGTCCGCGGTTCCGACAACCCCAGCCCCCAGTGTCGCTGCAGCGCCGAGGCGAGTGCCGCATGCAGCAGGTAGTCCCCGCGCGGGAGATCATATTTGGCCTGCAAGGCCCGGAAGGACAACAAGGTTTCATTTTCATATAAGTCTCCCAAGACTTGTATCCCTAGGTCTTCCCAGTGTGCCAACGCCGACCAGTCCCCGCCATGTGGGAAGGCAGTACACATGCCCAACGGTATCTCCGGGGCGTAAGGGCGGGCACTGCCAGCCCGTTTCTGACTCCGATTCCAACATAATCTTAGCGTCCTCTCTTCCACGGTAAGCGGTTGAAGGCACAACTTCTGGTTCAAAACTATGAAGGACAAGATATATCTCGGGACCCATCGTCCTCCCGGACCATCAGGACCTCTAAACTCTCTAGCTATTGCCTGGGTCAACCACTGCAGCTGCGCCGCCAGATAGTACCCCTCGAAGTCCGGCACTGCCATGCCGCCATCAGCCCTGGGACGTATCATCGTGGCCATTGCAACTCGTCGTCTGCCCGTCCCCCAGAGAAAACCCCCAGTCATAGAACGGAGCTGTCGAAAGATGGAACCCGCCACCCAAATCGGCAACGTCCGAAAATAATACAATAAACGTGGGAGCACCACCATCTTCAGGAGGGCCACTCGACCGGCGACCGAGAGCGGTAGAGTGCTCCAAAATGCGAAATTGCCTTTAAGCCCGCGGAGAGCCCGGCCCAAATTACCCTCTAACAAGTCTGCCACAGAGTGATAGATATAAGTGCCTAAGTAAGGCAGACAATATGGTTCCCAGCGAACACCCGCCGCCTGCGGGGGGGTCGCTTCAGTCGGAGTAACTGGGAATAAGCAGGTCTTTGTCCAGTTCACCCGCAGTCCCGAGTATTGCCCAAACGCTGAAAGCAAGTTTCGTGCTCCCGCCAATGCTGCATCCGCGTTTGCGAGAAAGAGCAATAAATCGTCTGCGTAGAGGGAGATATAGTGCATATCCCCACGATGGAGTAAGCCGGAATAATGTTTCCCTAACCGGGCATGGGCAGCCAAAGTTTCAACGGCCAGGGCAAATAGTAGCGGCGAGAGTGGACAACCCTGTCTCGTGCCGCGGCCCACCCGGCAAGCCGGGGAGACCGTCACCCCTGTTCGCACACGCGCCGACGCTGATCTGTAAAGAAGTTCCGTCCACCCCACAAAATCGTCACCTAACCCGAACCCACGAAGGACCCGGTACAAATACGACCACTCCAGGCTATCAAATGCCTTTTCTATATCTACTGAGAGTACCATTGCAGTAGGTGTATCGCCATGATCCTCTCCTAAAATCCGCAAAAGGCGTCGCACATTACTTGCGGTGTCACGCTTCGGGATAAAGCCCGCCTGGTCGACATGGATCAGGTGAGTCATATAGGGGAGGAGCCGGGTCGCCAAAATTCTACTCAATATCTTATAATCGGCAGTTAACATTGATAAAGGACGATAGGCCGTCCTAGCCAATGAATCCCCGCCCGGTTTCAGCAGCGGGACAATGATAGCCTCGCGAGTGGAGGTTGGCAACCGCCCTAAGTCCCAGGCCTCCCGATAAACCGCCTGCAGTTTAGGGGCCAGGAGATCAAGATATACAGAATAAAATTCGATCGGTAGCCCGTCAGCACCTGGGGACTTCTTGCGCGCCATGTGTTTCACCGCGCTGCGTATCTCTCCTTCAGTAACCATCTGCCCCAACATAGCCCGTTGGTCAGCTTCGAGCTGTGGCAGTTGTATTTCAGCTAAGAATTTAGTCAACCCATCGCCCGTACTTTGCAGTTTGCTCTCATAAAGATCCGTGTAGTAGGCCAAGAACATCTTATTAATCCCCTGCTGTGTGTATTCCGGCGTGCCCGCTGGGGAGGTCAAGGCCAATATGGGCGTGCCCCTCGGTATTGGATTAACCAACCACGCCAGGAGGGCGCCCGCTTTATCCCGCTCCGCATGTGCCCTCACCAAATATTCTCTATGATCAAAACAGCGTAACCGTTCCACTTGTTTAGCCACTTCCTCCCGTGCAGCCAACACTTCAGCCTGCGCATCCGGGTTCGCCGGGAGCGCTCTCTCCGCTTGTCGCAGCAGCAGTTCACCCCTTTCTATATCCTGCAACAGTGTCCGTCGCACTCCCGTCGCCTTGGCAATACATAATCCCCGCACCACCACCTTAAATGCGTCCCATTCCAGTGCCAGGTCTGAGGCCGTTCCCGTATTTTCTAGAAAATAATGCTCAATACCCTCTCGCACCCCCGCCCGGAACACCGGGTCCTCCAAAGTCTCCGGACGCAACTGCCAAGTAGGAATTGCCGGCCTTACTCGGGACCACCTCAGGGTCAAAAGCAATGGATTATGGTCCGATATTGTCCTTGTCAGATATTCACTATGGCGAACCATTGCATGTACATCCGGTGAGCACAACACTGCGTCCAACCGCACATGTAAGTTATGTAAAGCAGAATAAAACGAATAGTCCCGTTCTCCCAGGTGTTGCGCGCGCCAAGTGTCTACGAGCCCCCATTCAGCCTGCCAGTCCCTCCGAAGCTTCGAGAGCTTATGCACGGGTGCCTGCGGCAGCGGCGGGTGAGACCTATCCATTTCGGTATCAGCGACTGAATTAAAGTCGCCACCTAACATCAGTGAGCCGGTCAGAAAGGATGTTAACTTCCCTGATAGGCTGGCAAAGAAGGATTTCTGGTCCACATTGGGGGCATACACACTGCACAACGTCACACATCGTCCATCCAATCTGCCCATAACAGCCACAAATCTCCCCTCGGGATCCACCACCTGCTGAAGTGGCTGGAAAGGGACTCCTGCCCTCACCCAAACCAATACTCCCCTGGCATATGCAGAGTACGTAGTATAAAAAAGCTGCCCCCTCCATCGACGCTGCAGTGCCCGGCCCTCTGCCCGGTCTACGTGTGTTTCTTGAAGAAAAGCTATTTGGGCTCCCCTACGCACCAAATATGCATGAACCCTATGGCGTCTCTGCATCGTATGCATCCCCCGTACATTCCACGTAATGCATTTAAT
This sequence comes from Calotriton arnoldi, assembly GCA_963921515.1. Lineage (NCBI taxonomy): Eukaryota > Metazoa > Chordata > Amphibia > Caudata > Salamandridae > Calotriton > Calotriton arnoldi. Next base: position 825,437 of record CAWUFW010006521.1, on the reverse strand, counting down.
CTCAGGTGTTGACCCCAGTATGTAACAAGATTTTGTTCCGTATCAGCATTCCCCGCAGTGGCACACCGGTGATTCTAACTACCCCAACACCATCCCCCAAACCCACCCCCCACCCGTCCCCAGAACAGGCTCTAAACAGCTAGTACCCATCCAAACTATTCCCGAACAACTCCTCTGATAGCTACCAGAGGTTCACTCTAAGAGCGAATAGAAGGGGGAGCTCAGCACCAGGAGGACCGGCCAGCTGTCTCACTGCAGCCATGCGCCAAACCCCACAATAAGTAAGATTACAGTTCCCCTGGGGCAATCCCCGGACCCCCAAGCGGCCATACTGATCGCCCGTCCCCTCATCTGGGCTCCCGGATCCCCTCCAACCGCGCAAGTTACCCCCTCCCTGAGCCACAGCTCCAGAACCAGCCGGCCCTGCTTACTAGCCACATGAGACATCGCATCTAATCAGGCATCTGCAATCTCGTCCGCTGTTCCTGGGGTAATATGAGGGAGAACAACACTCCCTGCGTCCGTCCCATCAGTGTCTGTCCCTTCTGACCCTCGTTCCGACTCGGTCCCTCCTTTTAGGGTTGCGCCGCTCGCCTGTGATATCTCCGTCACGGCCTGCAATGCTGCAGACCTCTCTCTCTTTGTCTGGGACGTGGAAGGTTTCTGCGAACCAGGTCGCCTTCTCCTGCTTCGCCGTGTCCGGAGCGACCTCGGTGCCACCGTCGTCTGTCCCCCGTTGCCTTTCGTCACGCCTGCTCCTGTGCGGTAGGTTTCCAACCAGCTCCATGCCTCATCCGGGGTGTTGTAGAAGTAGGTGGTGCCATCCAATGTCACTCTCAGGCGTGCTGGGAACATCAGGGAATACTGAATGCTTTCATCCCGGAGCGCTTTCTTGACCGCTAAAAAAGAAGATCGTTGGCGCTGCACTTCAAAGGTGTAATCCGGGAACAGCGACACACTCTTGTTGTCCACTTTATATGGGCCAGCGGTGCGTGCTTTATGTAAGAGAAAGTCTCGGTCCTTATAATGCAGCAAGCGGGCCACCACAGGCCTGGGAGGCCTTCCAGGCTGCAACGGTCGGGCAGGTACTCTGTGCGCCCTTTCCAGAGTATAGAATGGTGTCAGGCCCTCCGGGGCCACCTCGGTGCGCAGCCATCGCTCCAGGAAATCCACCATGTTGTCTCCTTCCACTCCTTCGGGAAGGCCTACCACCCGTATGTTGTTCCGTCTATTACGCCCTTCCGCGTCTTCCGCTCGTCTCTCTAGGACCTGAAGCCTGCGAGTGACATCTCCCATCTGCTCGTCCAGTGCCCTCTGTGTAGGCTCCAAGACCCCCAATGTGGTCTCAGTCTGCCTCACCCGGTCTGCCAGCTTCACATGGTCCGCCCGCAGGAGTCCCAGTCCCAATGATACCTGTGCTATGTCCTGCTGGAGTGCTTCTTTCGTGTCCGTAATAGCTCGGAGGATCTGGTCCACCTGCTGTTGCTTGAGCCCTTCCGGAGATGAACCAACCGCTCCCTGTGTCTTTTGTTCTGCAGTTTCATCCTCCTGCTCAGGGGTTACTCCCCCTGCTTGCCTCGTGGTTTCCCCATGGCGGGCCAATTATTGTGCTCTCTGGCTTGATCGCACCGCGCAGCTCGTCCTGCAACTCAGCAAGGTAAGGCCCTCCTTCAGACGGAGGTATACGTACACTCAGTTCTCGTGGGCCTTCTCCTGGGTCAGTCTATGCGGGAATAAGGCTCCTAATCGCCCAACGATGGGAAGGGCCAGATCTCCAATGTCTCAGCAAGTGTACCAGGAGTAGTACCCAGCAGGGATCCCCGCTCAAAGGTCCCCCAGCCAGTACCCGCAGACTCTGGGCTCAACCAGCCACCACCCAGTATCCGCAGCCGCTGACACTCGGGGTTGAGGCACTCCACAGGTGGCGATCAATCCAGTCCGGCAACTGCACCTCTAGTGTCCCTCCAAATAGCCAGCTGGTCCGTTCTCCAGGCAAGAAGCACTGCCGCTGACCCTGGTCTGGGCCTGCGTCGCTCACGTGGCAGCCGCAGTGAGTTCTAGGGGTCAGCCCCAGAATCAATAGGGCACCTTCTCCGGACTGCCAACGAGCCCCTCCTCTGGGTGGGCAGCAGGGTATCGGCGATCCCGCGCCTCGCTGCGGCCCTCCAGTTCCCCGGATTAGTCTCTGTCTTCGCCCCTAGTTCATGCAGTGGAGTGGGGCCCTCCGTGTGCCGAGCAGCGCTGTCTATGCAGGCCGGGGATCAAGTGGCCGTCGAGCACCCCCTCCAGCCGGGCCCGAGCTCTTCTCGTCCTCGGCAAGCACTCACCGGGTCAGCGCTTCCGCCATCAGCTCCCAGGAACCGGGGCCGCTCGACCGCCACCACCAGGAGCCGATCTAGGCGTCGTAGGACTCGGGCGTCCCACGGCGACTGCTCCCTTCTCTACTGTAACCGGGTGGTCTCCGGGTCGGCCAGGCCCCTCGCCGGTGCAGTCCGCCACACGCGCCCACGATGTGCTACCGGGGTTCTGCGACCCCTCCTGCGGACGCCGTGCACCTTACTCTCGTTGGCGGGGGAGCCCACTATATGGCAGTCCGTCCTCCGGTGCGTGTCGCAGGTCCACTCGCAGTGCCGGCCGCCATTTTAGGCCTTCATCCCCAGAGCCGTGTCTCGGTCGGGGCCTCGGTCCGACGTCAGAGGGGACCGGAGCCCGTTATCGACTGCCGCACTGGCCCCCGCAGTCCGAGGAACTCCCCGGGGTCACCAGAGCCCTAGAACAGGGCTCCGGTCAGGATAAACGGCGAGGTCGGCGCAGAGCTCACAGCTCACGCGACCGTCTCCATCGGCGTCCAAGCCACGCCCCCACTTCAATGTCCTCATACGGATAATATTCATTCGATATGTCATCTTCTACATAGTAATGAAATGTTTTTGTTTGTGCATTTGCCTGTGGGAATCTAACTCATGAATAGAATACCTCCGTTCTATATGATTTGTGGGCCTCAATCACGAAGGTTACTGGCCCACCCCTAGCTGTTAAACCATATGAAGCTAGATTTAGGGTGATGGCATCTCTAACATTTTCTGAAAGATGTATCACGTCCGCAACTTCTTCGGCTGAGAGATTTAGTTCACGCACAGCTTCGTCTTGCTGCTCAGTCATTGTTTTAGTAAGAAGAGTTTTTCAAGTCAACTGAGATAAGGTGTTATGCACAATAGGAACAATGTGTCCTTCAAGCTTGATTAACCAACAGCCAATACATAGGATTTTGCCTACTCAGCTGCGTCGGATTTTTGTTCCCTCCCACTCTAGACGTCTCTGGGGAAATGTGAGTAGGGGTCTATGAGAATAGCACGACTGAATTACTCAGATTTGACAGTTAAATAAGTTCCCAACCAACGTTGGCGGCGGATGTAGTGTAGTTCCTATAAAACCTATACAGGATCTGCGCGTTTAGACAACATACACTGCGGGCTTGGTGTTCAGACTGATTCCAGACACCCCCACCGGGTATGTTGGCCTGTATACCAGCTAGCTCACAGTGCCACTAGAAACTCCTCTCACCAAGGAGAGAATAGTTCTTGGCAACTATCGAACATGACAACCCTGATCCCTCAGAACCGTGGAAACAGTGCAATACTTTTCGCTCAGTCACTCGTGCTCACTTTGTCTCAGGGAGATACACCGAATAAATGATATGGACGTTTTTCAATAAGCATTTATTGAACACTCGTCATTCTAGTGTAAAATAGGTGTGCTGAAACAACCACTAGACAGAAACAGATATAAATGAATAGAAGCAATAAAAAGGTAAAAGGATGGTAGATTTCTACCATCTTGCTACAACCATGAATACAGGCAAGTATATAAAATAAATGATAATAAAATGCGTACTCCTACGATGCTACCCTAATTAGATGTACAAGTGTACCTAGCATGTGTGTAGGTGTTAAGACAAGAATCCCTCTAGGATAAAGTCAACCCCATTACCTGAAGTGAGAGACTGTGGGACCTCATCTTGGTCTCGAGCTGGACACCCCACAAGGGATGTTAGACCACTACGAGCTGGAGTATCTGCATGCAGGAACCTCAGCGTCTTGCGTCAGTGTGTGTCGGCATGGAAGCCGTGATCTCCTCTGACTATCTCAGCAAGATGTGATGTTTATATACTCAAAGGTATCCCCAGGGGTTCTACCTTGCTGTGTCATTGTCGGACTTAGGATGACGTCAGGAATGAACCTTGTACATAGTTATTATGCAGGAGATGGTAGTCCTGCTGACTTTACAAGAATCCAAGGATCCTCATGCATAATGTATGAGGCTACTGTTCAGGGAAAACCCCACGTTCTGTAAGCAGTACTGTAACTAGGTAAAGGGTCAGTCCAAGCAGCCCGTTATGTATGTAATATAGGGACGAATATAGGTGAATGGTCGTGATGTTACCCGGGCCTATATTGGGGTACCTATATGGAATATAACAGTTTCTGCTCCTCTAAGCTTTTGTGTAACCAGTGCCGTAATTCTTATCTCATCGCATTTGCTGTTCTTGCGAAAACTGACATCAAATGTCAAAAGTGGTTTCCCAGAGGGCGCGTGTTTATTTTTCTTTATCTACATCTGGCTGGTCCTCTTTCTCCTTCCCACGCACCCTATTGATCTACTGCCTGCTTGCGCTGACCAGGCCCGGGTGGCGAACTCCGTTCCGCCAGCGGAGTTTGTGGAGATTTGCCAACTCCGCGCTCCGTTTGGAACACGGAGTTCAGACAAAACTCCGACTCCGTGGCGGAGGGAAGTTAGCCCCTGCCCATGCCACCAAAAAAATTGAGAAAAAATACCACTTACCTGCTCTGGCGTCTCCGGGCAGCCCTCCTCCTCGCCGTGGTCTCTCCTCTTCACCGCCCTCGTCCTCGCCGGTCGCAAACCCCTACGTTTTACATCTTGCGTGGACTGCGCATGCAGTCCATGCAAGACGTACAACGTATTATTTATTTATTATTTATTTGAAGCATTTATTGAGCGCACGGCTACCTCCAACAGAGGTGTCCCGGCGCTAAGGCTGCAAAGAGAGCGCATTGGCAGAGGAGGCAGCCTAGGTGCAGTTGAATAGCCAGGTCTTCAACGCTTTCTTAAAGGCTGATTCTGGTGTGGTATTGCAGATATGCAAGGGCATAGCATTCCAGAGCTTCGCGGTACTGACCACGAAGGCTCTGCCGCCTAGCCTGGCCTTACGAAAGCGGGGACTAGAGAGGAGATTCAAGTGGTTGGATCTGAGAGCTCGGTCGTGTTGGTAGCTTTGCAGTCTGCATCTCAGGTATTGCGGGCCACGACCCATGGTGGCTCTATATGCCAAGGTGAGAGCCTTAAATTCAATTCTTCTACTGACGGGCAGCCAGTGAAGATTTCGCAAGTGGGGAGAGATGGAATGATGAAAAGGAACCTTGCAGATTAATCTAGCTGCTGCATTCTGAACCATTTGTAATCTGCGGATCGAATAAGCTGGAAGACCTAAGTACAGGCTGTTAGAGTAGTCCAGGCTGGACGTGACCAAGGCATGGACCACAGTCCGCCTCCAGTCCAGCGGGAGGAAGTGGAGGAATTTCCTCAGGGAGCGCAGCTTCCAAAAACACATGGAGGAGACCTGACTGATCTGGGCCTTGCAGGAGAGAGCATTGTCAAATTTGAAGCCCAAATTCCTTGCTGCCTCCACAGGAACAGGAGGGGGATTAAGTTCAGAAGGCCACCAGAGCATGGAGGGGGGTGGGACCGGTAGATTAAAGAAGAGCACCTCTGTCTTCTCAGTGTTCAGCTTTAGGCAGTTTTGAGTCATCCAATCCGTGATGTTACTCAAACACTGCCTAAAGTTAACAAAAGCAGCCTCCGAGTGTTCCTTAAAAGAGAAGATCAATTGGGTGTCGTCAGCGTAGGAAATCACTTTCACTCCGAAAGTCTCCACCAGGCGCGCGAGAGGGGTGAGGTATACGTTGAAGAGCAGAGGGCTCAGAGCTGAGCCTTGGGGGACCCCGCAAACAAGAGGCTTCTGAGTGGAGGCAAAGGGGCGCAAATAAACCTGTTGTGTGCGGTTCTCGAGGAAAGAGCGGAGCCAGGACAAGACCGTACCCTGTACTCCAAAATGCTTGAGTCTTTCCAGGAGAATCGGATGGGGTAGGGGTTTGCGACTGACGAGGAAGGCAAGGATGAGAGACCACGGCGAGGAGGAGGGCAGCCGGAGATACCAGAGCAAATAAGTGGGTTTTTTTTATATTCAGAGGGTGGAGCAGAGTTCCACTGAGTTTTTTTTTTCACTCCTTTCCACCACACGTACTCTGCCCAGGGTTATCGCTGACCTGTGGTTTGCAGGCGGGGCACGACGGGAGTCCCTTTGTTTCTGAAGCTGTTCAGGCTGAGCCGTTCACTCTGCTTGTTAATGAGCCAGCTCAGTTTAAAGATATCCAATGTGCTTTTGGCATTACTCGGGACCTTGAAGTAAAGTGCACCTTTCTATGTTTCGAACAAGGAAATCATTTTACAAAACACACTACCAAGAGCTTCTGAACAGAGGCGCCTCTTTCTAGAGAACAGATGCAAAGCGTGAAGAGAAAAATGAAGTAAAAACATGCTGGATGCGGTGGCTCTGATATGTGCCCTGTGCAGCCATTAACAAAGTAATATGTTACGGCACTGCGCAAGCACGTCCCTTCTTGAATGTTGTTGTTTGTCTGGTTTCCTCTTGGTTCCATGCAGCATCTAAAAATGTTGCCCGGTTTGCCTCTTGTGTAATGAAATGATTGTACTAACAGTCACAGACCGGGTATCTAATGGAGCAGGGCAGACTTGATTCGGCTATACTTATCAGTTACAGTACAGGCACCATCAGAGTAAGCGTGTAAGGCCGCAGGAACATTATGGATTAATACATTCATGGCGAATAAATCGATAGACCTGCTAGTAGGTTAGGATGATTGATTAGTGAGTGAGTTGATGTTTACGGGTAAGCCAATAAGTATATCAGCAGTATCAAATAGAAACCCATGTACATATTGATCAGTCTACTTGAGGCAACAAACCTAAACCACAATCTCACATACGTACACATGCACACACTTAGTGCCCTATAAAAGGCACAATTCAGGCTTGCTTGCAGACTAGTGCACTCTGAAACACATTATTTACAGTGCACAAAGCAGTGCATTCCCTCTCCTCGTACCCTATAGTTTACATCAGTTATCGCTTGGACCTAGGCGTCAGAGGTCTTTCCTCAATGGATTAATACATTGAAAAATAGTATGCGTTGATCTGAGATTAGAGTTGTGACAGTTCTGAAATATTTATTTTACCTGCCAATTTATACATGCAGTTTTCTTTCTAATACCATTTCAAAACCAAGCCGCAGTTGAAGTTGTTGGTCTTAAATTATGCTAGCAGCAGTGCGTACATTGTATCCCCAAGGGGCTAATGCATTCTTGCAGGTTACACACGATGACAATCTATCCTGGTTATTGTCAGGGCAGGAAAGGAGTGGGAAGTGTGTGCGCGAGAAATACCGCAATCTGTTTTCGTTACAACCCATCAGCTCAAGTATGCAGCGCCTGCCCCGCTATAGCCCCTGAACTAAAAATCGTTATCAACTGGAAGCCCGACAACAGATCACATTTAACAGCCAAAACACCTAGTCACACAACACCCCCCACTCCTCAAATATCCTTTCATGTTACGCATGCCATTCTACAAGTTCCTTTCATTGTGTCCTCAGCTATGCCTGCTCAATGTTTCAAGACTCCAAGCAGGGTGAAAGAGAGTGGTTTTAAGTCCATAAAGCCAATCAAGCATCCCTAACCGCTCCCTATCTGCTTCAGGCCTTACCCCTCCTGCTGCCATTTGCCTGTCATGCAGCAGCCTCATGTCCCTGTGGACACAGGCCGCTGCAGCTCAAAACAAGCATTGAAAATGCAATAGGTCTCGCCTTTGATTAAGTTAAAGCCATTTGCTTTGCTAATGGTATTGTATAGCAAAGCAAATGGCTTTAACTTAATGAAAGGCGAGACCTAAAAACAGACTACGTGGATGTTGTCGGTTTCTATGTATACTGTTGATATGTGTGCGGGATTGTGTGTGTGTCTCTATGTGCGTTTCTAACCTGTTTGTGTGCATAAGCATGTATGTTCACTTTGTGTGCGCAGTGAGAGCTTCTCCTTGCGTGTATTTTGTTTGTCTTTTTTATGTATGTTCCCTTCTGTTAGTGTTAATGATTCTGTGTATATTTGTGTACGCGTTTCTCTGTGTACATACTGTCTGCGACTGTTTTTTTTCTCTTTATTTGTTTTTCTCCTGTTTCTGTGTCAGTGCATTTTTGGACTGTAGACGTGGTGTGTGTTATGTGTGCGTTTAATGCTCTGGTGTTTCCCGCTGTATGGCGGTATTCTGTTTGTGGTTTCCTCTCTGTTTGTATACAGTTCGTGTGTGTACTGGAAAGCAGTGTGTGTGCTTCAGTTCAAAGTGTTGCTTCTCTCTTGTGTGTTTGCACTTCAAAGGAGGCAGGTGGGAGAGTGCTTGGGGGAGAAGGGAGACACAGGAAATGATGCACGGAGCAATTAACAACTTTGACACAATGAGACATTAAAGGCAACACTGTTTGTTCTCGGAGAGTTTGCAGATGGCCACCTCCTTTCTTAGTATATGGCCCTTTCATGTATTACCCACAGCTATTTTGAGCTCTTAAGTGGGAAGAGGGGTCTGTGTGGCCTAGCCCCCAAAAATCGACAATGGAGCGGGTTATGGGTGTAACATGACGACCTCTACAACGTTCCCGACTTCCGCCCATACCCAACGTACTAAAAAATGGGGCGAATAAATCTGAGTCATGAAACTTTTTAGTCAAAATGGGGCAAAATAACCCATTGTGTGTGTGTGTGTGTGCGGCCTTTGTCCCGCTCGAAGTGGATTGCTCTCCGCTCGGCATCAAAAGGCTGCAGGCCGGAGTCTTCTATTAAGGGCCGATAGTGAGGACAATAGCTCCCTGCGAACGCCGCGCGCTGAGGCAGCGGGGGCCCGCATCAGAAATGCCAAAATGTGCCCGCTCTGTCCGGTGCTTACGTTGGTCAGGCGCGGTGAGCAGTTTTGGGGAGCGGGTTTGTTTTACAGTATCCGACTCCGAGCTAAAACAATATTGAGGAGCGCGGCAAGAGAGTTTGAAAGAAAGACGAAGATAACGATAAAAAACAAGAAAGAGTGAAATAAAAATGTAACACGGCACGCGTAAAGTAAACAAGGGGCGCCCGTAAGGAAAGTTTAAGCACACGGCAATAAACACAAGCTCTCGACATTGCGCAAAGGCAACCGCTTGTTTACATTTGCATCGCGCTTTCACTTTAAGTGAAAGCGCGATGCAAAAATAAACAAGCTGTCTCCATTGCGGAAAGGCATTCTCTTTGTTGAAGATAAACGCGGTAATGGTAAAAAAAAAGTGCTTAGCGGCTAATTAAGAGACACTGTCTCCCGCCGCAAGTAAAAGATCCAATCCCGGTGGGCGGGGCCAAAAGCGGACAGGGTGGCAACCAGGAGGGATTAAAATGCCTCCGGTGCAATCATTACACTGTGTTTTGCATAATGCATGACGCAAAACGACGCGCACGAATGAAAAGTTCAGGCGGAGCAGAGACACGACTTCTGGAACCGTATTGATTCCAAGAAGCCCTCGCATGGCGAGAGCAGTGCATGCGCGCTGCTAACGCCAGGCGAGACCTAACAACTGTGGCCCCAGATCCTCTGTATGTCGCTATTCTGGGCCAATTTCCTGCTGCTGTCCCATATCTTCATGCCTGTCGTTCCCCAGCATCCTGCCAGCTGCACTTCTGCCCCCAATCAACCACCCTACCTTTTGCATCTGCGTGCCAAGTGCTTGTCCCCCTCCTGCTGCCCAGTACCACAATGCTTCTTACCTCCCTTGAACCTGTTTCTTACAGCTCCAGCCAAGGCTCCCTCTTGAAGCTGTTCCTGACTGTTTGCATCGCTGTAGCATCAGGCCCCGTGCCTGCACCCAACCCGTCTCCTGCTTTCTGTATCCCCAGACACCCAATCAGCTAAAACCCCCTTGCTTGTGTCTGCTGCAGCCTCTTGACTTCACCTGTGAAAATCAATAATGGACTCTTCATTGACTTTGTTTTTAAAGTTGACTTTCTTTTGATATTACATGTAAATACTTTACAAATGTATGCTGCTAGGTAGGCCATTGTTTGTAGGGTGCATAAAAAAAATATCCTTGTGTACTTTATCAGGTACCTATTTAAAGTGCTCCTATAGCTTCGCGTCAAGTTTGCCAGCATTACAAGGACAAAGACACTAGAAGACATTTGTTATGTTAATTATTTTTTAATAGGGTCATTCAGTTGTACATAATGTTTTCTAGGTTATATATAAGGTAACAAAAATGCTTAGAACACTTTTTTATTATAACTTTTCAACATGCTGCACAGCAGCCAAACTGCTCTACAACATGGCTTAAAGACATTGGCGTAGGCAATAGCTCTGGCTAAACACTAATAAGGTCCCAAAAGGCGAGACCTATTGGCTATGCCAATGCTTGTTGGTTCCAATCCTGCCCTGCTCAATAGGCTTCAATAAAGTGAACAGGGCAGCCAGCCCAGCAGTGAATGATTATAAGACTTCCTGAGGTCTCCTGTCTTTTCCTCGGCCTCACATCTAAGGAAGCCCTGCTCCAGGAGGACATGTTACTTACTTCACGTTCCTCGCTTCTCGATGGTAGAACGGTCTGTTCCTTAGGTATTTACGTCGAATATTCACCGTCTGTGCTACAAGTTATATACTAGAAGTTGATTGTAAGATAGGCTGAACCCGTGTGTGTACATGTTGCACCTTAGTGTGTATGCATGTTTGCTCTGTGGCTGATTATCGTCTGCGTGCGTTTGCTTCTCTGTATGTGTTTGTGTTTCCTATACACTCATGTAATTTCTTTGTGCGTCTATTCAATCGTGAGCTTGCTTTGCGTGGGAGTGTGTCTGTGTTTTGCTCTGTGTGTGTGATTTATTTTCTATCAGTGGGCGTCTTTTCTTTTTACAATGTGTACTTAACGCTCTGTGTTTGTGCTTACATGTCTGTTTGTGTGTGAGTTTTCCGTTATTGTGATTTGTGTTTTCTACCTGCAAATTTCCGTTTACCCGTGTGTGTCTTTTATTATTCTGTATGTGTTCATGCCTCTATGTTTCTTTTCTCTCTGTGTGTCTATTCACGCGTGTGTGTGTGTGTGTGTAGTGTTTGAACATCTGCATTGGGGTGTTTGTGTTTCGTTCTTCACAATGTGCCTATTCCGACATTCTTTCTGCAACAAGAGGAGTCGCGTGCATTTCCCTTCCTTTCAAATGTTGTGTTTTGCAGCCGTAAAGATTTCACGAATTTTGTCTAATCAAATAATTATTAGTAGAAAAAAAGCATTCCCAAAGCCTGCCTATAAGCTTACGTATGGTGTTTATTTGTCATGGCCAGTAGAGGCCCTGTTTTTCAGCTCAGAATTGTGGAGTTTCTTTTTCCATTTTATAAAAAATGTTCATGCGTTGAAAGAAAGATTTACGGCACGTTTGAGAAAAAATGTTGGCCCATTTGTTTTCGTGTAAGCATTCAATTTTGTGCTGGTTGCGTTTACTTTATACATGTTGTTTCGGCTGTTTTATCGCGATGAAGAGTGTTCTTCTTTAGTTGTATTTTAATTGCAGCCGCTTTGTAAACGTGCATATTTATTTAAAGTGGGTGCACTTTCTTGATGTTCTGTTATCTCTCATGTAAATGGTTTAAACAGGCTCTGTTTTTTACCCCTGATCCCGGGGCTTCAGCTACTATTACGAGGCAATTTGCACTTTTATCACAAGAGCATGAAAAAGAGAAGCAGATGTTTTTGAATGGGGTTCTTGTGCTCATGTCGAAAACCCGTCTACTTGCTTTTCAGCTTCTTATAAAAGAATTTGCAAATGTTTCTCGTGCTCATGTCGAAAACCCGTTTACTTGCTTTTCAGCTTCTTATAAAAGAATGTGCAAATGTTTCTAACCATGCACGAAGTATGTATACATTTTGTCAGAACTTTGCCTTTGGTAGACTTGATTTCGAAAATGTCTGAAACATTCCTTTAGTGTCATGCAGTATATTGTTTATCCTTCACGCAGTCAGGCTAGTGGTATCTGGGCTGGATATTAATAAAAACTGATCGTTTCTTATTTGCATATTTATAGTTTTATAAAGTTCAAGCATAAGACAGTGGTGGTTCAACATTATACCAAATTCTCACAATTTGCACAAGTTATTATAAATAGGGAAAATCTTACGTGGAGTACGATATTGTCCTTAATGGACAGTGCAGGAAGGGAAGGGAAGAAGAAAGTATATGGATGGGTGGTGGTGAGGAAGTAAAAAGGAAAGATTACAAGAATATGGATGAATGTGGGAAGGAAGAAAGAAATAAAGAAATTATCGGAAGATGGATGGATGTGGGGGGAAAGAAAGAATATGCACAGAAATGGTAGGAAAGAAGAAAGAAAGAAAGAGAATGAATGAATGAATATGGGTGGATGTGGACAAGAAGAAAGAAAGCTGGGAAGAAAGAAGGAAAAGAAGGAAAAAGAAGGATGGGTAGCTGAATGCCTGAATGGATCGATCAAAATACAGACAAGTCATTATCAGGGTACGTCCATGAATGGATATTGTCTGTGGCAAACATTGCTCTGCAAAAAACTCTGTTTTCTTAATTCCCACAGATTTTGAAAATGTTGAGAATCTGGAGGAGAATGTAGGATTTTGGGGAATTTTCCCACATATTTTCTATCTCTGCCTTCATTTCGAGGCAAGGAAAAAGCATGCAGAATCACTGGACAGGGAGGATGCATGTAGGAAGGAGTGAAGACGTCAGGTTGTGGTGGCACTGATGAAGCTGTATTATTTATTAACGTTAACTTTGTGGTTAATAACAACTGTTACAAATGCAAAATATTCAAATTGAACAGCAGCAAATAATTGGTCACAAGCAGCGAGCTTAGTACAAAAGCTAGGAAATGGTTGTTAGTCAGGCTGGCATGGTCAAAACAGACAAAGCATAAGCGTTATATTTAGAGCAGATGATTTCGAACAATTAAAAGCAATAGCACTCAAAGCACTACATGTAAAGGTCAAATGGTAAATACATCAATTGAAACTGCAACAATAAAACCGTAACCATAACATAAAATCATAATAAACTCTTTAAATACAGCCCAAGTCAACATGCAAGGGGACAACCATTGATAAACATAGCGCATTGCAGTAGTGTCAATACCTCATTCGTGAACCCCACGAAGCATCCAGCGCCCTGTGAATCATCTCCCTCGTGCAAACAGTGGCAGCTCCTTTGCATCTTCAAATTCCTGTGCGGGTGAGCAAAGGCAGACTTTGATTCCTTATCATGGTAGCTGGGGTAAGCTGCAGGCTGAGCTGAGCAGGAAAGAGTGGGTCCTTGCGGGGGAACCTGCCCGATTCACGCAGCCACCTTTTGCAAGGAGACTGCCAAATTCACCCAGTCACCCCTCAAGGATTTATTCTACCCACTATTTCGTGTTCTCCTAGGAAGACCTGGGTATTTCAAGTAGTTTGCAATGTAATCCTTCAAAAATATTGAATCCAAATAAAGGAGTTGGGTGCTGTTTAATTTACTTTATTTCCTTTTTTTAAGCTTTATTACATGTTTTCACTGTCATACTTGGAGATTTCTTATGTTTTTCCTTCATATTTTACGTTTTATTCCCTCCAGAAACTTGTAAATATTTCTGCAGATTTTCATATAGTTTGACTGACTGTTAATTGCAGTTAGTTATATGATACCAAATCAAATATATACTCACTCACAGACTGAGACCTATAAAATAAACAGTATCATAAAAAGATTGATTTTCGGGTTAACTTTTATAGGTGTGCTATAACGTGCAGAAAAGTAAAATGGCCCTTAATTTGTTAGGACCTGACATATACCTTCCACTGATGTCTTAAATACAAGCATCATACGTGCGGCCGTCCCAATTATGTGACAATAGAAGAAATTGTATGTCAAGGTTGGCTACATTATGTGGCAAGGATGAATAAATTATGTGTCATACTAGGTGCGTCCTGTGCCAGTATTTTTCTTTTATTTTGTCATTTTAATACACATAAATACTGTTTCGGTGCACGTCCTACCTCATTGGTACCGGTTTAACTCTTGAAAACAGCAAACAGCACCTGAAAAAGAACAAGTTAACATTTACAAAGGGTCTGCCACTGTGTAGCACCACGTATTTCATTTTTTTAATCTGGTTGGGGTAGATGTTTTCTTTTACTTAGATCGGAGCATTATGGGGCACGTGGTGAACTCTATGCCAAGTGCGGTACATCCATAATAATGCAGAAATCACATCAGGGCAAAATCAGATAATTCAAGTGGCCTCATCCTAATCTAAAAGTAAGAATATGTAAAAAAAAAAAAAAACACAATGTGCCATTAATCATTTTGCACTAATTTTCTGGGCAGAGGAAATAACCAGTTCCTCAATAAGGCCCAAACGTAGCCTATCACAATCAAGTCCTGTGCTCCTAATCTAGTTAGGAAATAAATCAATTTAAAGAGAGGCTAAAGGTAGATAGGGCGATTTAGCAGCTCAAAATTGGCCCAAGGAGGAGAGTTTGAATTTCTTTGCCTTTGCTTTAGAAAAAGATTCCTCAATGAAGATGTTCTAGGAGGGAGTATTGAGTGAAAGATGCCGATTTTACGTTACTTCCCATCCTCAAGACTGAGGGCCCGGTAGACGAAAGTAAATTCCATTCTAAAAATTAGTTTATGACTGAATGCATCTTTTTATGCTTGCCAAGAATCCACAAAGGGATTCCTGAGGAGTGTCAATCCATTTACAAGTGTGGATTTATCTTCATGTATCCACAAAGAATTCCTTATTTAGCATAAATGTATTTACGATGCAAATGTCATTGCCAGGGGTGTGGAGAATTCCATACTCCTAAGTCCCACTCAAGAGGTGGGATGGGGCATTCCAAGAAGTGGTATCCACCACCTTTGGTCGGGGTGCAGAATAAGGGCGTTTTCCACATGGAAAAATGTCTTCCCTGTGAAGAAAAAAAAAAGAAAAAGGGTATGTATTTGCAGAGGGGGAGTTCCTTTCCTCCTATGCAGATTTCTCTGCTATGGAGAGCTCCTTACAGGGGGGAATAGGACCCCGTGGAAAGAGTCACCTAATATTGTCAGCATTACACCAGAAAACCTTAGCCTGGCATAGGTTTCCAGATGTATTATTGGTTTAAATTGTAAATACCAAAATGAAGTAAATCTCCACCCTCGTGTAGGCGTAGATCTATATGTGTATGTTTACTATTTTTTTTGTGCCAGTCGCTTTACGTTTACGCTTCAAATTAAGACATTCAAGCACTTGATATTGCACTACATAAAAGTGGCATTATAGGGATGCTATGGAAAGCAATACTATTGTTCTCTGCCTGAGGTGCCTGGAAGGCTAGACTGACATTGTACAAAATGTGCTTCACAGAATTAAGACAGGCATGACTACAAAGGTCAGGCATTAGTGGCCTCCCAACTGATGCCTACAGCAGAGACATGCTATACCTTTAAATATGCAAAAAGAAATGATAGTAAGAATACTTACATTAAACTCAGCCATTGGCTATCCTTTTCACCCTACATGGCATTCCAGAGAGAGATCAGCCATATGCAAATCAGGCTTGGCCCTGCTCCAATAGGAACAGTCCAGCCAGAACTGCCATGCCAGGTTCCCTCCAGGTGGAAACCCAAGCAACTCCATACCAGTTTCAGCCTACTTAGCGACCTTCAGGAAGGTAAGGACTGAGGCCTTTGGCACAGTGAGTATGAGACCTATGTCTGGGAATACCCTTTGCACTAAGGACGTGTAACAAACAATGAAATAAGGGAAAGAATGATTGAATTAATCGCAGCCACAGGCAATCGCTTGGGCGGCACACTTCGATAATTTTTTACCCACTAAGCTATTCTAAACAGAGACCAGTCATATGCAAATCAAACTTGGTCTTAATCCAATAGAAACAGTCCTGTCTGATTTGTCACTTCAGGACTCCCCAGAGGACATTGCTGTAAACTACAGCAAGAACACTGACTCGCCACATCAACATTTGTTGTATGTGACTCATGCCAGTATAGCAATGTGAAATTTGTTGCCATGAACATAACACAGGTGTAGGAATGTGGCATTGGTTACACACTGCATGAGCATAATGAATTAAGAAATTATAGTTGTTGCATCAAGCAAGGTTCCAGTACGCAGAATTTCAGCACATGCATGTGTGCCCCAGAGATAAAGGATGTGTAAACTGTAGGCCGCCTAAGGAGGAGTGCTTGTTCAGAGGCAGTGTCTTTCTGGCTTTGCAGTGAACTGAGTAAGGAATTGGAGACTATGGATGTCCGCCAGCAGGGTAATATAGGAGAAATATCTGTCTCCTCTCATCAAACACTTAGGGGCATATTTACAAGCCCCTTTCGCCACCGGGGCATCACTTTTTCTGATGCTCCGGTGGCATAGCGCCATTTCACATATTTACAAGGTGGCGCTAAGCCAAATAACGTGCCTTAATACCACTTGGAAATATACTCCTTTCTGCCGCTGTTTGCTGCGGATAAGAGGCGGGCAATGGGTGTTGCAGTGGGCGTTCAAACCGCAACATCCATTGCTTTTTGACGCTGCCCCAGATGTACAAGGCTGGGGCAGAGCCAAAAACCAAGGTCGGGTAATGCCTGATCTTAGAATGGCAATATGAGGAGAAATAATTAATTTCTCCTCATTTTTTCTCTTTCCATGTGTGCTGCATTAAAGAGAAAATCACTATTACTGATTGTTTATGTGCAGGGATGTGTCCCTTCCTGTACATAAACAATCGCCCCTGCAGGGCAAGCACCCTTGCAACATGGCGTAAGGGTGCCTGGGTGGGCGCTAGGCAGCTCTTTTTGCACCAGCACTAGGGGAAACGCAGGGGTGTGCAAAATATTTGTAAATACGGCACATCTCTGCATTTTAAAAATGTCGGAACGCAGCGTTGCCAAATTTGGCGTAACACCACAGTCTGACATGTTTTAGTAAATATGCCCCCAGTCTTCCATATCACAAGTAGGTTACTCGTACAAAGTGCAGAATATCAGATAGACAGCAACCTGTGACGTTTTGCTAGGGGTTGTTGGGGGGTAGATCCATCCAGGTATTTGTTCGTGATAGTGAGTATCACAAAGGGGACACCAGTTTGCACGGGGAGGCAGTGTCATCTTCTCAGGTCAGAAAAGTCTAGTTAATGGGTTTGGTTTTTTGGGCAAAGATAAGTCACCCCATTGTATTCTAGATTATTTGTAGCTTATTAAATTAGTTTGCCTTTAGCGTGACATAGGGATATTAGCAATATCACATTTAGAGTTCATCATGGAATGCTTTGAAGAGAGAATTTTACGAGTTTAATTTGGTGGAAAAATGTCTTTCTAAGGGACAGATGGAGATGAGGCCTCTCGAATGATTCCTATGTTTCTTACCTTTGATTTGATGGGACTTGTTTTTCGAAGAATAACAGTGGTGATCTGCAATAAGAATGTCAGTTCTTGATCCTTTCAAGTGAATTCTCTCACACCATTTGCACATTATATTTTTGTGTCACTACTGCCCTTAAAAAGGGTAGCTAATGCCAATGTCCGGTCAATCTGATCCCAGATTAATGTAGTGCTAAAGGACACTTTCTATCACCCACATGTCAATATAAGTCCATCGTCAGCTTCTCCCAACTCAGAGCATTGCCCTAGGCCTAGCAGGGTGGTATATGTACACAAGGGAAACCCAAAGATCGTAAGGGATCAAGGGTACTGAGTAATTCTAGAGACAACGGCCCCTTAACAAAAAATGAAATACAGTTGTGTTCTGGATACAAAAATCAGTTCCATACACAGATTCAATGATCAGAGTTTTCAATTTTATTACTACAATTCGAACAAAAATTTGAATTACCCCAGCCGGAATAATTTCAAAAAACAAAGATCAAGAGAGCAAACAAACAATGAACTGAAACAAACAATGAGCAAATAAAATAATAATGCACAGAAAACCAGGTGTTAAAAACTGACAACAAAAAACGTATAGAAATATACAGGCAAACAAACAGTGACCAACATTAATATAACACCTTTAGGTCACATCTTATTAAAAGCAAAACACTACTGCACCCAAAACAAAAATACTTCAAAGCATAGTGTAACAGGTCAGAGTGTATGTCGACGACGTTTCAATCCCGTAAAAATATGGGATCATCCTCAGGACTGAGGATCAGTTCCCTGGCATGGTATCAATTATTATATTATATTTTTGTGTCACTACTGCCCTCAAAAAGGATAGCTAATGCCAATGTCCTGTCAATCTGAACCCAGATTAATGTAGTGCTAAAGGACACCTTCTATCACCCACATGTCAATATAAGTCCTTCGTCAGCTTCTCCCCACTCAGAGCATTGCCCTAAACCTAGCAGGGGTCACATCCTGTCCATTAAACTATTCTAATGGTATCTACCTGAATGTCCATGGCAAGTCCTTCCAGAAAGTGCAGTCCAAGATTGCACAGTGCATCATCTTTCGTCTGACACTGCAACCTCAATACCCCACCCGTGTCGTCTCTTCCCTGTCTCCCTATATAACACTTCAATTTCAAGTAGTACAGAAGTTTAATCAAAGACCAGAGGCATAACAGTGGATCTATATATTTTCAACCCAGATTTTTATTCTTTTCAGGGTGGCCAGCTCTAAAACTAAATAGAAATAATTTATACGTTTTCACTATAGTATATCACATATTCTTCCTCCTTAACATGTCCTCATAGGCTTCTAATGCTCAAAGGAAGGAGGGCCCATCATGCTCTGTACTGCTAAAAACAAAAATGTATTTTTGATTTCTAAAGTTCTTGGGATGAGCACACATGATTGGATGAATCCCCATTAAATTAGGTTTGTACAAAGTTTCTGATTTTCATACTTAACAAAAGTTGCAAATGTTCCTTTTTCAACTTTACCTTTGCCCATGCAATCTGTTTCTGTGCCGTGCAAGAAAATGTTCATAGCCCTGAGAAACGATTTTCACTCTGCTCAAAGTCAGCCAAGATGGAAAATGCAGGCAAACTTATTCTCTGAAAGTTTCGCTTTGGCTGAGCTTTTCTAAGCACAATGGCAAATATATATGTAGTTTGTCACTGTAAATTCACCCTTTACTATATAATTCGTTGCAAAAGCGAGGATCTTCAAATCTGTGACAGTATAAAATAAAACTTCACAGCTTGATGGAATTTGCAAAATTGTACATAGATGTTAGGTAAATTTGCAAGAACACAACTTTGCAGCTTTGCAGACCCTTAAATTAAATGGATAGTATCTTAATTTTGCATGCACGGCAGGTCGAGGGTAGGAACATCTAATGTAATAATGAACACACAGACTAAACACATTTGATGAATACAATTTAATTAAGAAGCATTTCTTTTGAAAACATTTGGGAAGGATCACAGAAAAATATATTGTGTTATGAATATATTTCCATGGTGAGATTTAATGATTCATTGTTGAAGATACCTAAACAGACACATTGTGTAGTGAACGTTTGGGGGCTCCGACAAATATTTTTGGATTGCCTTCTTTATGACCCCAGTTTCTAAGGGCACCGCAGATTGAGAAACACTGGACTTCAGCACAAAAAGCCTTTTCGCGGATATTCATTGATTAATCCTTACCTTCATTCCAGTTGCTTATTTTCTATATCACTCTCTTCTCCGTAGAGAGTGCTGGGCTTGAAGCTGGCTCCCCCGACAGTTGTCTAGATTTTTTTGCTAACAAAGTCTGCTGAAAAAAATCGTTCCACTGAGCCTAAAGGCACTGGTGATTGCTTGGTGGATTTTTTCTCGTCTGCAACGTATTTCACAAATATGGGCATATGTAGGGGTCATAGTCTTTCGTGTCCCCTGACCTTGCGTTCCCTGCGTCCCCTGACCTTGCGTTCCCTGCGACCCCTGACCTTGCGTTCCCTGTGACCCCTGACCTTGCGTTCCTTGCGTCCCCTGGCCTTACGTTCTAGATACCGGGGGCGAAGCGGATAGATTTAAAAGCAGCACAGATAGTAATGTACATGTGCGGTTTTATGGAACGGAGGCAGAGATCCTTTTAACCAAATTGTCTCTATATTGAACATCCAGTACCTATATAAGTCAGTTTAAGTTATTGTGCTTTAAATGTGCGCAGTTGGGGGCCGAGTGTTCTTTCTGTTGCCTGCATGAAACTGGATTGCTGTCCCGGTAGGAATTCATAGCCCAGAAAAATACCTGCAATTTAGACGCTCAGTAAAATGTTAGGGTTCAGCTAAATTTCCTTACTCTTTCAGCTGCATTGCGTTAGCTTCCTTGTGTTATTTTAAGTTCTGTTTGCTAGCACCATAGAGCATGCACGTTACGAACAATCTAACACATAACAGTATCACAACATGAACTTAAAATAACACCGCAAATGTAGCATAACATACCGTGACACAAGAAAGGAATGTGCTATTTTTTATATTACATGTTCTGGGGATTGCACACGTTCAATAACTGTTGATTTTGAAATACATCTATGGCTTGTGACACAAGTCTATCGGAGTCACGGTAAAAGATTTCACTTTTACTGTAAATATTTGTTGGAAGGTTTTAAATGCTGATTACACTTAAAATTATTTACACTCTTAAGAAAGCTTTGATGTGAGCCATCGCGGTTGCACCTATATACGATTTCACACCCGTGACACCCCATCTTTTAGATCGCATTTGAAAAGTTACTGTGCTCCAAACCGCTAAGGCTATCGTATTTTCCAGTCTCTTATGTATTTATTTCCTTTCGATGTTTTAAAGAGGCAGGAAGGACATGATGTAGCAGGCTGCGCCACTTAGGCTGGGAGGTGGAAATAGAGATGAAGAGAAGGGACAGATATGAAGTAAACAAGGGGAGAACGAAGCAGAAAGAATGTCGGAGTAATCCGGGGTGCAAGGACATGGGCGCATTCAGAGAAATAAGAGCAAATCTACTGCATAACAAAAGAAAGTCAGTGGCAGCCCAGCCAGTGCTTAATTTGAGCCGGTAGTTGCTTGCCGCTGGAGGCCACCGGCACCGCCACTTCTTTTTCCCGCATCACATTTCATTTGCCGATAGTAGGTGATGAAAAACACACATTGCAGAAAGACGGAGGAAGAGAAAGACGGTAAAGGGGAAAAGCAGAAACCTGAAAGAGTGAGTGTGTCTGGTGTTTGATTAAAGAGGTTTGAAACTACACAGCTTTGATATTCGACGCACTGTCAATTTATTTTATTGCACCGGCAGCGGGTTAGTGAGAACCGACACACACAATTATTTACAAATGAAGCCCTGGCAGTAAGTATTGTAGAACTAAAAAAACAATAGCAGCATTTAGAAAGCACAGACCAACCCGCTCTTGTTGAGTCAATAGTAGTTCATACCTACAACCCACTGAATACTTAAAATGCCTATGGTATTTATATAGCACCGGTAAAGCCGCGATAGCTGCAGAGTGTTCTAATAATTGTAGCTATCCATGACTCCACAAATAGAATGATGGACTGGCGTAACGGGCCGGAATTTGACTTGTAAATGCTAGAACTGTTTACTAAACGTGAAGTTTTTGAGTACCTATTAAGGGTATTTCTTCCTAATAACATCTGCATTTGTTAATAGATGTGCAATCACTGGGAAAATAAATGCTTCCTGTGGGAAAATAAACGCATCCCTTGTTGGACGCCATCTTGCGATTGCGCAGGTCATTTCAAAATCGCTTGGGGGTCTCCTCGGCCTTCTGTTATTTTTAAACGACCGCCGAATTATGTGGGGCGCATCCTCCTTATCCATTTTTTTTGTGTGTAATATACCTGGACCAGGTTGTTTCAGGTCCGTTTGCAACACACAGGGTGCTTTTCAATAAAAGGGGTGATCATAAATAAACCATGTGTGGTGAGGTTAGTTTTTAGGTCAAGCATTCGAGACCTCTTGTATATACTTTAGTATATACTTATTATATACTTATATGTGTATGTACTTTGTGGGCTCTGGAGATCAGCCCTAGGACTTGTCTGCTTCCGCTTAGGGACTTTTTTTGCTGTTCAACTGCCTCTATTTAACTGTCTTGATAGAAAACGACCAGCAGAGATCAGTAAAATACCAGAATTGCTTTTTGCTGAGAGACTTTCTTTTTTTTCTTTTTCTGGCAACTCCCTCTATTTAACTTTCTTGATAGAAAAAGACCAGCAGAGGTCAGTAAAATACCAGAATCACTTTAGCATTCTCTAGATTCCAGTCCATAGAAATTGTCTTCCACAAGCACCCGTAGACAATATATTTTTCAAATCTTGTATTTTCAGTGATATGACCACCGAAGGCCCTGATTTTATATTGAAAACAGAGCTTTGGACTATACCATTTCCCGCTGAAATGCAATATTTCTCTCCATGTGTTCCCATACCTGGCGTGTCACGCAGTTTGGTGCTTACTTTCCCTCCATGTTAAAGAACAGTAGATGTTTCAGCACCCAGGCTAATGTGCTGCATAGCTAAATACATATAAGGTCCCAATGCTGAGACCGATTGCATTGCAAATGCTTGTTTTCCTTTGGTAAGTGCTAATTTTTGCCAATTTGCTATTTATCACCATGATACCGTACAGATTTGCAAGGTGTGTTTATTTGCTCGATTTCTTTTGCAGCGTTTAGTGCTGCTGCTTTGTAGTAGCAAAACTCAATTAAATATTGTCCACGGTAGATAAAATGAGAACATTAATTTTTGCTGCTCTCAAAACATCACTGACAGACACAAAAAAAAACCTGAAGAAAAGCACTGCTTGAAAATATGTACAGTGCAGAAAGTAATTTTTTCTGGAGCTAGTTGAAGAGAGCCTTACCTGAGGGTGAACTACAACAATGTGAATAAAGGAACGTAAAAAAGGGTCGAGGAGTGACAAAAGCTGTGCTATTATGTGTATGTGTGCGTGTCTGCAAACATGTGCTTGTGTGTGGCTGTCCCTCTCCATCTGTGTTACAGTTGCATTGAAGTCAGCTGGATTACTCCAAAAGATGCTCCGATGCATTTATTTTTTGTGTCGTCATTTTTTATTGAGACAAAATTTTACAACATGGGAACAGTGCAGCAAAGG
Source organism: Calotriton arnoldi (assembly GCA_963921515.1). Taxonomy (NCBI): domain Eukaryota; kingdom Metazoa; phylum Chordata; class Amphibia; order Caudata; family Salamandridae; genus Calotriton; species Calotriton arnoldi. The sequence continues at coordinate 802,182 of CAWUFW010006521.1, read as the reverse complement.
CTGTAGTTAGCAACCAGAAATGGTACAGTAATAGTAATGGGGAGGGGGGGGTGGTAGCAGAAGGGGTGGTAGCATTGGAGGGGTACATATCGTCATCAGAGTCTGTGCTACCAGACTTTCGATCTGGTGCAATGCGCCGGACCACGGGCGGCGGCCCCAGGTTGGTAAACAGCTAGCAGTCCTCCTGGCATTATTGGTGGTAGGCCCCCTGGGCCGTGCCACCTCTGAAAGAGGGAGAGAGGGGTTGTAGGTCTGGGAAGGCCACTGCATGGGGGGGAGGGTAGAGGGGAGGAGGACCTGTGTCGTAGAGATAGTCTCACAGCCGAGGAGTGGGATGCAGCGGAGATGCGGGGGGTCTCACGGGTTGGACCGGGGGCGTCATGTGCCACCGGCTTGGCGGGGTGTACGGTGTCCCTGGTAGTACGGTGGGCCATGGGTGCACGGTGGTGCATGCCCATGCTGGGGGAGTCCACACGTCCGTGTGTCCGGCAGGGGGTGTGGATAGAGGAAGGGGGGGCAGGAGAGCAGGGGACAGAAGGGGGAGAGGGAGGGCTTGAGGCAGAGAGGGAGGGGGGTAATACAAGGGAGGGGTGGATGTGAACAGCAATAGTAAAGGGATGGAGGAGGGGGGCGTGGATAGGGCGAGAGAGAGGGGGGGATGAAAGGGCATGGGGAGGTGGTGGGTGAGAGGGGGCAGGGCAAAGAGGGAGGAAACAGGGGTGGGTATGGGGGGCCAGGGTGCTGCTGGGGCAGGAGGGGTGCATGGCAGCACATGGGTGTTCCATCCGGGGCAACCATGTCCGAGGGCACTGGAGGAGGCGCTAGAAGTCATCAGCCCTCCAGGCGTAACGCTCTCTGTGCATAGCGGACAGTTGGGAGGAGGCACTGGCGACATGGCCTACCTTAGGGGGCATCTTGCAGGAAGGGGGCCCATGTCTGTGTAAACACCTCAACTTGGTCCTGCATACCGTAGATAACGCGCTCATGGGACGCTGTCTGTATAATCGCCATCGTCCAGTCCTCCTTTGAGGGGGTGTGGGCGATTGCCACAGGCGAAGGATGCAGAGCTTGGCTGTGGACAGCGCCTTGCGTAGGAGGCGGCGCTGCGGCCTGGAGAGGTCCGGGGAGTGTCTGAGGTCATGCAATAGGATGACTGAGCGGGAAAGGGGGAGCTGTAGAGGCATGGACGCTCCCAAGGCGTCTCCGACATAGGACCAAAAGGGGCAGATTGAAGGACATTCGCATAGAATGTGAGTGTGATCACAATGGGTGGCCGGAGACCTCCAGCATTTCAAGTGGGATAGGAGGCTGGCCCTTTGCAGCCTAGCCGGGGTCCAGTACCACTCGTGGAGCGTCTTAAGGAGGCAAAATTTCAACCGGGCTTCTCTGGCGCCTTTGTCCTGAGCTTCCAAGACTTCAGCCCAGTCTTCTTTCTCAATGGTGATCTGCAGGTAGTCCTGCCATTTGGCGTGAAGGCTACGTGAGAGGGGTTGGGAGAAAAGGTGGTTTGAGAGCGTACCATAGAGCCCCAACATCACGCTCCTATACCAGCCCCACGTGTACAAGTATTCCACCACCGGCGAGGGTTGAAGAGACCATGGGCGGGGGCCAAGACAGCGGCTCAGGCAGTGCCGTAGTTGGAGATGCTTCCAGGCCTGCTGTGGATGTAGATTAAACTCCTCCCTAAGGTCAGCGAAAGGTTTCAAGTCGCTATCCAGCAGAACTTGGTCCAGTGTTTGTATGCCCGCCTCCATCCACCGTGGCCAGCATAGGACCTGGTTGTCGATGCAGATGTTATCATTGTACTACAGCGGCGCCTTGGTGTGCAGTCGGTGGTCCACTCTAAGTAGGCGATGAGCCCAACGCCAGGCTTTGTGCGTGGACTGCTGCGCAGGGTGCGGATCGGGTGTGTGGGGGATGTGATCTCCATAGAGGAGGCCAAGGCTGTCAGCGCACAAGAGGAGCGATCGTTCCATATGAACCCACTGCGTGGGATCTGGGGTGCCATGGAGCAGGTAGGCAAGTTGGGAGAGGTGAAGGGCCTGAGCGTAGTGCTCCATGGATGGAAGGCCGAAGCCTCCAGAGGAGCGGAGCACCATAAGTTTGGACGCGGCAAACCTGGGTCGGGAGGATCCCCGCACGAAGGCCCGTAACCGGGAGTCAATGAGGCGTAAGGTGGCTAGGGGCACCATGACAGGCAGCATGCCTAGCACGTAAGTGGACACAAAACCAATAATAAAATCTCTGGCGGCAGCTTTAAATGCATCCCAAATAATGGGGAAAGGCAAAGTGTCCGTTTTGTTTAAGGAGAAAGATCCATTAAAGAAGGAAACAAAAGAGGAGTTAAAATTTGGATCTAAAAAGAGTGAATTATTAAAACGCCATCTCCCGGGTATATTAGATTTCGACACTATGTCCAATTGAATGGAAATGGTAGCATGATCAGATATTAGAATGGACCCAATATCTGCATCTCTTAATGATTGGGAAATATTGTGTGAGACGAAAAAGTGATCTATTCGAGACTGTGTTTGATGAGCTGGAGAGTAGTATGTATACTCCTCGTAGTAGGGTTGCAGATTCTCCAGGCATCTATAAATTTATATTGCTGAATGGTATTAATAAAACATTTGTGTTTTATTCGGTTCAAAAGGAACCAGCGAGTTGCGATCAATGAAGGGATCAACCACTAGATTACAATCACCAGCAAGGATGAAATTATCATCAATGCAAGATGAGATTTGTTGAGTTAGAGATGTCCAGAACGAGGGGTCACCACTAGTGGGAGCATAGATATTAAACAAAGAAACCGGAGCATTCCCAATTTGTAATTTAGTGTACAATCAACTTCCATCATCATCAGATAACTGAGAAAGCAACTTAACAGAAATCGACTTATGACTGAGAGTTAATACTCCATTCCGTTTACCGTCACCTGGTGAGAAAAAAACGTCCCCTACTCAACCTTTTTTCAATTGTAAAAATTCATTTTCTGTTAAGTCAGACTCTTTTATAAGTGCTATATCGGCTCCCAATTTAGATAAATAAGTTAAAACACGTTGTCGCTTAGTGGGAGAATTCAAACCTCTGACATTCCATGACCATTTTCAAGGACATAAAGACAATGATGAAACAACAAAAAGATGATGGTCTAGTGAAACCATCAAAAGAACAGAGGAGCGGAATTTATATCAGTCCAACCATGTGCGCATAAATTATGGCGATATAAAGCATTTAAGAGGAAAGAATACAAATATAAATGTGAAACAAAGAACCAAAAAATGAAGAAAAGAAGAGATGGGAAGTAAAAAGGAAATATCACAGAGAAAGAAAAGGAAAAAGGAGAGAAAGGAACAATAAAAGATACAACATACCTAAGCCTAAGGGTACCATAAGGAGATGGGGGATGAAACCACATGGAACGGATGGCACGCCCGAACTCAACGGAATGTAGAACGAGGAAGGACCACATCACATCACATAAGGTAAGGTTGTAGGGCAGGTACAAACATCAACAACCCTGGAATAGAGGAGAGAAAGCGATTAATTTAAGAATAAGGAGGAAATATACAGTAATATGACATAATGAACTGTTAAAAGACAAAATAGCAAAATGCTAAACAGCATTAAACTATTAAACCGTATGCTAGAACTTTAAAACAATAGAATAAAGAAGAAACTACTATGAAAATTGGAAAATATCAAATATTTTAAGATGACGATGCTCCAGAAAAGTCCATAGATTCTGACTTGCAGGAATTGATGAAGCTCTGCATTTTAACAGGATCTTCATATGTTGTGGTTTTGTTTTTATAGGTGACCTTGAAGAGACTGGGATGAAAAAGTCCATATTGGGCCCCCAGAGCACGTACATCAGGTCTCATGTTAAGAAATTCTTTGCGCCTATTTGCTGTGGCTTTGGCATAGTCTTGAGCAAAAATTAAAGTGCAGCCTGACCATGAAACACGTTGAATTGATTTAACTGCTGAAAGAACTTTGAGTAGGTCTGTATATTCAAGAAAGTACATGATAACTCCCCTTGGTCTCCGAGAGGTATATGTACCTGTATGCTGATGACCAAGTCTGTGAGCTCACTGGATGTTGAGCGACGTTCCTTCTGGTAGATATAGCAATTTGGGAAGGAAAGACTTGTAGAAAGAGAGAGGAACAGAGCCCTCTGAACCTTCCGGTAGACCATAAATATGGAGATTATTTCTTCTATTCCTATTTTCAAGGTCTTCGATCTGCCGCTGAAGTGAAGAGACCTGGGATTGAAGAATGTTAACTTTCTCGTTGGTGTGCGCATAAGAGGAAACGCTATGTTCCACTGAAGTAAGCCGGTCATTCATCTGAGACCAATTGTCTGTTAGGAATTGCAATTTGGAGGTTGTTTCCTCCATGAAGGGGCGAAGAGCACGTATCTCCTCTAATAATAAGTCAAGAGAGACAGGAGAAGAGGACTTTGGTGGGGAAGGCGGATCTTTTTTCATGCGTTTGGTGGTCGCCTTCCCTGCAACAGGGTTGATAGTGCTCGAAGGAGAAGAGCCTTTAGAGACAGAAACCAGCAAGTCCTCCATTTTAGAAAATTCCGTGAAAATCCTAGAATTTTTATTAAAGGACTGAGTAGAACGTGACGCAGTGGGCCCCAGTTTTTCAATCTTCCCATAAGAGGCTATAAAGGATGAAATTTTAGGACTCAGCGGCGATGAGAGACGTATACGCGCTCCTCAAAAGGCAAAACCACAATGAAAATATTGGCAGCAATGTAACAGAAAAATAGAGACTTCCCTTAATGAGAGAAGAAAAATAAAAATAAAAAATGCGTCAAACTGCCACCATAGAAATATGATATGGAAATACCTCACATTCAATTCAGCAGGAAGAAAAAAAGAAATGAAGAATAGCGGTAAAGAGCAACGTTCATGGTTGTTTCCAATGAAGTTATGACAGGAGCAAAGCAGGCAGAAAAAATGGCGGACGTAGCAAAACCTGCCCTAATTTGAGTATTGAGGAGCCCCTACAAAGACTACATAGGCTGCCTCTTATTTAAATACTCATCATTCATAGAGAGTATTCCAGTGTGAAACATCTCAGAGAGCAGAAATTTTCAAAGGTCTCTCACCAGGCGTCCTGATAATGCGAAGGTGTTGCGCCTAAAATGGCGGTCGCCGTCAGCGCGGCATAAGCTGAAAATGCCACATGAGGAATTCAAGGTCGCGCGTCTTTGAAAATGCTCCGAAACTGAGCCCAGAACCTCAGCACATCTTCCGCCGGTCGGAGCGCCCTGCCACACACATTAAAGAGGCTCCGAAACACGGTCGGTCCTCGCCGTCCCGGGAAGCCTCACACGAGCGCTGCCATCCTCCGCGGGCGTCAAGCCACTCCCCCCTGCTCTCACTTTTCTGATCTTCCCATTTGAGTCAAATTCTACTACATTTTCACCGAGTGTCCATTGATTACCAATAAAAGTGTAACAACTTGCCCCCACGAGCACACAAAGCAATACTTCTTTCAAACCAATGTTGCAAATACTAATGCCACATTGGATCACAAGTGTTTGATTTTATGTGTATACCCTGGATAATTTTCAGCTTAATTTGTGTTCTAAAAGCAGAATGTTCTAGTTTATTTGTAAAATATGTATTTAATCTGTTCTGTCTCACGGTTTTCTTGCCATTTGTGCAGTAAATGAGCTAATCTGTCACTGTGGCCGTTCTGCCTGCTCATAAAGTAGCAGTGTTTCCTAATGTCTTATTTTCAAAATATGACAATGCCATCTCTATCCTCATTCCCACTTGTTATGTGAATAGTTTAGGCTGCCATGTGATGCTAAGCGGTGTGCATTATTGTGGGCATAGATGTCTACAGCCCAGCCCCTTTGCTCCCTTCATGAACTACAGAGAACGGTAGCTGACACTGTGGGCCAGTATGTTTTAGTGTAGGGTGTTCTTGGTAATAAACATGATACTGTTGTTAATACATAGGGCCGAAAGCTGGCAGTCACCTCTTTTTAGGTCTTACCTGAGACAGCGCATACGGTGTCAAGCTTAATATTTTGTTTAAAAAGGGCTTAGAGCTTGTCTATTACTTACCATTGGTTGGTTTCATCATCACGCTCACCTCCTTGCTGCTCATTAGTCAGTGCATTGGTTTTACTTTCTTCTTCGTTTGTAACTTCGATGAAGCATGGACAAAGTACTGTTTAATTGCTTTATTAGTGTCCTTCCGCTGCTTGCACTCAGATTGAGGTACTTTTTTTCTTCCTTATTTTATTTGCTTTCTAAACTGGTGCCAATATTTGCCTTATGCCCGAGTGCCAAATGTGGCAGAGCAATTCTGATATTTGTCACTGGTCTGGACGAGTACAGGAGTATTGAATGATTAGGAAGGTGTCACGAGTGTGAAATGCATTCCATGTAATTTTGAATAATTTTGCATAATTACACCACGCAGACTTCACCAACGAGTAGCTTGTGAGCTACAGTTAACTCTCCAGCCACCTAGAATTAGCCCTCCTATGTCCTGTCCACACTATGAAATTTAGAAGCTTTTCCTTGGCTGAATTACTATATGTATTTTAAAATTGAATAATGTGCATTTGAAATGAAAATATGTGTATTTTCAGAACTGATAAACTGATGGTTGAGTTTCCAAATATATTTACATCTGATATTTAAATGATAAATCATGTGGCATTTGGGAGGGAGGGGCTTATTACTAATATTATTACCTTGACGCCAGGGGCATTCAAGCTATGGCTGTTATGTATTACCCACATAAAGGTTTTCCACATTACTTTTGGCAATCCTGCCTGATGCAGAGGTGATCACTGCGTGTAATTTTACACAGGGTGGCCATTAACCTAATCTTGTCTGATGTGATCAATATTAGAACACTAATGATGTTAGTGGCTCGGTATGATTATTATTGACCATAAGTTGCTCTCATAACAGCATAACACTGAGGAAGGAGCAATGCATCACCTCTGTCCACTATCAAATGCAGAATAAGAGGAGTGGGATGATGCCTTAAGTGTGCAAATTGTGTCTAAGCTCACAATATTGTATGGGTGAAAGGTTATTGGGCATAAGTATTAAATGCAAGGACACTAAACGATACTGTAAACAGCTACAAAGGAAATGCAGAGCCAGCGTGACACCACTCAGAGAACTGCCTACAAGGCTGCACTCATACGCTATCACCAGCAAATAAGAGACGGTTGTATGATGGAACCACGCATGCGTTTACCACGCAGGCCCGTTCCACGAAGGCTAAACAACGAAATTCTTAATCACGAATATGCCTTTACCACACATGCCTTTACAACAAATCATTTGTTGTTAAGGCATATTTTGTAAATACATATCCACAGGTAAGTCTTAACCCCCCCGACCCTTGCCCCTTGCCTCAGTTCCTAAACTTCCCCACTCCCCAGCCCTAGTAACTTTTTCACCCCACCCTCCCCATATCCCTAAAAACTACTCCCTAAGCCGTAAAAACGACCCTGCCCCCTAATTCCTAAGTGATCCCTGCCCCCCGCCCTGAACCCTAAAATGGCCCCCAAGCCCTGAAAACTAAACTACCCCCTAAGCCCGAAGAGACGACCCCGCCTGAACCCTAAAACGGCCCCCAAGCCTAAAACGACCCCGCCCCTGCACCCTAAAACAGCCCCCTAAGCCCTGAAAACTAAACTACCCCTAAGCCCTAAAAACGACCCCGCCCTGAACCCTAAAATGGCCCCCAAGCCCTGAAAACTACTCCGAACCCCCAGCCCACAAAAGTACCCCGACCCAGCCCAACTTTAAATAACCCCGACCCCAGCCCAGAAAACTACCCGACCTACCCTCAGCCCACAAAACAACCACAACCCCACTTACCTCACCACGATCTCTTCCTGCTTCTGTCCATCTGCAAGCCCTACACGCGCATATGCCTTAACCACGCACATGCGTGGGTTAAGGCATATGCGCGGTAGAAGCTTATCAGTACTAACCTTCCGTTATAAAGGCTGTTTGTTGTTCAGCCTTCGTGGTAAAGGCTGTTTCCCATAAGAGACACCAAGAAAAAGGCACTAGCAGCCCGCATCGGTGGAAGCTCCAACAGCTGCAAGGACATGTTCTCGATTGGTAAGGATTTCACCTCACCCTTAGCCACTGCAAGACAACCAGCACCAGAACCAACTTCACCAACTCCATGACCATGGTAGCAGACTGGATGCGAACCAACTGCCTGCAGCTCAAATCTGACTAGACGGATGTATTGGTAAACGAGAACAAAACCTCTCCATGGGACTCCAACTGGTGGCCATTGGAGCTAGGACCCACAACCACAAGCCATGATGCTTGAAATACAAATCCAGCAGTGGGAGGAAAGACTGCACTGGATAAAGATAATCATGGCACAGGGGCCAGACCTAAGACTCATGGTATAAGAGGTCATGAGAGATGGTACATTAAGAAACCTGACCGTCATTCTGGTCGCCCAAAAAAGGGAAGAAAAGAGAACAATATATTGAGGGTGAACAACCAAGTATAGGTAAAAGACCAGAAAAGGTAATATAAGTGCAGGTGCCCCAATTAAAATAGCAGATGGAGCAACTCAGACAACAATGTCTGTTGATAATCTGTCACTGTGAGCCCCTCAGGATCTGCTTTAGTTAAGGAGCCGCTAAAAGAACAAGCACAGGCAAAGACCAAGTCACAAACAGAAGTACAAGCCAGTTTTGAACTACTAACACAGAACATGGTCTTCCCAAAATGGCTGGTGACCCTAATATACAATGTGTTACTCGTTTGATTGCACCTACAGATGAGAGCAGACACAAACCACCTCTAATTGAAATCTATTACCTAATACAAAAGCATAGGGAGGAAAACGTGACTCAATACGCGAAAGTGAAGAAGGAACTGGTTAAAACGGCCAAGTCATATATGAGTGTAGAGGGGATATACAAGGCTGCATTACAAATTTGAAACAACAAACAGCCGAAGCAGAAGAGTCTAATGATAGTATTCAGGACATGGTCACTGAACAGGAAAGTATGCTACGGTATCCCAAAGATAAAAATGAGGACTTGGAAAAAAGCCAGTGGCGCAATAACTTGCTCATCCATGGTATTAAAGAAGACTTCAATAGCAAACATGTTTGAAAGTTTGCGTTTGAACTCTTCAGCAAGGCTTTTCCAGATTTGTCTGGTGTGCATGCTATAACTGATGCTCCGATACAATGTGCACACAGATATGCCCTTCCACAGAGTTGTAAAGCACAAAAAAATGATAAACCCACAGAGATATTGATTTATATTGGTAACTTTATCCTGAGACAAGAAATCTTTGCAAAGCAAAACCGGCATCTCCCACCACAGTCGGGGATATTTCCTTCTAACTGTGGAATTAAGTTGGCAATTGTTCAATTTCAATACACCACTTCAAGAGCTGGGTGCAACTGTATAGCTGCAAAAACTGTGCAGACTTTAGGCCTGGGCAGTGAACTCCGCTCCGTTCATGGAGTTTGCAGAGTTTTCCGCACTGTGCTGCGTGGAGCACGTGGAGTTCTGAAAAACTCTGTGGAGCGGAGTTTTTCCTCACTCACCAACGTCAAGTTGGTGAGCGCGAGCAAGGAAAATCCACCATCTGCGACTGCCTGCGTTGAGAAACCTTCCGTTCGTGTTGAGAAAGCTACCACTCGGGGAGAAAATCTACTCAAGTGGCAAGAAAAGAAGCAGCGCCCTCTTGCGCTGCGCATGGTGCCATTCGTGCTAATTTTACAGCACGGGACAAACACCCAGTGCTGAAAATCAATGCAAACAGCATGACCAAATGCACTCTACTACTTGCAGAACTCGGCGCAACGTGGGGAAGTTCTTTGGCAACTTCGCAGAGTTCCGCATAGTGGAACTCTGAGAACTCCACCTAGGCCTAGCAGTCTAAGATTTTTATGAGAGGTCAGACATATTTCATGAGCAGCTCAGCAAAAGCTGAAGAGCTATTAAAGAAATGGGAAGATATGCCTAAACATAAAAGCAGTACAATCAGTTGCTTGAGTCATGTAGAGTTGCAAGACATTCTGTAATAAACTATGCTAGTGCTATTATGAAGGGTTGGTTCTGCTTTTCATTGATTGTTGTGTCAATATGAACTAAGGATATGTAGAATTGTTAGACAAACTGAAACAGTAAAAATGATATGATGGTCATAATGTATAAATTGTATATATTTGTATATATTTTGTCAACTTACTAATGCCAGGAATTTGCTAGCTTCCTCTGCACCCTCAATATTATGGTCACAATAGGTTGGAGGTAGAAATAAGAAGTGTCTTTTTTTCCTCTTTTCTGTTGGGGACAGGTGGGGAAGATGTGATGCCCTCCATGGCCATTGTTAAAGGTAACAGCAAAGGTGGGGTTCATTAGTCTTCAAAAAAGTGAGGTCTGTGCAAAGGCGCATGGATAAGTCAGACTAAGGAAACACAACAAGATGATGGACTGAGTGCTGAAACTTTTCAACCACTCACCCCCAGTCACAGATCTGGGTTTAATCCATCGTTCCTTTGCTCACTATGCCACCCCAGTTTGGACCCAGTCATATGCAAAACAGTCTTGACCCTGCTCCTCATGGGAACAATCCAGCCTGAACTGCCAGGCCAGGTCCTCCCTGGACCAGAAACAAGCATCCTGAGGCCGGATTTGGGGTTTCACCCCTCATCAGCCATGCTAGCTTGAATCCAGTGGCACAGCGAGCAAGAGACCCACTTCTGGGCATACCCTTGACCACACCTGATTTGCATATGACTGGGTCCAAAATGGAATGGCGTGGCAAGCAAAATAATGATGGATTAAACCCAGATCTGTGACAGGGGGTGAATGTTTGTCAATGTTCAACATTCTGTCCATCATCTTTTTGTGTTGGATTTTTGCCCTACGTGGGAAGGATATGCCCAGATGTGGGTTCCTTGCTTGCTACTCCACCGATTTCAAGCTATTTTTTTACAAGGAGGCTGTGCCCCCGCTGCATCAGGTTTTTCAATGGAGCAGCGGCGCAGAGTGCAGACCCATATCTACGAGGCACTTTACGTGGCTTTTCATTGCCTTGTAGTTATGGAGTAAGACATGGCAGTGCAAGTCGCTGTCTTGCCTTACTCTGTGTCAAAGATGCAATCCAAGGGCGTTGCGGTGGGTGTTCCCACGTAACACTCATGGATTTTGACGCATTCCCAGATTTACAAGGACTTGTAAACCTGGGAATGTGTCAAGAGCCTATGCTTCCCCAGGGGTGGTATAAGGGTTGTTTTTGGGAGGAAAGGTGTCCCCTCCCCCACAAAAACGACCTGATTTCAACGCAGACACACTTGCACCATGGTGCAAGCGTGCCTGCATTGGTGCTAGGCAGCCAATTGCGCACCAGTGCAACGTAAAGGACAGGGATGCGTCATATTGCAGTAAATGTAAATACGACGAACCCGGTATTTTCCTTATTGACGCGGTGAAGCAAGCTCGCTTGTGGTGCCATGTTGCGTCAATTCCTTGTAAAAATGCCACATAGTTTCTGTATCTACAACACAACAAATATCAATGAGGAGAATGCTGATACTACGGGAGAATGGTGCAATCAAAATCAAAATAATCAGGACTGAAGCAGATGTGCAGAGCAGATGGATATTCGCTCAGATACAAATCATGCATAGCATAATAAATAATTGTGGGGTCCAGCAGCCCATTAGTGATTATGTAAGTGTATAGGATGCTCTTGAGATGGAATTGTTATGATAGAATGGAGAGGCCATATATTAGGATATTTCAATTGTATTATGGACCCAAAAATCAATACTACTAATAGGCGCCACAGTAAATGATTAGAGTTAGAGAAACCATTAGAAAGATATGTGCAAATTTGTTCTGATCAATGTGTGGCAATACCTAAACCCTACAGAACCAGGTTATACATATTATTCAATTGTACATAAGGAATACTCACAAATAGACATGATAAGAGTCACTTATAGAATGTTAACTAATGCTTCGATTCAACTATGCCAAAGATACTCTACAACCATGATCTTTTGCTTATTAAAGTAAGGCTTCAGAATGGGATACAATCTGCAAGACTTTTAAGATGGACATTTGATAGATCACTATTGGTGGAACTAGTGTACCAAGAATTCATGACTGATTCTATAATTAAATTTTTTAATACTAACGTGGGAACTACAACTTTAAACATAGTTTGGGATGCCACAAAAGCCTACATCACAGGGTGTACTATTCAATTTGTTGCCCGAAAAAGACAGCAGGATATACAGATGCAAAAAAATAAGCTGTATAGATTGTGCAACCTGTAAAAAAAATACATGTTACCATCATTCAAGATGTTACAGGTAGCAAGGAACCTGTTTACTAGCATCTGGTAGCATTAAGAGCAGAATAGATGCAAAATTCTTTGTCATAGAAGAGAAAGGAGGTTGAATATGTTAAGGCAATAGGATGGCTGCTAACACCTAAGACAAGGGCAAAGAGTAATTTAGATATTATATTGGAGAATAAGGATAATCAAGTAGATAAAATAACTGAAATGAATTATGAATATTTGTTGTAGAAATGCATACGAAAACAGATCACAGATGAAGACGCTATCTTTAACTATGGTGCGTCAATGAAATATTATCAAAATGGTCTAGACTGTCAACATCTTAAGTTTTTTTTGTGGAATTTTATATAGCCCAAACTAGAACCGAGGGTATCAGAGCGCTTTACATGAACACCAGTTACGTTACAGATGGACACATTAATTTTTGTTAGGCACGGGGAGATTAAGTGATTTGCCCAGAATCACAGAATATTGAGTGTCCCTGCCGAGACTCGAACCAGGTTTCCCAGCTCCAAGGTCAACCGCCCTAGCTGTTAGGCCACATTCTCTCCCCTATGTTAATTTAGCTAATTTATTTAGCTCAATTCAGTTATCGGTGTCTAATTCTTTCTTTAAAAAAATTTCATCCATTATTAGTCACTTTATATGGAACTACCATGAACCCCACAAAGCAATTCAATTTCTGAAATAAACACAAAATAAAGAGGCCTGGCCTCTCCCGATTTAAAATCTAATTACTGTGCCACTATGCTGCAAAAAGAATGTGTTGGTTAATATTGGTGGATAATAAACCACAATATTTGCTCATTAGTGGCGGAACACAAAATGCCTACACTTCAGAATGTGATGAGGGGTTCCTGAGACTCTCATATCTCACAGAAATTCATTGGTCTTGGAACCATTCGGGCCTCCCTGAAGGACTGGGGGGGCCTAAAGGGTTGGCTGGCCTTTTGCACTGCAGGGGCTGCAGAGGCCTGCGTTAGGCATAAATTTCAGATTCAACGCATTGATATATATTGTAATTGTTATTGGATTTATATAATGCTTACTACTCTTGATGAGGTGTTGAAGTGCATAACCCCGGGCAGCACGCTGCTCCGGAACTTAAGGACAGTAGTTAGTCCAGTGTTATTGGTTATTGTGTGCTGAAGCAAACCATTCCATGAAAGCACTCCAGTTTCTGTGTGGTAGAATAAAGTATTAGGAGATAGGTGTGATGATTATAGGGAAAGGCACCTATGTGAGTTCATGCAGGTGTTAGGTGAGGGGTTGAATTGATAAGCTAGAGGAGAATAGGTCGTGTTAAGTTGGAGGGGTGTCAGTTTCCTAACAAGGAAACATTGTGATTGCTGAAATCAGTTGTAGGCAATTTGCAGAAATTCAGTGATGGGGATTAAGGGTATCATGCAGTGACTTAGAGAAGGTTGTGCTCAGAGAGAAGAGGCATGGAGATGATGAAAATGGAGATGGAGAGAGACATTTAAAAGGAAAAATGAGAAGTGACCATCAGACATTTTAAGTAAAGCTAGGTTTTTGTTTTTCATGCCAGGTTTTAGTAATAAATAGTTTTGGGGGGGGATAGAGTGCCATTTGAGGATGCAAGATTTTAGAAAGAAGCAATATCATTTGCATGTGAAGACAGCAGTATAGTAGGTACTTTGCCAGAGTAAGGCAAATAATTGGTCCACTGTTAGGTTACCACTAGACCACAGCTTCAGCAAGGAGCATGGAAACGGAAAGTAATGGCTGTATGCAAACATCGAAAGGAGATTCGGAAAATGGTAGAGCGAAAGTTACTGATGTTCACTCTCAAGTGTGGTCAGTATTAATTATAAAGCACGATTGATCTTTGGTTGCAACAGGGCACAAGATGGAAGGTGAGAAGAGCTTCCCCAGACAGTTGAAGTGTATTGCCTGCATTCCTGAGGGTGGAGATCCATACACAGGGTTGAGTCGGCTCCCTGTGCAAATTTAATGCAGACTTTGTTAGCAAGGGGCTGCTAGTTAAACTTCCTGAAGCACTGCCCTTTCTTATATTGTAGGGGATGACGGTGGGACTGCGTATTTCTGTTGTGAAAGATCACACTTTCAGTTTGGCTGATGACAAGGAATTGCTGAACCCTCACACCTCTTTGTGCTGCTGTTCTGGATGCTCCAGGCCAGAGACTACCTTGCTGTGAGGGGCAACACTAAACAAAGGCTACCTCTGTAAAGGAGCCTCACAAGGATATTTGAAAGGAGAACCAATCTAATCCGGTTCTTCAGCATGTACCTTTTAGAAACATTTACCACTAGAAATAAAGAAAATAAATGTCTTTTAATTTGTGAGTGGTCGTGCCAAAACCTCTTGATGTGCTCTGAAAATGCAATAAATAGGAGCTAATGCAAGACCACACAAACAACATTTATGTTTCATAGACCCTCTGGAACATGATGCCGAATGATTTCTGAAACACTTTGGGAAAAACAAGTTTAATTTCATAGAAACTGCTTCAGGTGTTCTTTTGGGCAGCACTCTCTTGTTCGGCTTGTTGTTTTTGTAGTAAAAACAAAACTGAAATGATGTATTCAAACAGACTTGCGTTTTTTTTTCTCAAACAAGTGAACACACTACACTGCCGGTTATATGTAAATGGGCGCCACATTCAACAAGTTGCTCGTTCCAACATTCGACATGATTCCGCTTTCTACATCATTAAAAAAAAGCCAAAGGACCACCCCCGGAGAAGGAAGCATTCAAGCAATTGCCTCATTAAACAGCCTATTATGCAAGCTAAGATTAGGGGTTTGGGGGACAGCCGACCACAGGGAGGTCTGTCCCCCTGGGTTTTGGGAGAGGGTGCAGTCCTGCAACTGCTACTTTGGCTTGGGCTATTCGGGAGCCCAATATAGTCCATTATGCTATATAGGGCGCTACTTTTGGGCTTCCTGCCACTATTTTAGGATCAGGTGGCCTGGTGGCTGGTGGCAGGGAGTCTGTGGGTGCAATTTTTTCCCCTCCCTCCCATCCCTTAATTTTCAGTTTTGGGTGTCATTTAGGTGTCCTTGGGGTTTTCTTTGTCCATGGCTCCATTGTTGTGACAGGTGCACAAGGGGGGATTATTGTTATACAGTTGTCGCTTGAGACAGGTGCGTAGAAATGGCCTGGAAAGTTTTGCAGGAGGTTACAGAAGTTGGATTGGCATTGCCACTGGTAAAACATGGGAAAAGGGAGTTCAAGGTTAAGAAGTTTAGGGACATATTTACAAGGGGATATGCCCTGCACCATAGTTATACTTTTTATGGCTTAACGCCACTTTGTAAATATGGTACCCTTTCACGCAGGTAACTGCTTGAAAGGGGCGTGCTTTGGGTGTTGCTGTGGGCATTCCACCGCAACACCTATTGCTTTTTGATGCCGCCCCAGATTTACAAGGAGGTGTAAATCTGAGGCAGCGCCAAAAACGAACACCATGCAATATCAGCCGTTAGAATGGTGCAACAAGGAGAAACACTTTTATTTCCCTTCGTTTTTGCTTTTTCTATGCGTGCTGCATTCTGCAGCTCACATGGAAAGAGCAAAATGCCTTTAATGATTGTTTATGTGCAATAAGGTGTGCCTTCCTGCACATAAACAATCCTTCCCTGCAATGCAGGCACCCTTGCACTATGGTGCAAGGGTGCCTGTGTTGGTGCTAGGCAGCTAGTTTTAGCTCCAGCACTAGGGAAAACACAGGGGTGCGCTGTATTGTTGTAAATACATCGCATCCATGCAATTTGAAAATATCCAGAGCACGGCGTTGCCAATTTTGGCGACATTTTCTTGTACATATGCCCCTTAGTTGCTTAGAGGTTAACACTTGCAGTCATATGCTGTAGGAGAGTTTAGGTCGAAAATGTTGAAATGTGCTTCTCTAGCAATTAGATATTTGCGGGGTGGGACAATAGGGATGGGGGTAGGATATTGGATAGTTAATTGGAGGTTTAGAGAGGTTTTAGTTTTGTGAGGGGGTTTGCACAGGAATAAGTTGTAATTTGCACCTGTTTCAATAAAGCCGACTTTTTCACACTATACAAAATGGTCAGGGGTCTGTGCCCCACTCTCCCAAACTACCCTTTGCACACAAAGCAAGTAGCTGCCCGGATCGCAAGAGTCCTCAAGCAGCCATGAAGTAAGAAACTACCCACTTTGTGTACAAACAGATCCCCAACAGGTTGCAATTCCCCCCAAAAGCGATACAACTACCCAAAGCAATCCAAACAGCAACCCTCCAGCAGGCAAATAGACCCTTTCTGCATGGATTGGAACTGGTGGTCCGCAGGTTCCGTGCATATCCCCCGCAACAGGTGCTTTAATACTCTAACCTGCCAGACTCCTATCTTACAGATCCCCTTAATAATGCCTTGCCTCCTTGCTGAGCCTGGTTGACTGAAATAAACACCCTTCATCATTTTCGATATTTTTCCAAAAACTGGAACAATTAAGGATCAAAGTTGCACAGACTTATGTAATCAAAAATAATTTTGACGATTCTGTAATACAGCACTTACATACCAAAAAACCATGGCTTCAACTTCGCCCCAGGCACATTACACATTTATAGTTACTTATGTATATCAAGCTTCCCTTTCCACCCCATGTCCTTGCTACTGTTGTCACACATGTACAAACTCTCACTCTCTCTGTGTCTTTCTTTCTCGCTATCTCCTCTCTGATACGCACACAAGCATGTATCATGTATACTGAAAGTGGAAGTGGATATTTTCTCACAATATAGAGCCAAGAAGCTTGGTAAACTCTCCTCAAGTGGTACTGAAGCATTTTTAGGGAAAAAAACACTCATAACAAGACACATCATAATATATAAGATTATTTAACACCATACAGCCACACAGTCTCCTGTGCGGGCCGCAGCTATATACACCACAGTGGGGTAGTTAATCATTCCTAGATATTTGCAATGATTCTTACTGTCATATTTAGGCTCAACTAGGGATAGTAACGCTTGGCTGAATAGTTGAATCAGGTATACTACTCTCTTTTTCAAATTTACAGAAGAAATTTTTTATCACAAAACATATTTTTCAATAAATGCAAATTGGGGACTATTTGAATAATATAGGGATACCTAACACTACTACTATTTCAATACCCTTCTTGAATTATTTATTAGGTGAATAAGTGGGCAAAATAATAGTACGCAGCATTTCTCAGTTTCTTTCCAAATAATTTGAGGATGAATGACAGCAAAGGACAGAAACATTTGCAAATTAATTGGGGCGATTAATAAATATGCAGATTATTCATGCTGCGATTAGAATGGGTCAGTCCATATTCAGATGTTTTATTTTGGAAATGCAACAAAATAAGGGAATTAATAGTCTATATTATGCACCAGATAAGTTAGGGGGTCCCGATAATACTGCTTCCTGCTGGGTCTCTCTCGCGGCCAGAGCCGCTGACATCGCATTCCGCATTCCGCCAATCAGAGCGCCAGGAGGCGCTTCAAAATCGGGCGCGGGCTCCCGCAGCGCGGGTCCCGCTAATAACTGCTTCCTGCTGGGTCTCTCTCGTGGCCGGAGCCGCTGACATCGCATTCCGCCAATCAGAGCACCAGGAGGCGCTTCAAAATCGGGCGCGGGACGCGTGCGGGCGTGCCCGGGAGGCGCCCGGGCCTGTCTGCGCCCGTCAGCGGCCGGACGAGGCAGGGCTGGGCCAGGTCATTTTCATCTGGCACTTTGGACATCCTTGGACCCTCTCCCTGAATTTCGGAGTCTTAGACTGAGACTTAGGAACTGAGGTACGAGGTGCATACATATATTATTGTGTAAACCTATCTTGCAAGAGGAAAATGGCACAGAAATCATTGACTAAAAATAAATCATTAACGGGCCAAAGAGTGGTGGGGACTCTGGATGCTTTTTTACAAAGGGCAGAGACAGTACTCATCCATGAGATCGCCCTTACCGAGCGTAGATTGTCATTAGAGCCTCAGGCCCCTCTAAGACAGCCTATATTGCTTGACCCCGTAGACTACTCTAACTATGGCCCACGTTCTCCCGTGATTGATGCATCGCCTAATCAGCCCTCCGCACCAGATAACGACCCAAAGACAAGTGATCCAGCTACTAGACCTAAAGTATTTACCAGAGGCCAAAAAAACAAAACCAGCCAGGGGGGTAGTCCTTTACCCAAGTCCAAGAAACGTAAAGGGCAGGCCACCAACAAGCAATCACATCCTATATCAAAAAGAGGGCGTAGAGGTATAACAAGGGAGCTGGAGGAGGAAGGAAACCATCTAGTTACTGACACTGTTACTACTGTGAAGGAGTCTCCCCATTATCTCTATCTCCTCTGCAGTTTAATGGTAGCGGAGTTTTGGACCAAAATGGGTGAGGTAGTATCAGTTTTTATTGAACCCGCTGATACAAAAGTTATTTAGCTTGGAAGAGAGCATAGACAAACTAGAAAAGCTCGTAAGCACTGTGTATTCAAACCAGCAGAGTCAGCAAAGCCATAAGAGTACCCAGTCTCCTCAGCCACACCAGGCTAACTTATGTCATTGTAGCACTAAGATCGCCCAGCCTAACAGGCTCAGTAGCCGTCCAAATGATCAGCCCAGCACTCCCGATCCCGATCCTAGCCTAGTGTCAGTACCCCATACTGCCCCATTGGACTCCCAACCCAATAACCTCAGCAGGGTAGCAACGAGGAGGCCAAATGATACAGTACATATTCAAAGCACAATTCAAGAACGGCGTTGAACATTCAAAAAGCACCTCCCCCCAATAGGCTTAATCGTGCAGGTAGGGTGGAAGTACAGCCTCAAAGCAGCCAGGGACAATATAATAAGACAGTGAGAGAATCAATAGGTGCTAATATACTACACCTACCCCCAGAAGCAACACCCTACACTATAGTGTTGGCTAATGTCCCTACACTGCCACAAGGAGCAATGGAACATTGGACTAATCTGAAAAATAAATCACTACACGTGATAAGCACAAGAACACTTTTATCAAACCCTCTTTTTTCAGAGTTCAAAATGGTGAGATGGGTCAGTTGGATAGGGAGATCAAAAAAATCTCTAGAAGGTGACTGTGTAATACTATCATTCGGGTCACCTGATCTAGTCCAAGCAATACTAGAAAGGGCGGGTAACTGGTCTGTAGAATAAACGGGGATCAGCATCTTACCCCTTGGTTACTTTTACAAACCGCACAGCTTTACACAGTTTTCACAAGGGGAGAATCTAGGGGGGGTGCGGAGACACCAGAGATACGCTGTTCCAGTGAATAACTACTATGATGTTTTTAATCCCTTAGATGATAATGACTGACTGACCCCATTTAACGGGGGATCAGCTGTGGACGCAGGTGTCACTAGGGACAATACGACTGTAATAACATCTAATGATCATCTGGAAGCTCAGGAGACCCCTGTTTCCAAGTCACTGTGCAGGATAACTGCAAGGGAACCCCCTGAGAAATGTATCACTGGTAGTTGTCACATAGGGCAAAGGCTCAAATGGGGTACTGATTCCAACGCACTAATCGTAGACCACTCAAGCATCAATAATGTATCAACCCTTGGGCTTCAGGGTAATAGTCACGTTATTGAACACGTTATAAGTAATCTGCAATGGACTGCAGATACCGATATGTTAACTAAAAATAATACTAGTACAGCTATGATTATGCCCTCATTGCAATATCATAAAACATCTTGCCGATTGATTCAACCAGTAATAACGATCCACCGTGTAGTGCAGATACCCATGGGTGTGTACCCATAGACAAAAATGAGGTAAATAACAGACTAACATTAATATCCTGGAACCTGGCAGGGATCCATTCTAAACTCCAAGACCCAGAATGGTTCTCCTACATAGGGAAAAACGATATCTGTGTCTTTCAAGAGACCTGGGCCGTAGACAGGGTGCACATAAATGGCTATACCACTTATAGTGTGGAAGCTAACCCGCCCAAAAAAACGGGTAGGGCAAGTTTCGGGCAGCTAATCCTTGTAAAAAATACCTTAGCCTGCAAGTATAAGCAACTACCAATAAACTCACAAGATGTCTTGGGGATTCAGCTTGTCTTCCAGACCGGACTCATCTTGACCTTATTTAACGTTTATGCTAGGTCAGAATCATATAGCAGCGAATCTCCTGTACTTTCACTTCTAGATGATTTGGTGGGAGTTTATCAATCTAACTCCAAAATTATAGTTGCGGGGGATTTTAACGCTGCATTTGAACCCTCTTCCCTATTAAGTGCTTTGCTCGAGGAAGAGGATGAACTATGGGGTATCCCTAACCAGGTTGCTGGCGAATATGGCCAACGTCTATCAAATGTCTCCCTACAGATTGCTTCTATAATCACTGGCAGGAGTTTGAGGGCTTGTAGTGGGAGAACTGCATCAGACTTAGGAAGACAGGTCACTTTTAAAAGGGGTGCCTACACAAGTATTATTGATTACATTTTTGTTGATGTAAGAGTATGGTCGTTAGTGGAAGATATGAGTATTGAGCAAAGGACTGATAGCGATCACAATTCCTTATTACTAAAAATGAGGGGTATGGATCTGGACAAGAATTCTTTAAGTCATATCTCTAAAATCGAAGAGCCGCATGTAACTAATAACCGCCGAAGAGTTACCTGGTCCAAAGTCAAATCTGATCAGGACCTTTATACTAGAATATATAAGCTTTTTGTATTGTTTTTAACTAACCTGTGTAGCAGTGTGGGAAGTATACAATCCCCTGAATTAATGCATATTACATCGGTGCATCAAGAGTTTTTTGAAGCTTTACAAACTGTTTTTACTGAAATTAGTTCAGGTAGAAGACCTGTTAGCATAGGGGGAAACAAATGGTTCAACAATGAATGCAAGAGAGCCAAGAAGGCTCTGCACCTAGCAGTCAGAGAGCGCACTAGAGACGAGGTAACCCGGGCACGTAACAGCTATAAAGTAACAATAAGTAAAGCAAAGCGAGATCATGCTGATAATAACTGGCAAGATTTGGTCCTAGCTGCTCAATCTAGAGATAGCCGCATCTTTTGGCACATCGTTTCAAAGGGCAGCCGGGAAAATGTTTCCACTCTTAGTTATCACATTCAACCCGAGGCTTGGGTGGACCATTTTTCAAATCTATATTCCAGGACGGAGGACCAGGGTAGTTTATATACCCACATGGCCGATCAAAATTCTGTAATTACTGCCTCTGTGGTGAATGCAAACAACATAGTATTGACCTTCAGCTTAGAAGACATCTTGTCAGCGATCAATAGACTAAAGGCAGGCAAAGCCCCTGGCCCCGACCTGATACTGGGTGATTTGTACAAATCCGAATCTATGATATGGGCCCCGTATATAAATCTTTTGTCTAATTGCATAGTGGCTGATGGGGATATTCCCGAAACTTGGAGGGAGCTGAGATAATTACCATCTATAAAAAGGGTGATGCTGCTATCCCCTCCAATTACAGACCTATCAGTCTGATAGACAATTTACAAAAGATCTTTGCTAGGCAAGTTTTAGATAAACTTCAAGGCTGGATGGACGATAACATGATATTGTCCACATTCCAGGCGGGTTTTCGTTCCAAAATAAGCACGTGTGACCTAGCTTTCAGATTCACTTTATTAACATGGAAATATGTGCTACTCAGGAAACAGAAGCTTTATGTAGCATTTGTGGATCTGCGGGCTGCGTTTGATCTAGTCCCGCGTGACTTGTTATGGAAGACCATGCGTGACCAAGGTGCTCCAGTGGATTTGGTAACAGTGATAGCCAGACTCCACAAGGATAATTACGCCCAGGTTAGATGGGGGAAAAATGGCGAATTAACTGAGAAGATACCGATCCAGCGAGGGGTGCGCCAGGGGTGCGTCCTCGCCCCCACGCTGTTTTCTTTATTCATAAATGATGTGGTGAGTCGTTTGGTGACCTGTAGGAACGACGCACCCTCCTTGAACGGTGAGAAAGTCCCTATCCTGCTTTTTGCAGATGACTAAAACACCTATGGGTTTACAGATTTTATTGGATAGATTCCTAGAATTTTGTAGGGACAGGAGATTGGAACTTAACACCTCCAAAACAAAATATATGGTGTTTGGAAAAGTTCGGGGAGGTCTACGGGAGATCAGGATTACACACAAACCTCTTGAACGGGTAAAAAACTTTGATTACCTAGGCATAGGTCTGAATGAGTCACTCAGCTGGGAATACCAGTTAAGCAAGAGCTATTTAACCCTATGTCAAAGATCAAAATCTATACTAAGATTCCACAAACAATCTTACACCCAACCCCTATCCCCAGCACTGGTAATCTATCGTGCAAAAGCCCAAAGTGGAGCCCTGTACGGAGCGGAGATATGGGGCTATACTACTGTTAATAAGTTAACAATCTGTGAAAACATCTTTGTTAGGTCTCTTATTTCGGTACCTATTACAACTCCTTTAATCCCCTTTTTTGCGATCTTGGGTTGAAGAGAATAGGTGACATGGCTGCCCTGAAACCCCTAATCTATTGGTTGCGTTTATGGATAACCCCCCAACTCACTGATTACCGAAATTCTTTACGGGAGGTTATGATGATCAGTGGTGCAAAAAACCTTCCATGGTTTAAACATATCGCAGGCTGGTGTAAGTCAATGAATATGTTGGATTTGTGGGAACACCCAGATAGGGCCACAAGAGGTGATCTCCTGAGATTAAAAGTTAGGTACTGGGAGGTGGTGGGTGATCGCTATACTAATAATCTAACTAGTGGTCAGTTATCATCCAAATTTTTAGCTATAAAATCATGCTTACAATTTGAACCCTTCCTGGACCAAATTTCGCCCCCTCTTGCTAAAAGTTTATATGTAAGATTCAGATATGGCAATTCGCTCTTAAAATTTCCTGGAAAGGAGTCGGTTGGTTTATTATTAGATTTTTGTCCTGCCTGTACTAGAGACAAAGAAACTGAAGAACATGTTTTGTTTTTTTGTCCTAAATATCGACAGATACGTAGGAAGTGGATAAGACCAATTTGTATTAACATAAGTGCAAGGCAGTACCAGATTGCGTTTAGAATTTTAAAAGCTGACGTATCTGGACCAATAGTTTTTGCAGTTAGCCGCTTTTTATTTTCTTTCTGGATAATCCGACAGAAGCTTTTATCATAGTTTGCATTACTATATCTTTTGTCCTATGTTGTATATGTATTCTATGCATTGCGTACTGTCGGGAATCTTCCTCTCTTTTTAATGCATCTACGAGCAGTATTGCTCCCAAGAGGCAGTCTGTATATGAGCTGGTTTTATGTATCCTGACGTATGCTGGCTGATCATTCCTATAGCCCTTTTTAAAAATTGTGATTTGTGAATGTATTTGTTTTTATACTTTTAGATTGTAAATTGACAAATGGTTTTACCTTTTGTATACTTTGATGGTATTTGAACAAATAACCGAATAAAGTTATTTGATGATGATGATGAAGTTATATAAATGGGGAATATTAGATCATTCTAGATGTCATTGGTGCTCTTTGAATTCAGCTGATGATTTACACATGTTTATAGCATGTCAAGCCTTTTTAAGTTTCTGGACACAAACGGCAACCATATTATCTAGAATGCAAGAAGTTGATGTAATATTGACAAGTCATTGTGTAACGCTTGGCACAGATACTAGGAATCCTAATAAATATAGGGAATTTGCATATATCTCGGTCACTATTTCTACATAATGCATTGCATGATACTGGTGGGAAAAATCCAACTGGTGTTGCACAATGATGGCAGGAGTTATGGTACTACTATCAGATTGAGGTTCCCATTAAATAGTCAAAAGGGTAAAAAAGCATGGGAAAAATGTAATGCAATATGGGGACCTTTCAAATGATGGAAACAGATTTTGGGCCTGATTTTAATGTTGGCAGTCAACCCGTTTCTCCAAAACAGTTTCTCCATGAAAGCTATGCCCACTAGCTTCCCGAAGATTGTGACCCTACACTGACCCTTCTCAATCAATGTCAAAATTAACTGTACAGCATCTTCTGTCCTGGCCCAACTTCCCTTCCACTTCTGTGCCCCGCTGCCTAAGAACTCCAACCAAGCTTAAGAATATGCTCTCCTCGTAAACAACCCCAATGGCCCTACCACCAACTGCAGCATCCTCTGTCTCTTATTGCCCAGAGCTCTTGTGGCTTCCACGTCCTGACTCTGGTCACCTCCATTGCAAGCCAATGGATTCTCTTCCACTGTGAACCAGACACTCCCTACACATGATTAGCTCTGAGCAAAATATGATATCTCAAACAACGTAATACAAAAAATTCCCAGTTACTTCAACACCTGCTCATGCCTGGCATGCTGATAGTTGACCACTTGCACCACCGCCATGTTGTCGATCCTAAACATGATTTTCCTGTGTGCTAGCAACTCTCCCCATAGAATCACGGTGACCACCAGCGGTAAAAATTCCAGGAAGGCAATACTCCGGACCCCATGTTTCCATATAATGGGCCATTCTTCCGCACACCACTTGTTCTGCCAATACAGACCAAAGTATCAGAAAACATTTATGCATCCCATTCCATGTCTTGGAGAGCCACCAGCGGTACTCCATTGAAGGATTCCAAGAAAAAACGCCACATGCGCAGGTCCTACTTTAATCACATGTGGTGATGCAGCAACTGTAACCCAGAAATCGCTAGCCCCAGTCACCTGCAGAAAGTCCTCCTTGTGCTCACTACTCTACATGCAAAGTTCAAATGCCCCAGCAACACCTGTACTTCCCTGACTGTCACCTTGTTTTTGGCCAACATTGCATCCAACAGCAATCGTGCTGTGATTTTCTTGTCCCTCAAAGGCAAGCTTACATTGCCACTGAATCAATTTCAACGCCAAGGAATGACAGCACCGTACTGGGTCTCACTGTCTTCTCTGGTGCCAAAGGTACTACTAGGTTCTCCATGAGCTCCTGAAAACTTATCAGCAATTTCTGGTAGTCCACAGAACCGGGGTTCCCCACAAAAAATAAATCATTAAGATAGTATGTGACATACTGATGTCCAGTGCACCACTAAAAAAGCCACTGGAGGAAACTACTGAACTGGTCAAATAAGGCACATGATATGGAAGACCCAATGTGTAGTTCCATGTCCACATACCATTGGCCCTCAAACTAAATGCCCAGCAGCTGAAAATCCTCCAGTTGTACCCGCAGCAAGAGGAAAGCTGACTTTATGTCACATTTTTCAAGCAGGGCCCCTTTCCTAAACATCTCCACCAAGGAGATTGCAACATCTACTGAGGAGTATGACACTGATACCTGATCATCTGGGATAAAATCATTGATGGAAGTACCTTCCGGCCATGAGAGGTGTTGTATCAACGTAAACTGTCTTTTCTCCTTTTTCGGCACCACACCGATAGGGGACACTATTGAGTCCACCATGGGCCAGTCTCTGAAAGGGCCTGCCATCCTGCCCTCTTATATCTCTTTTGCCAACATTTCTCTCACCACTTGTTTGTATGCTCCTACTGACTTCAAATTGTTCACCCACCTATGCTCCATTGGTCCTTAATCCCCCAATTTGAACCCCCATCGGAAATCTTCCCTTAACAGGGTGGCATCCTCCCTCCGATCATACTTTGCCAATCAGAAATCCAACCTCTCCAATCTAATTGGTGTATGACCCCTTACCTGCAAGTCCTTGTGCCCCCTCCCCGACAGAAAGCCTGACATTTGACCATGCTGCTGTCCACCGGTGGACCCCTGTTGCTGCTGCCATTGCCCCACGGTTCCGTATCACTGGATGAGGGCATGTCTGCCGGCACATTTGGAACATTCATGTCAAAACTTGCAGTACTCTCTCGTACACAGACCCTTGTTAAATTCCCAACATGGTCTCGTCTCACCTGGCTGGCCTTTATTTGTCGCCCCAACCCCTCCTCAGGTGGGGCATCCCTAAAAGGGCCGGTAGACTATAGGCAACCCACTGGCAGTTAAAACCGTCTTTCCAAATTTGGAGTGGCCCATGTTTGGCTGCCATAGTTCAGTATCTAGCTCTCCCACTGTGCCTCAGGATTCCACACCATACATGCCCTAAACTCGTCATCGTACTGGGACCATGCATAGCCCCCATAATTGATCTGAGCCTTCTGGATGACGTCCATATACTTGAAAAGCGCCACACATCTCTCTGGGTGCTTCTCGCAATATACACTAGTGTATATTATAAAGGTCGCTCTTCAGTTCTCTATTGTCAGCGGCACTTTAGGCCTCTTTGCCAATTCATATTCTTCCTCCTTGGATCCTTCTTTGGCCCTCACCTTCCTGTGTAACAACTTGAGCATTTCAACATATTCGCCCTTCCAAATGTTTTCCTTGGTGGCTATCATAAGGTGCGCACCAAGGGGCTTAGACACCCCCATATAGGGTAACCTCTTAATTTTTAGTTCTTTGCTCTCTACCCGGTCTTACTTCTCGTCCACCTTTTTTCCCCCTGCGTCCGTGCCCACACTCTTGTCGGTCTCTGTGCCTGTGAGACTGTGTCACTTTGTGCCCTGGCTTCAGCTCCATTGTGCCTACGCCCATCACATAGCAGCCCTTCCTCAGCCTAGAACACCCCGCCCTCTGAAGTTTCCCTCTCATCCACACCAATGGATACCATTCTGAAGGCACGTACCCCTTTCACAATGTCCTTACCTGGTGCCAAAGTCACTGTCCATTCTGGGGCCATTTGTCCTCTCCACTCTGGTACACCATGCTTCCCATTCCAGCCCCTGACGCTTATTTTACCCACTCCCTTCCTCCTCCCTGCTCGAGCCTGCCTCTGCCTCCAGAATGGCCTGTCTCTTTAAGGCTTCTCAGTCTACTCTGCGGCAGCCAGCCTTCCCCCTCCCCTTCACAGAGGCAGCGCGCACGTTCTCTGTGCGCTGCAGCTTCAAATTCTTGGGCCTCTCCTGGGGATGCAGTCGTGCCGCGCATCCTCAGAGCGGGCCGCATGGGCTTCTCCTCCTCCCAGCAGCCCGCCATGCACACCTTCGGGGCCACTTGTCATGAGCAGGAGCTGCCCCGCTCTCTCACCTGCCCTCTATGGGGCCCTTCATCCTGTGGTGGTGGTACACATGCCAGCACCGCTGCTGTGACTCCATCAGAGGCCTGCTGAGCCGTGCGGTCTCCCAGCGCCAAACCTTCTACCAGCAGGTCCATCGGACCTGCCTCCGCCAACATCCTCAATGTCTGCTCAACTCTGTCATCTGCCATAGCCATCAGGTAATCATGCGATGAACAGAATGTGCAAATCACCACAACCTATGATACTCACACCCAAAATTATTTTTATATGAACTGCCATCGTTTCACCTAAGACAGAATGGTGTCTGGTTGCTAAAATTTCTGCATTATATAGAGGGGGCTATCTCTATAGCCCAATTACAGCTCAAATGGAACAGTGCAGTCACTGAACTGCACCACTGCCCCCTTTGTCCCGGGGGACATACATCCCCCTAGTCGGCTGCCCCCAAGACCTCATTGGGCTCTGCTGACTGATACTGCATGTAGTTTCCCTGTGAACAGATGAGTCCTTAGCAGCAGCACCGTTCCCCATCATCGACCTCTGTGAGAGCGAACACAGACTGTGATCCATCTGTCAGAGACCTCCCAGGTTTAGCCGTGAGCACACCAGTAAATCAGAGCGTTTTTCAACAGTCACAATGGAGAGAGAGGACTTCAGAGTAAAAAGAGATCAGAATGGTCAGAACATTTCTTTGCATGGGTATGTTTCTACTTTTACCTAACACAGTCTTTGAATGTCTTAATTTACCGATGCTAACTATTGTTTTCTTAATAGTAGAGACTGTCCATTTGCATTTACCTAGGGGAAATGCGTGTGAGACTGGCCTTTGCATTTACCAAAAGTAACAAGCACATTTAGGAAGTCGCTAAACTGTGAATTTCTTCCTGCAAATAACTTCAACCCTATCCAGCACGTGGTATAATTGTAAAAGGAGTTCTTACGTAGCACGAATGTACTGTTGTAGCGGTGCAGAGCCATGCAGTGGCCTTTGTAAGAATCGTAATTCAAGCCATGCTCTACAGAGAGACCTCTGTCAGCTGAATTGTGGCATGAGCCACGGTTTGGCCAACAATTAAATAAACTTCTTACAGAACTTGTTTCAGAGCCCATTCTCACGATTATTGCATCAGACTTCTTTTTTCCCTTAATGGAATGTCTCAAGAACGAGTTTGATCGAATGACTGAATTTCCTGTACTGTTTCGACATGAACATTTTGTATTTTGATGGAGGTTTTTAATGCAATTTTATATACCGCAACTTGGCAGAGGAGCTTTAGATTGATCTACATAAAAACCAAATTCAATTACAGATTTTTAGCAACTGGGAAAATAAGGGCCTGATTTAGATTTCTGCAAACAGGTTACTCTGTCACAAACGTGACGGATATCGCATCTGCCGTATTAAAATTTCCATTGAATATAATGCACTTATAATATGGCGGACAGAATATTGGTCACGTTTGTGACAGAGTAACCTGTCCGCCAAACTCTAAATAAGGCCCCAAATGACTTGGGGCTTGATTTTGAGTTTGGCGGATGGGTTGCTCAGTCACAAACATGACAAATAGCCCGTCCTCCATATTATTAGTACCATTGGATATGATGCACTTGTGATACAGCGGATGGAACATCCGTCACGTTTGTGATGGAGTAACCTGTTTGCTGAACTCTAAATCAGGCTCCAAATGACTTGGCCAGAATCACAGGACGTTGAGCCGACGTCGATCCTCCAAGCTAGTTCCCTATTTTCATAGTTGGGAGCTCATGTTTCAACATTATTGTTCCTTCCACGTAAATCTGTTGCATATAAGTACACAATTATAATACTTATTTGGAATGTATATAAGAGGAAGGCATTAGGAAGGGAAAACATCAGACTTGGCAATATATATATCATCAAACATCGGGACTTTCTATCTAGAAGCCCATTGGAGGGCAACCATTTTAAATAAAGTGTCTACAGCTGTGTATATTGCTGAGTGTTCTGCCTATGATTAAGGGTGATTCCCGAAACGCGTCAGGCGTACTCGCTGGTCGAGGTGCAGGCAGCGCCCACGGAGGATTACGACCTCCCAAGTGCACCCTCAACTGCTGAGCAGCTCGTTCCTTGATATATATATAAACACACACACACACACATATATATATATATATATATATATATATATATATATATATTATCTCCTGGCGGTCGCCAGTAGATAGTTATAGTTAGGACCTATTTTCCATAGGAAATCCGCGACATTCTATTTGAAATAACTCTCTTACCGGTTGACGAATCTTCGCGAAATTTTCAAACTTTATGGCCCGCTCCGGTCCGCTCCTACCCTGAAAGTCTCGGGGTGATTCATCAAGCGGGGGCCGAGAAAAAAGGGGGGTCCCAAAACGTGTTTTCCCCATTCATTTTCCCATAGGAAACTTTAGACACGGCTACAGCCCGAACTGCTGAACGGAATTACACCAAATTTGGCAAAGAGGTAGTTCTTGGTTCAGAAAGAACCCTTTTGTTAAATGGTGTAAATCCGTTCAGTAGTTGCGGAGAAATTAAAAAATAAGAGTCAAAAAATCAATTTCCCATAGGAAACTTTATGCAAGGCTACAGCCCGAACTGCTGAACGGAATTACACCAAATTTGGCAAAGCGGTAGTTCTTGGTTCAGAAAGAACCCTTTTGTTAAATGGTGTAAATCCGTTCAGTAGTTGCTGAGAAAATCAAAAGTAAAAACACATATATATCTGGGCGGAGCCTAACCACACATGTCATCGTGAGATCTGATTGGCTGTCAGCACTTCATCCTGGAATTGCTGGCAGCCATCTTGAGACCAATATACATGATAGTACCCCATTGAAATGCCTTGTAGTGAATCAAAGATTTTGAGGGTTACCAAAAGGAGAACTATTAAGGGTGATAACAGACTTTAGTTACATTAGAATTCATTTGTTGATGGTACCATACTAATTTCAGGAATTGTGGTGTGTTCTAAGGTGATTTTACCCTGTGAAAAACCTTCTGCTGGGATATCATGAATCATGTTTGAGAGAAAACTATTTTCACATGCTTGTCCCATACAGTTTTGGAAGGTGCTCCAGAAGCTAAAATGAGAGCATATTTTCTGTAAATTCACATTATCTTTCTCAGTCATGTGAGAATGAAGGTTGACATTCTCAGTAAAACATGTACATCCAACAAGGGCAGAGACTGTCAGTTGATTCCTTTGTGTTCTACTGCAGCTTCCCAGAGTGTTCTAAAGAACAACTAGAGTGCTAAGAGCCTTACTTATGACAAAAGTATGGCACACCTGAAGCCATCTTGATTGGAATAAACTGGTAACACTTAAAACATTTAATTTAAAAAGGAACAAAATGATGGGGTTCATTTTGTCATAGAAATTATGGTTAGTGCTATAGAAAGAAAAATTAGGACATGTTTCAAGTGAGATCTCAAATATCTTCCTGTTATATTTCAACAGGAGCAGCCTGCCAGTTGATGCCTTTGTGTTCTACTGAAGCTTCCCAGAGTGTTCTAAAGAACAACTAGAGCGCTAACAGCCTTACTTATGACAAAAGTATGGCACACCGGAAGCCATCTTGATCGGAATAAACCGTTAATACTTAAAACATTTAATTTAAAAAGGAACAAAATGAGGGGGTTCTTTTTTAAATAGAAATTATGGTTAGTGCTGCAGAAAGAAAAATGAGGGCATGTTTTAAGTGAGATCTCAAATCCTCTTCTATTTCATTAGAAAATTCTGACATGCAGACTGAAACAATCACTTTCA
The DNA here is from genome assembly GCA_963921515.1 of Calotriton arnoldi. Classification (NCBI taxonomy): domain Eukaryota; kingdom Metazoa; phylum Chordata; class Amphibia; order Caudata; family Salamandridae; genus Calotriton; species Calotriton arnoldi. The sequence goes on along the minus strand of CAWUFW010006521.1, from coordinate 770,985 downwards.
ATACCAGCAGCAGACTTCCAGTTAACTCCCTGGTGAGCAGTAGCTTTAGTACAGTGATCTAATGAGCAACTAGAGTGCTAACATTCTGAATTTATGGCAAATGTGAGACACATCTGAATGCCTTCTTGATGGAATCAAAGTAAAAAACTGAAAGCATTTCCTACTGAGGAGACTGCAGTAAATGAGGAAATTAGGAAACTTCATAACAAAGAAGTCTTCCAAGATGGCCACCAGAGAAAAAAGAGCCCAAATGTAGCACAAATATTACCCAGATGTAGCCCACATATAGCCCAATGACAAAAGTGTGCAAAACACTTTTTATTTTTAGTTTTTTTGCAGTTTTATGTAGTGCAGACTGGTCAGGTATTGGAGCGTTGCATCTTAAAACATGACCCCCTACACTACAAAAACACTACTCCACTACTCTAAACCCTAAAACACTACCCCAGCACGACTCCCTACACTACACAAGCACTACTGCACTATCCTAAACCCTAAAACACTACCCCCAGCATGACCCCCTACACTACCCAAACACCACTGCACTAAACTAAATCCTAAAACAATACCCCCAGCACGACCCCCTACACTACCCAAACACCACTGCACTACCCTAAAACATGACCCCCTACACTACACAAACACCACTGCACTACCCTAAACCCTAAAACACTACCCCCAGCACGACCCCCTACACTACACAAGCACCACTGCACTACCCTAAACCCTAAAACACTACCCCCAGAACGACCCCCTACACTGCCCGAACACCACTGCACTGCCCTAAACCTTGAAACACCAGCCCCTGCACGACCCCCTACACTGTTCGAACACCACTGCACTGCCCTAAACCCTGAAACACCACCCCCAGCACGACCCCCTACACTGCCCGAACACCACTGCACTGCCCTAAACCCTGAAACACCACCCCTTCACGACCCCCTACACTGCCCGAACACCACTGCACTGCCCTAAACCCTGAAACACCACCCCCAGCACGGCCCCCTACACTGCCCAAACACCACTGCACTGCCCTAAACCCTGAAACACTATCCCCAGCAAGACCCCCTACACTGCCCAAACACCACTCCACTGCCCTAAACCCTGAAACATCACCCCCAGCAAGACCCCCTACACTGCCCGAACACCACTGCCCTAAACCCTGAAACACCACCCCCAGCACGACCCCCTACACTGCCCGAACACCACTGCACTGCCCTAAACCCTGAAACACCACCCCCAGCACGACCCCCTACACTGCACGAACACCACTGCTCTGCCCAAAACCCTGAAACACCAGCCCCAGCACGACCCCCTACACTGCCCGAACACCACTGCACTGCCCTAAACCCTGAAACACCAGCCCCAGCACGACCCCCTACACTGCCCGAACACCACTGCACTACCCTAAACCCAGAAACACCACCCCCAGCATGACCCCCTACACTGCCTGAGCACCACTGCACTGCCCTAAACCCTGAAACACCAGCCCCAGCATGACCCCCTACACTGCCCGAACACCACTGCACTGCCCTAAACCCTGAAACACCAGCCCCAGCACGACCACCTACACTGCACGAACACCACTGCACTGCCCTAAACCCTGAAACACCAGCCCCAGCATGACCCCCTACACTGCCCGAACACCACTGCACTGCCCTAAACCGTGAAACACTAGCCCCAGCACGACCCCCTACACTGCCAGAACACCATTGCACTGCCCTAAACCCTGAAACACCAGCCCCAGCACAACCCCCTACACTGCCCGAACACTACTGCACTGCCCTAAACCCTGAAACACCACCCCGTGCACGACCCCCTACACTGCCTGAACACCACTGCACTGCCCTAAACCCTGAAACACCACCCCCAGCACGACACCCTACACTGCCCGAACACCACTGCACTGCCCTAAACCCTGAAACACCATTCCCCCTGCACGACCCCCTACACTGCCCGAACACTACTGCACTGCCCTAAACCCTGAAACACCATTCCCAGCACGACCCCCTACACTGCACGAACACCCCTGCACTGCCCTAAACCCTGAAACACTACCCCCAGCAAGACCCCCTACACTGCCCGAACACCACTGCACTGCCCTAAACCCTGAAACATCACCCCCAGCAAGACCCCCTACACTGCCCGAACACCACTGCCCTAAACCCTGAAACACCACCCCCAGCAAGACCCCCTACACTGCCCGAACACCACTGCACTACCCTAAACCCTACAACACTACCCCCAGCACGACCCCCTACACTACACAAGCACCACTGCACTACCCTAAACCCTAAAACACTACCCCCAGAACGACCCCCTACACTGCCCGAACACCACTGCACTGCCCTAAACCTTGAAACACCAGCCCCTGCACGACCCCCTACACTGTTCGAACACCACTGCACTGCCCTAAACCCTGAAACACCACCCCAGCACGACCCCCTACACTGCCGAACACCACTGCACTGCCCTAAACCCTGAAACACCACCCCCTTCACGACCCCCTACACTGCCCGAACACCACTGCACTGCCCTAAACCCTGAAACACCACCCCCAGCACGGCCCCCTACACTGCCCAAACACCACTGCACTGCCCTAAACCCTGAAACACTATCCCCAGCAAGACCCCCTACACTGCCCAAACACCACTCCACTGCCCTAAACCCTGAAACATCACCCCCAGCAAGACCCCCTACACTGCCCGAACACCACTGCCCTAAACCCTGAAACACCACCCCCAGCACGACCCCCTACACTGCCCGAACACCACTGCACTGCCCTAAACCCTGAAACACCACCCCCAGCACGACCCCCTACACTGCCCGAACACCACTGCTCTGCCCAAAACCCTGAAACACAAGCCCCAGCACGACCCCCTACACTGCCCGACCACCAGTGCACTGCCCTAAACCCTGAAACACCAGCCCCAGCACGACCCCCTACCCTGCCGAACACCACTGCACTACCCTAAACCCATAAACACCACCCCCAGCATGACCCCCTACACTGCCTGAGCACCACTGCACTGCCCTAAACCCTGAAACACCAGCCCCAGCACGACCCCCTACACTGCCCGAACACCACTGCACTAGCCTAAACCCATAAACACCACCCCCAGCATGACCCCCTACACTGCCTGAGCACCACTGCACTGCCCTAAACCCTGAAACACCAGCCCCAGCATGACCCCCTACACTGCCCGAACTCCACTGCACTGCCCTAAACCCTGAAACACCAGCCCCAGTACGACCGCCTACACTGCACGAACACCACTGCACTGCCCTAAACCCTGAAACACCAACCCCAGCATGACCCCCTACACTGCCCGAATACCACTGCACTGCCCTAAATCGTGAAACACTAGCCCCAGCACGACCCCCTACACTGCCAGAACACCATTGCACTGCCCTAAACCCTGAAACACCAGCCCCAGCACAACCCCCTACACTGCCGGAACACCACTGCCCTAAACCCTGAAACACCACCCCCAGCAAGACCCCCTACACTGCCCGAACACCACTGCACTGCCCTAAACCCTGAAACACCAGCCCCAGCACGACCCCCTACATTGCCCGAACACCACTGCACTGCCCTAAACCCTGAAACACCACTCCCTGCATGACCCACTACACTGCCCGAACACCACTGCACTGCCCTAAACCCTGAAACACCATTCCCCCTGCACGACCCCCTACTCTGCCCGAACACTACTGCACTGGCCTAAACCCTGAAACACCATCCCCAGCACGACCCCCTACACTGCACGAACACCCCTGCACTGCCCTAAACCCTGAAACACTACCCCCAGCAAGACCCCCTACACTACCCGAACACCACTGCACTGCCCTAAACCCTGAAACATCACCCCCAGCAAGACCCCCTACACTGCCCGAACACCACTGCCCTAAACCCTGAAACACCACCCCCAGCAAGACCCCCTACACTGCCCGAACACCACTGCACTGCCCTAAACCCTGAAACACCAGCCCCAGCACGACCCCCTACATTGCCCGAACACCACTGCACTGCCCTAAACCCTGAAACACACCCCCTGCATGACCCACTACACTGCCCGAACACCACTGCACTGCCCTAAACCCTGAAACACCACCCCCAGCATGACCCCCTACACTGCCCGAACACCATTGCACTGCCCTAAACCCTGAAACACCACCCCATGCACGACCCCCTACACTGCCCGAACACTACTGCACTGCCCTAAACCCTGAAACACCGCCCCCAGCATGACCCCCTACACTGCACGAACACTACTGCACTGCCCTAAACCTTGAAACACCAGCCCCAGCAAGACCCCCTACACTGCCCGAACACCACTGCACTGCCCTAAACCCTAAAACAACACCCCCAGCAAGACCCCCTACACTGCCCGAACACCACTGCCCTAAACCCTGAAACACCACCCCCAGCAAGACCCCCTACACTGCCCGAACAACACTGCAGTGCCCTAAACCCTAAAACACCACCCCCAGCACGACCCCCTACACTGCCCGAACACCACTGCTCTGCCCAAAACCCTAAAACACTCCCCACAGCATGACCCCCTGCACGACCCAAACACCACTGCACTGCCCTAAACCCTGAAACACCACCCCCAGCAAGACCCCCTACACTGCCCGAAAACCACTGCACTGCCCTAAAGCCTGAAACACCACCTCCAACACAACCCCCTACACTGCCTGAACATCATTGCTCTGCCCTAAACCCTGAAACACTGCCCCCAGCAAGACCCCTACACTGCCCAAACACCACTGCACTGCCCTAAACCCTGAAACACCACCCCCAGCACGACCCCCTACACTGCCCGAACACCACTGCTCTGCCCAAAACACTGAAACACCAGCCCCAGCATGACCCCCTACACTGCCCGAACACCACTGCACTGCCCTAAACCCTGAAACACCAGCCCCAGCACGAACCCCTACACTGCCCGAACACCACTGCACTACCCTAAACCCAGAAACACCACCCCCAGCACGACCCCCTACACTGCCCGAGCACCACTGCCTGCACTGCCCTAAACCCTGAAACACCAGCCCCAGCACGAACCCCTACACTGCCTGAACACTACTGCACTGCCCTAAACCATGAAACACCATCCCCAGCATGACCCCCTACACTGCACGAACACCACTGCACTGCCCTAAACCCTGAAAAACTACCCCCAGCAAGATCCCCTACACTGCCCGAACACCACTGCACTGCCCTAAACCCTAAAACACCAGCCCCAGCACGACCCCCTACACTGCCTGAGCAACACTGCACTGCCCTAAACCCTGAAACACCAGCCCCAGCATGACCCCCTACACTGCCCGAACACCACTGCACTGCCCTAAACCCTGAAACATTAGCCCCAGCACGACCACCTACACTGCACGAACACCACTGCACTGCCCTAAACCCTAAACACCAGCCCCAGCATGACCCCCTACACTGCCCGAATACCACTGCACTGCCCTAAACCGTGAAACACTAGCCCCAGCACGACCCCCTACACTGCCAGAACACCATTGCACTGCCCTAAACCCTGAAACACCAGCCCCAGCACAACCCCCTACACTGCCCGAACACCACTGCACTGCCCTAAACCCTGAAACACCCCCCGTGCACGACCCCCTACACTGCCCGAACACCACTGCACTGCCGTAACCCTGAAACACCACCCCCAGCACGACACCCTACACTGCCCGAACACCACTGCACTGCCTTAAACCCTGAAACATCACCCCCAGCAAGACCCCCTACACTGCCCGAACACCACTGCCCTAAACCCTGAAACACCACCCCCAGCAAGACCCCCTACACTGCCCGAACACCACTGCACTGCCCTAAACCCTGAAACACCAGCCCCAGCACGACCCCCTACATTGCCCGAACACCACTGCACTGCCCTAAACCATGAAACACCACCCCTGCATGACCCACTACACTGCCCGAACACCACTGCACTGCCCTAAACCCTGAAACACCATTCCCCTGCACGACCCCTACTCTGCCCGAACACTACTGCACTGGCCTAAACCCTGAAACACCATCCCCAGCACGACCCCCTACACTGCACGAACACCCCTGCACTGCCCTAAACTCTGAAACACTACCCCCAGCAAGACCCCCTACACTGCCCGAACACCACTGCACTGCCCTAAACCCTGAAACACCACCCCCAGCAAGACCCCCTACACTGCCCGAACACCACTGCACTGCCCTAAACCCTGAAACACCAGCCCCAGCACGAACCCCTACATTGCCCGAACACCACTGCACTGCCCTAAACCCTGAAACACCACCCCCTGCATGACCCACTACACTGCCCGAACACCACTGCACTGCCCTAAACCCTGAAACACCACCCCCAGCATGACCCCTACACTGCCCGAACACCATTGCACTGCCCTAAACCCTGAAACACCACCCCTGCACGACCCCCTACACTGCCCGAACACTACTGCACTGCCCTAAACCCTGAAACACCGCCCCCAGCATGACCCCCTACACTGCACGAACACTACTGCACTGCCCTAAACTCTGAAACACTACCCCCAGCAAGACCCCCTACACTGCCCGAACACCACTGCACTGCCCTAAACCCTGAAACATCACCCCCAACAAGACCCCCTACACTGCCCGAACACCACTGCCCTAAACCCTGAAACACCACCCCCAGCAAGACCCCCTACACTGCCCAAACAACACTGCAGTGCCCTAAACCCTAAAACACCACCCCCAGCACGACCCCCTACACTGCCCGAACACCACTGCTCTGCCCAAAACCCTGAAACACCACCCCCAGCACCACCCCCTACACTGCCCGAACACCACTGCACTGCCCTAAACCCTGAAACACCACCCCCAGCACGACCCCTACACTGCCCGAACACCACTGCACTGCCCTAAACCCTGAAACACCACCCCCAGCACGACCGCCTACACTGCCTGAAAACCACTGCACTGCCCTAAACCCTGAAACACCAGCCCCAGCATGACCCCCTACACTGCCCGAACACCACTGCACTGCCCTAAACCCTCAAACACCAGCCCCAACACAACCCCCTACACTGCCCGAACACCACTGCACTACCCTAAACCCTGAAACACCAGCCCCAGCAAGACCACCTACACTGCCCGAACACCACTGCACTGCCCTAAACCCTGAAACACCAGCCCCAGCAAGACCCCCTACACTGCCCGAACACCACTGCACTGCCCTAAACCCTGAAACACCACCCCCAGCAAGACCCCCTACACTGCCCGAACACCACTGCGCTGCCCTAAACGCTGAAACATCAGCCCCAGCAAAACCCCCTACACTGCGCGAACACCATTGCACTGCCCTAAACACTGAAACACCACCCCCAGCAAGACCCCCTACACTGCCCGAACACCACTGCACTAAACCCGGAAACACCAGCCCCAGCAAGACCACCTACACTGCCCGAACACCACTGCACTGCCCAAAACCCTGAAACACCACCCCCAGCACGACACCCTACACTGCCCGAACACCACTGCACTGCTCTAAACCCTGAAACACCACCCCCAGCACGACCCCTACACTGCCCGAGCACCACTGCACTGCCCTAAACCCTGAAACACCACCCCCTGCACGACCCCCTATACTGCCCGAACACCACTGCACTGCCCTAAACCCTAAAACTCTACCCGCAGCATGACCCCCTACACTGCCCGAACACCACTGCACTGCCCTAAACCCTGACTCACCACCCCCTGCACGACCCCCTACACTGCCCGAACACCACTACACTGCCCTAAATCCAGAAACACCACCCCCAGCACGACCCCCTACACTGCCCAAACACCACTGCACTGCCCTAAACCCTGAAACACCACCCCCAGCACGACCCCCTACACTGCCCGAACACCACTGCATTGCCCTAAACCCTGAAACACCAGCCCCTGCACGACCCCCTACACTGCCCGAATACCACTGCACTGCCCTAAAGCCTGAAACACCACCTCCAACACAACCCCCTACACTGCCTGAACACCATTGCTCTGCCCTAAACCCTGAAACACTGCCCCCAGCAAGACCCCCTACACTGCCCTAACACCACTGCACTGCCCTAAACCCTGAAACATCACCCCCAGCAAGACCCCCTACACTGCCCGAACACCACTGCCCTAAACCCTGAAACACCACCCCCAGCATGACTCCCTACACTACTCGAACACCACTGCACTGCCCTAAACCCTGAAACACCACCCCCAGCACGACCCCCTACACTGCCCGAACACCACTGCTCTGCCCAAAACACTGAAACACCAGCCCCAGCATGACCCCCTACACTGCCCGAACACCACTGCACTGCCCTAAACCCTGAAACACCAGCCCCAGCACGAACCCCTACACTGCCCGAACACAACTGCACTACCCTAAACCCAGAAACACCACCCCCAGCACGACCCCCTACACTGCCCGAGCACCACTGCCTGCACTGCCCTAAACCCTGAAACACCAGCCCCAGCACGACCCCCTACACTGCCTGAACACTACTGCACTGCCCTAAACCATGGAACACCATCCCCAGCACGACCCCCTACACTGCACGGACACCACTGCACTGCCCTAAACCCTGAAAAACTACCCCCAGCAAGACCCCCTACACTGCCCGAACACCACTGCACTGCCCTAAACCCTGAAACATCACCCCCAGCAAGACCCCTACACTGCCCGAACACCACTGCCCTAAACCCTGAAACACCACCCCCAGCAAGACCCCCTACACTGCCCGAACACCACTGCACTGCCCTAAACCCTGAAACACCAGCCCCAGCACGACCCCCTACACTGCCCAAACACCACTGCACTGCCCTAAACCCTGAAACACCACCCCGTGCATGACCCCCTACACTGCCCGAACACCACTGCACTGCCCTAAACCCTGAAACACCAGCCCCAGCACGACCCCCTACACTGCCCGAACACCACTGCACTGCCCTAAACCCTGAAACACAACCCCCAGCACGACCCCCTACACTACCCGAACACCACTGCACTACCCTAAACCCTAAAATACTCCCCCAGCACGACCCCCTACACTACCCGAACACAACTGCACTGCCCTAAACCCTCAAACACTCCCCCAGCACGACCCCCTACACTACCCGAACACCACTGCACTGCCCTAAACCCTAAAACACTCCCCCAGCACGACCCCCTACACTGCCCGAACACCACTGCACTGCCCTAAACCCTAAAACACTCCCCCAGCATGACCCCCTACACTACCCAAACACCACTGCACTGCCCTAAACCCTAAAACACTCCCCCAGCATGACCCCCTGCACGACCCAAACACCACTGCACTGCCCTAAACCCTGAAACACCACCCCAGCAAGACCCCCTACACTGCCCGAACACCACTGCACTGCCCTAAACCCTGAAACACCACCCCCAGCACGACCCCCTACACTGCCCAAACACCACTGCACTACCCTAAACCCTAAAACACGACCTCCTACACTACACAAAGACCACTGCACTACCCTAAACCCTAAAACACTACCCCCAGCACGACCCCCTACACTACACAAACACCACTGCACTACCCTAAACCCTAAAACACTACCCCCTACACTACACAAACACCACTGCACTACCCTAAACCCTAAAACAATACCCCCAGCACGAACCCCTACACTACCCAAACACCACTGCACTACCCTAAACTCTAAAACACTACCCCCAGCAGTACCCCTACACTACCCAAACACCATTGCACTACCCTAAACCCTAAAACACTACCCCCAGCAGTACCCCTACACTACCCAAACACCACTGCACTACCCTAAACCCTAAACCACTACCCCCAGCACGACCCCCTACACTACCCAAACACCACTGCACTACCCTAAACCCTAAAACACGACCCCCAGCACAACCCCCTACACTACCCAAACACCACTGTAATACCCTAAACCCTAAAACACTCCCCCAGCACGACTCCCTACACTATCCAAACACCACTGCACTACCGTAAACCCTAAATCTACCCCCGGCATGACCCCCTACACTACTCAAACACCACTGCACTACCCTAAACCCTAAAACACTACCCCCAGCACGACCCCCTTCACTACCTAAACACAACTACACAATTTGTTACAGGCGTTGCAACGCAGGCCTGTGGTGCTTACTGGAAGTACTTGGTGGGCTAGTTGGGCCCCAGGGACCCTCAGGATTCAAGGTGACCTAATCCCCCAACTTAAAATGCGCCACGGGGCGCGTTTGCACAGTGGTGAAGGGAGGGAGGCGGGGCCTCAGGTGACATGTGCGCAAACACGCCCCTTGAATCCTGAGGGACCCTGGGGCCAACTAGCCCACCAGGTACCTTCAGTAAGCACAACAGAGTTGCGTTGCAGAGAGGTGAAAAAAGGTGCGTGGCCTCGGAACGCCTCTCTGCAACTCAGCTCTGTGGTCCTAACTGTAGGTACCTGGGGGCTAGTTGGGCCCCAGGGACCCTCAGGATTCAAGGGACTTAATCCCGCAACTTAAAACGCGCCACGGGGCGCGTTTGCACACGTGTTTTAAGAGGTAGTTTTAATCCCCCTGCCCTATTATGTACTAGGGACTTACAGAGGAGGTCATGCTAATCACAGGGGTACCCCACGCATAGTGTTCCCTAGTGTATGTAGGTGTTTTCACTGTATTCTAAGTGTCTTTTAGCATAGCACTGACTCTGGTTAGTCAGAGTCAGTTACCACCAGTACCTGTCTGAAAAAGTTGTGGGCACCGGATGATTTTGCAACATGGCCTCTTTCTGCTCCTCTGTTGGTTCTTTCTGCACATCTTTTGCTTCTTCCTGCACTTTTCTTCGTCTTTGTGGACTTCTGTTGCTTCTTTCTGCATTTCTTTTGCTTCTTTCTGCGCGTTTTTTCTTCTTTCTTCACATGTCCTACCTCTGTAGGCATAGTTAGAAACTAGCATTTAAAAAACCTTTGAAATTCACTTAAAAACCATAGGTTTCAGACACGTTATAGTTAGAAATTAGCATTTAAAAAACCTTTGAAATTCACTGAAAAAACCATAGGTTTTAGGGACAGTTATAGTTAGTTGGACATTTCACTCGTACAAAACCATAGAAATTCCCCGTTATAGTTAGTTCAGCTAACTATAACTCGCGCCCGCAATGCACTGCTGATGACGTCACATATTACATCACTCATGACATGGTCAGTGACATCACTGATGACATCACTGATGACATCTCAAATGACATCACTGATGACATCATCCATGTGATAATTTCATGCATCTTCTCACACCCTAATATAGCTTTTGATACACCCACTCTAAATTACAGACTGCCATTCTCAAAACCATACACACTCCAATACCAATAACTACATACCCACTCACTGATTCTTAGGTCTACACACACACATCTACTCACTCACCCGTACAGTCACTCATACTTACAGTCACTCAGTACAGGACTATCATATGCACTCATACACCTATATAAACACTCACACACCGCCACTCATCCATAGAGGTACTCACACACCTAGTCAGTCATGCAAAAAATTAATCACTCACCGATTTACTCACCTATACAGTTATACACACACCAGCTCACTTACTCATACAAATACTAGCACATTCTTACGCTCTTATACAATAACTGATACAAGCACACACGCATCCATACAGCCACTCTCACAATCACACACTCTCACTTATAGCCATTTAAATACTCTAACACACATATATACTGCCTTTTACATATATAGTTACTCGCACATGTACCACTGAGATATACATTCACTCACTAACACACCCATACACACACTCACCCACCCAAGCAGTCCATCACAGATGCACTCTTGAAATCATGCACCCAGTGAATCACCCACTCACACATCTATGTACAGAGTCACACACACCCCACCCACACAAACACTCAGGCAGCCATACAGATACTCAGAGAACCAATCAATAGCCCATATAGACACTCATGTAGCTATTCTCAAATCCATGCATCCACTTACATACCAACAAACAGACGGATACAGACATTCACACAGTTTAGTCACTAACCCATGCATTCAGTAAGATACGTTTAATCACTCACTTGTAGAGTCAGTCATGCACGTACTAAATCATCCATTCAGACACTTATACACCCACTCATTCTTCAATACGCCTTTCCCTATATATATTAAACATATTTAAACTTTACAGAAACACACAGTCACTGGATGATGTCATCAGTGCTTTCATTTGAGATGTCATCAGTGATGTCATCAGTGATGTCACTGACCATGTCATGAGTGATGTAATATGTGACGTCATCAGCAGTGCATTGCGGGGGCGCGAGTTATAGTTAGCTGAACTAACTATAACGGGGAATTTCTATGGTTTTGTACGAGTGAAATGTCCAACTAACTATAACTGTCCCTAAAACCTATGGTTTTTTCAGTGAATATATATATATATATATATATATATATATATAAAACCTAGTTATAGTTAGGACCTAGTTTCCATAAGAAAAGCATCTTTTGAATTGCCTAGAACTTTGGCGTCGCTTCACCAATCTTCATGAAAATTTCCCAAAATATGTCAAAGTAGGTTCTGTGTGTCACAGAAAGTTTGGGGGTGATCCATGCAATGGGGATCGGAAATAGGGGCACGAAATAAGGATGCGTTTGTAATATTAATTCCCATAGGAATGCGTTGTCAAACTTACAGCCCGAACCGCTGTACGGAATTACACCAAATTTGGTAGAGAGGTAGATGTTGTTACGCAGATTGTACTTTTTGTTATTTGGTGCAAATCCATTCAGTAGTTTTTGTGAATTTGAATCCGAACAATATAGTGATATCCATGGCCGCAGATAATTTGCGGTTTCGCAGTGATCGCGGTTAAATCGAGATAATTTTGCAGTAAAGCGCAAATGCTCGTGCCAAGAGGAATGCTCTGATTGGCTGGACGCAATGTGGAAAGAAAGTTGCAGCCACCATTTTATCGATCAAGAAAGGTTCCCGGGGCTGAAAATTTGTGTCAAACATAAGATAAGGGGTCAGGGTGGAGATACTCTAACCCCATGTTTGAGAAATGGGGGATTAGTGATACAAGTTATGTGTCACTGACCATGTCATGAATGATGTAAAATGTGAGGTCATAAGCAGTGCATTATGGAGGTGCGAGTTATAGTTAGCTCAGCTAACTATAACTGCTGAATTTCTCTGGTTTTGTACGAGTGAAATGTCAGCTTAACTATAACGTCTCTGTAACCTTTGTTTTTTTCAGTGAATATATATATATATATATATATATATATTACTATATGTATTTTGTAGGGTGGCGAGGTTGAAAAATTTCCTATCAATTGAATTTTAGATCGATTTGCATTTGAGGCACTGAGAGACAAGGCTACGGGCAGCTGCTGCCAGGCATGCGGCCAACAGACTCTGCTCAAGCACCGGATCCCTCTCCTGCCAAGCTGGCCGAAAGCAAACAGAGATAGCCGGTCCCATTTAAATCGCCAGATATTAAGAAGGTCAACCAGGGACAAACCCTGCCCTCAGGTAGAACTCTCCAATTTAACCGCATGAACCTGCCACCGGCAGGTCTGTAATGGCTGTGGCAGACTGAGTCACATGTAGGAAATCACTGTCTTTGTTAGAACAGATTCACAATTGCTTTATTAACCTTCCTGCTTTCTCAAATTTGCTTGAAAATGCACCATTTGCCCACTCTTTTTTCAAAAGTTTCGTGGGGGGAGAACCCCCACAAACCCCCCCGTAGGTGGTTCGGGCTCGCTCGCTCGCTATAGCGCGATACGACAATTGTTTTACGCCGCACCACTTTCAAATGTCACCAGCCGCCACTGGTGAGGTCCAAACTTAATAACAAGCAGAGACGAAACCAGAGATGGCGAGAGAGGAGAAAACTCCATAGAAAACAAATTGAGAAAGCAACAAGGAGCCAGATGGAAATGCAAATAGAAGAGAATAAGAAAACTGTGGTTAATTTATCACATGTGGAGCTGAGCGAAGCTGAAATACAACTTTTAGCATTAGGACTGTCTTACTGTCCGGAAAGTGCTTTCAATTATAGTCAAACCCGCATTGATGTGTAGAAATACATTCTGAAATTAAAACAAATGAAATATTACATGCAAAAACCTAAAAATACATAAATAACAACACCGAGGACAACCTGCCAAACAATGATGATGTAAACAACTTACAGATAATGGACATCCAGCTGATGCAGGATTTACAAGAGTTGCAAAGTGAAGGCACAGGTGCTGAGATTAGGCTGTCTACTCAGCAAATGATACAAGAGCAAGCCCTTGATCTTTTTGGCTCAATTAAGACTCCCTTCAAACCAAAATCGACATTCATGCCTATGATGTCACGTGATGCTATTGATATTTTCAATGACACAATAATAGAGGAAATTAAGAAATGTAACTTTAAAACAAAGAGAGAACAAAGAAGATACACTGAACATGACAGAAAATATCAGATTTAAAAAAAAAAAATTGCAAAATACCAAACAATTTATAATCTGCAATGCAGATAAAGGCGGCAACATTGTTCTTTGGCGAAGATCGGAATATCTAATAGAGGCCTATAAGCACCTTAATGATGCACAATGTTATAAAAGGAGCAACATACTCCATATAAGAGAGTTAGCTAACAAATTTCAAAGAGATCTCACAACGTGGAAAAATGAGGGACTATTGACAGCAGAGGAATATCAGTTTCTGCGCAATGACCATCCAATAATGCCAGTCCTATATTTTATTCCAAAAATACATTAAAAAATCACTCCAATACCGGGAAGACCAATAATTTCAGCACCGAATAGTAATTTTGGAAAAACATCACTGTTGACTTCTTTTACAAGAGCATGTGCGCAACCTGCTGTCATTCATTTAAGACACCGGCAAATTTCTAAAAAGAATTTATGATATGCCATGGAATAATGAATATCTATTAATGAAACTGGACATAACATCACTTTACACTAGGATCAAGCATCAAGATGTGCTAAGAGCAGTTGAATATTATTTTAGAAGCAGACCACTAAGACTCTACAAACACAGTGAAATGTTATTATGTCTGATTAGATTGTGCTTGGAAAATAATGATTTTCATTTCAACAGTGAGATCTTTCAACAACTTAGAGGAGTGGCCATGGGAGCTGCTTTTCACCCAGCTACGCGTGTCTTCACATGGGCTAGTGGGAGGAACAGGTACTCATGGGAGAGCATGGTGTTGACGGGGTGGGCATGTCATCTGTTTGCTACGCTATATAGATGACGTATTTTCCATATGGAATGGATCTCTGGACAGTGCCGAAAAATTTGTGGAAAGGATCAATGTCAACTCAGTGAATCTGGCGTTTACAGCACATATAAACAAACAGGAAACTGATTTTTTGGATGTACAGATCTATATAGCAAATAATAAAATTGAGACAAAGCTTTATAGGAAATCAACCGCTGGCAATTCAATACTGCATGCCAGCAGCTTTCATCCCAGACACCCTAGGGATAACATCCCCTATGGCGAAATGCTGAGGCTGCGAAGAAACTGCAGCCAGGAATATGATTTAATCAAGTGAGAACAGGAGGCCAAACAGAGGTTTTTGGCCCGTGGGTACGCAGCTAAAACCGTTGATCGAGCTATCTTAAGGGCTAACCGGGATAGCAGGGAGTCTACTTTATTTTGGGAGGGCCTGACTACCAAAAATACAAAAAGAAATCGAAATAATCACAATAATGAATACATATTTGAAGCTGATGTTAGAGTAATTCTATCATTCAAGAAGGAGGAACAACAAATTAGATTCTCAGAAAGGAGTGGCCCATTATTTTGACTGATCCTACCATAGGACCTAAACTTCCCAAGAAATCCACAATAACTTTCAGAAGGGTTCCCACTATGAGTAATGCTCTGGTTAGCAGTAGCCCCGAAGTCACCCAGACTACGAATTGGCTTTCAGCCAGGAGAGCCTTTGACAAGTGTAGCTCCTGCAGAGCATGCTGCTATGGGATAAATACTCTTCAATACCACACTGCCTTTTGTGACAGACCTGGTAAAATTGCCCATCTTTATACAAGCAAAACTGACTTTGCAGTGAGCATCTTAGAGTGCACCTGCAACTTGAGGGATGTGGGAAGTACCAAATTGCAGGTGCATGTTAGAATACTACAACACCTTAGAGCATTTGTAAATTCTGACTCCTCTTATCCTGTGGCTCGACATTTCAAGCAGTATCATAAGAATAATCTCAACTGTCTGACATATTTTGTTATTGATGCTGTACCCAAGCTTGGGCAGGGAGGCAATAGAGAAGCATTGCTCAGACAGTTGGAGACATGGTACATTCTAAACCTTGATACTAAGTCACCCAAAGGTTTGAATGTCAGTGTGGATCTCCATAATGTTTTATAATATCATAGGTGTATATGCGATACATGAAGAAGGGTTGATTTATTCTATATTTAGATAATGCTGACAGCTAATAAACACTTTTTTTGCACATTGTTTACACTTTTATATATTTATGACTAGGGGTAATGTCAGCACAAGAAGACAATGCATAGAAAACTAAGTTGGAGAGAAAATAAAAAACTGTATAGTAAAAATATTAAATCACATATAATCTAATGTTACCATGCTAGTCACATTTGACTCTCTGTGTATAGTACTTTACAAAGATATAAATAACGGCAAATACGATGTGAATGAGTAATCTCTGTTACATGAATTTAGCACACTGCCCACTTTGGGCGCAATTTTGTGTTCTAGAACGATACTTGCAGTACAAATAAGGAGATTGGTACTGATATCAGCCAGTCCATTAATGCTGATTTACCCACTTGTAACATATGAGTCGCTATCAATATTAATGGTTATATTAATATATGCATTTGTTAGGGTGGAGAGGTTCAAAAATTACCTAGCAATTGAATTTTCGATCGATTTGCATTTTATACTAGTTATAAATAATTATACACACATTAATAATTATTTTTTGCAATGGTAAGCAATATGTATATTTGTATTTGTATATGGATTAGTTACAATTTGTACTCCCCGAATGATGAATTCATTGGCTGCCTTTTGTCAAACACCGGCACTTTGCCAACTTATAGTCTTTTGTTAAGGCCACTATTACACTGTATTTATGTGTGTACTACTTAAAGAGGTATTTGAATTTCGGCGCGTATGTGAGCAAGACCAGGCTTGGCCGAATTGCGTCATGGTGGACAAGTTGCATTAAAAAACTGTTTTGCACAAAGAATCAGAGTCTGTACCCGAGTTTGATTCAACTGAGTGGGCTTTGATATATATATATATATATATATATATATATATATATTCACTGAAAAAACCATAGGTTTTAGGGACAGTTATAGTTAGTTGGACATTGCACTCGTACAAAACCCGTGAAATTCCCCGTTATAGTTAGTCCAGCTAACTATAACTCGCGCCCCGCAATGCACTGCTGATGACGTCACATATTACATCACTCATGACATGGTCAGTGACATCACTGATGACATCACTGATGACATCATCCAGTGACTGTGTGTTTCTGTAAAGTTTAAATATTTTTAATATATATAGGAAAAGACGTATTGAAGAATGAGTGGGTGTGTAAGTGTCTGTATGGATGATTTAGTAGGTGCGTGACTGACTCTATAAGTGAGTGATTTAACGTATCTTACTGAATGCATGGGTTAGTGACTAAACTGGGTGAATGTCTGTATCCGTCTGTCTGTTGCTGTGTAAGTGGCTGCATGTGTTTGTGAATAGCTACATGAGTGTCTATATGAGTTATTGAATGCTTGTCTGAGTATCTGTATGGGTGCCTGAGTGTTTGTGTGGGAGGGGTGTGTGCAACTCTGTGCATAGATGTGTGAGTGGGTGATTCACTGGGTGGATGGTTTCAAGAGTGCATCTGTGATAGACTGTATGGGTGGGTAAGTGTGTGTAAGAGTGTGTTAGTGAGTGAATGTATGTCCCAGTGGTACATGTGTGAGTAACTACATATGTGAAAGGCAGTATATATGTGTGTTGGAGTATATAAATAGCTCTAAGCGAGAGTGAGTGATTGTGATAGTGGCTGTATGGATGAGTGTGTGCTTGTATCAGTGATTGTATAAGAGCGTAACAATGTGCTACTATTTGTATGATTAAGTGAGCTGGTGTGTGTATAACTGTATAGGTGAGTAAATGGCAGTGTATTTAATTATTTGCATGACTGACTAGGTGTGTGAGTATCTCTATGGATGAGTGGCGTTGTTTGAGTGTCTATATAGGAGTAAGAGTGCATATGATAGTCCTGTACTGAGTGACCGTAAGTATGAGTGACTGTACGGGTGAGTGAGTGGATGTGTGTGCGTAGACCTAACAATCAGTGAGTGGGTATGTAGTTATTGGTGTTGGAGTGTCTATGGTTTTGCGAATGGCAGTCTGTAATTTAGAGTGGGTGTATCAAAGGTTATATTAGGGTGTGAGGAGGTGCATCAGATTATCACGTGGATGATGTCATCAGTGATGTCATTTGAGATGTCATCAGTGATGTCATCAGTGATGTCACTGACCATGTCATGAGTGATGTAATATGTGACGTCATCAGCAGTGCATTGCGGGGCGCGAGTTATAGTTAGCTGGACTAACTATAACGGGGGAATTTCACGGGTTTTGTACGAGTGCAATGTCCAACTAACTATAACTGTCCCTAAAACCTATGGTTTTTTCAGTGAATTTCTAAGGTTTTTTAAATGCTAATTTGTAACTATAACGTCCCTGAAACCTATGGTTTTTTCAGTGAATTTCAAAGGTTTTTTAAATGCTAATTTGTAACTATAACGGCTCTGAAACCTATGGTTTTTTCTGTGAATTTCAAAGGTTTTTTAAATGCTAATTTCTAACTATAACTGTCCCTAAAACCTATGGTTTTTTCAGTGAATTTCAAAGGTTTTTTAAATGCTAATTTGTAACTATAACGTGCCTGAAACCTATGGTTTTTTCAGTGAATTTTTAAATGATAATATTTAATTGTAATATTTGTTACATGTATTTTTTTGATACTAATTTTCTACAGATGTTTATCTGTTTAATTTACATATTTAAAAAAAAAAATATATTTATATATTTTTAATATAAATTTCTAAAAAAATGTTTTCAAAAATATTGAAACATAAATATTTTTTGTTTTGTTTTTTAATTTGTTAATAAATGTAATTTTTTTTTTTTTTTTGGAGTCGCGCACCGGCAGCGTACCTTACAAGATCAGTGCGTGAATTGTAGCCGCCATTTTCTGAAAGTCGTGAAGGATCCGCGTAGGGTGTGCGATGGGTGCGTGTTTTACAGTTACGTGATATACGTATGTTACGTGTTGTGCGCGATTAGTATGCGACCGGTTCGCGCTTCCTACGTTTACACATTCGTGACACATGCGCATTATACTACGCGGCGCTTGCGCGGACACGCGCCCCGCGTGACGTCATATGCGTGCTGTACGCGCTGTGTACGCGACTCCCGCGAATTTTTATATGTTCTAAAATGACATATATATGTCTTTAATACACATATTAGGGCCAGACATTATCTTACTTATGCATAAAAATAATATATTTTTACATGTAATAAAGTTATTTTACTTTTAAATGCAATTTCGCAACTTCGCGTTGGGTGCGTGCTGCGTGTGCGCATGGTACGCGGATCCCATGTGACTTGAAAAAAAAACTTTTGATTGGTTGATAACATTTCCCATTGTAACTATTGAAGGACCCCACCCATTTCCATCATTCTTCTTTGAGCTTCTTTGGAGACACATCTCTACATTCAACAACTACTGGGATTTCTGAAATAAGAAGATGGCTTCTGCACAACAGCAACAAGATAATTCAGAACATTCTTCAGAAGAAGAATTTGTGCAGGAAAATCCACGTCCACAAAGGCCTGTGGCGCTGGTGTGGAAGTTTTTTACTTTTCTGGAGGGCCAAAAAAAGGTGAATGCCACAAAAGTCACCTGCCGGATCTGTGAGAGGGTGTTGTCTAGAGGTAGTGCCGAGAAGAAATATTCTTGTGGTACTGCCTCTATGTACAAACATTTGAAAACCATTCACCCACTAAACCTGGCTCGGGAGGAGTCTCGGAGAGCTGCAAGGAATGAACCACGTGCAGTTCCTTCTACATCTGGCACAGCAACAACATCAACATCACTGGACATACGTCCTGAATTTGCGTACTTAAAGCAGCACTGTGTTAAGTGCAACAAACTTATCTCTTATGGAGAACAATCCGTTGAAGCTGTTTGTGCTGCACAGCGCAATCATCATTGTTAGACTTCTTTTTTTTTTTTTGTGTTTTCCAGGAATGACATTTAATTCCTGAGGTTTCCTGTTTTTTTCCTTTTTTTTTGTTTATTATTTCCGAAAAAACACCAAAAAAAAAAAAAAATAGTTCAAAAATACAAAAAAAAAAAGAAAAGAAAAAGAAAAATAAGTTATTTTCAGAACTAACTTCTCTGGTTAAAGAAAGAACTATATTTCTATGTTAATGTGTGAAAGGTTGGTTGAATGTATATCTATAACTTAATTGACTGAAAGAATGCATTAATAGTACATTGTGAATGTATAGCAGTGTGACAATGTAAGCTCTTTAGCTGCAGTGTCCTGTGCTACTTCTGATGCACAGGGATGCAACGTAAGTAAATAAATATGTTGCAACTGCATGATTCCCTCTGCAGCGCTGCACAAATTGCAGACATACAGTGACACAGGCATACTTACAGCATGGTGCAAGTATGTCTGTGTCGTGAAGATATTGTTTTATTGTAGGGGTTTCAAGCAGTGTATGTGCTAAGGCCTAGGTCACTGAATGAGTACTTGGGTACTGACTGAACGATTAGAGTAGTACAAAGAGAGTGCCTGGGTGAATGTATAAGTGTTTTGGTTTTGGCGCAGCGAATGGCTTTGTAGGTGTTGCTGAATGAGTCAACAGAGGACTGCAAGGGTAGTGACAGGATGTTTGCTGTAGTGTATGGTTAGTGAGTGGGGATTTGAAGGTGTGAAAGACAAGTGTGTAGGTGGTTAGAGAACCGCATGCATAGTGGTTAAGGGTTTGAACCAATCTATGTGCTAAGGCCTGGGTCACTGAATGAGTACTTGGGTACTGAATGAACGATTAGAGTACTACAAGAAGAGTGCCTGGGTGAATGTATAAGTGTTTTGGTTTTGACGCAGCGAATGGCTTTGTAGGTGTTGCTGAATGAGTCAACAGAGGACTGCAAGGGGAGTGACAGGATGTTTGCTGGAGTGTATGGATAGTGAGTGGGGATTTGAAGGTGTGAAAGACAAGTGTGTAGGTGGTTAGAGAACTGCATGCATAGTGTATAGGGGTTTGAAACGGTGTATGTGCTAAGGCCTGGGTCACTGAATGAGTACTTGGGTACTGACTGAATGATTAGAGTAGTGCAAGGAGAGTGCCTGGCCGAATGTATAAGTGTTTACATTTTGGCGCTGTGAATTGATTTCTAGGTGTTGCTGAATGAGTCAACAGAGGACTGCAAGGGGAGTGACAGAATGTCTTCTGGAGTGTATGGATAGTGACTGGGGAATTGAAGGTGTGAAAAACAAGTGTGTAGGTGGTTAGAGAACGGCATGCATAGTGGATAGGGGTTTGAAACACTGTATGTGCTAAGGCCTGGGTCACTGAATGAGTACTTGGGTACTAACTGAACGATTAGAGTACTGCAAGGAGAGTAACTGGCTTAATGTATAAGTGGTGGGGTTTTGGCACACGAAATGGATTTCTCAGTGTTGCTGAATGAGTCAACAGAGGACTGCAAAGGGAGTGTCAGGATGTTTCCTGGAGTGTATGGATAGTGACTGGGGAATTGAAGATGTGAAAGACAAGTGTGTACGTGGTTAGAGAACTGCATGCATAGTGTATAGGGGTTTGAAACACTGTATGTGCTAAGGCCTGGGTCACTGAATGAGTACTTGGGTACTGACTGAACAATTAGAGTAGTACAAAGAGAGTGCCTGGGTGAATGTATAAGTGTTTTGGTTTTGGCGCAGCGAATGGCTTTGTAGGTGTTGCTGAATGAGTCAACAGAGGACTGCAAGGGGAGTGACAGGATGTTTGCTGGAGTGTATGGATACTGACTGGGGAATTGAAGGTGTGAAAGACAAGTGTGTAGGTGGTTAGAGAACTGCATGCATAGTGTATAGGGGTTTGAAACAGTGTATGTGCTAAGGCCTGGGTCACTGAATGAGTACTTGGGTACTGACTGAACGATTAGAGTACTGCAAGGAGAGTGACTGGCTTAATGTATAAGTGTTTTGGCACAGCGAATGGATTTGTAGGTGTTGCTGAATGAGTCAACAGAGGACTGCAAGGGGAGTGACAGGATGTTTGCTGGAGTGTATGGATACTGACTGGGGATTTGAAGGTGTGAAAGACAAGTGTGTAGGTTGTTAGAGAACGGCATGCATAGTGGATAGGGGTTTGAAGCACTGTATGTGCTAAGGCCTGGGTCACTGAATGAGTACTTGGGTATAGACTGAACAATTAGAGTAGTACAAAGAGAGTGCCTGGGTGAATGTATAAGTGTTTTGGTTTGGGCGCAGCGAATGGCTTTGTAGGCGTTGCTGAATGAGTCAACAGAGGACTGCAAGGGGAGTGACAGGATGTTTGCTGGAGTGTATGGATAGTGACTGGGGATTTGAAGGTGTGAAAGACATGTGTGTAGGTGGTTAGAGAATGGCATGCATAGTGGATAGGGGTTTGAAGCAGTCTATATGGTAAGGCCTGGGTCACTGAATGAGTACTTGGGTACTAACTGAACGATTAGAGTACTGCAAGGAGAGTAACTGGCTTAATGTATAAGTGGTGGGGTTTTGGCACACGAAATGGATTTCTCAGTGTTGCTGAATGAGTCAACAGAGGACTGCAAAGGGAGTGTCAGGATGTTTGCTGGAGTGTATGGATAGTGACTGGGGAATTGAAGGTGTGAAAGACAAGTGTGTACGTGGTTAGAGAACCGCATGCATAGTGGATAGGGGTTTGAAGCACTCTATGTGCTAAGGCCTGGGTCACTGAATGAGTACTTGGGAACTGACTGAACGATTAGAGTACTGCAAGGAGAGTGCCTGGCTGAATGTATAAGTGGTTGGGTTTTGGCGCAGCGAATGGCTTTGTAGGTGTTGCTGAATGAGTCAACAGAGGACTGCAAGGGGAGTGACTGGATGTCTGCTGGAGTGTATGGATAGTGACTGGGGAATTGAAGGTGTGAAAGACATGTGTGTAGGTTGTTAGAGAACGGCATGCATAGTGGATAGGGGTTTGAAGCACTGTATGTGCTAAGGCCTGGGTCACTGAATGAGTACTTGGGTATAGACTGAACAATTAGAGTAGTACAAAGAGAGTGCCTGGGTGAATGTATAAGTGTTTTGGTTTTGGCGCAGCGAATGGCTTTGTAGGTGTTGCTGAATGAGTCAACAGAGGACTGCAAGGGGAGTGACAGGATGTTTGCTGGAGTGTATGGATACTGACTGGGGAATTGAAGGTGTGAAAGACAAGTGTGTAGGTGGTTAGAGAACTGCATGCACAGTGTATAGGGGTTTGAAACACTGTATGTGCTAAGGCCTGGGTCACTGAATGAGTACTTGGGTACTGACTGAACGATTAGAGTATTGCAAGGAGAGTGACTGGCTTAATGTATAATTGTTTTGGTTTTGGCGCAGCGAATGGCTTTGTAGGTGTTGCTGAATGAGTCAACAGAGGACTGCAAGGGGAGTGACAGGATGTTTGCTGGAGTGTATGGATACTGACTGGGGATTTGAAGGTGTGAAAGACAAGTGTGTAGGTGGTTAGAGAACTGCATGCATAGTGATTAAGGGTTTGAAGCAGTCTATGTGCTAAGGCCTGGGTCACTGAATGAGTACTTGGGTATAGACTGAACAATTAGACTAGTACAAAGAGAGTGCCTGGGTGAATGTATAAGTGTTTTGGTTTTGGCACAGCAAATGGCTTTGTAGATGTTGCTGAATGAGTCAACAGAGGACTGCAAGGGGAGTGACAGGATGTTTGCTGGAGTGTATGGATACTGACTGGGGAATTGAAGGTGTGAAAGACAAGTGTGTAGGTGGTTAGAGAACTGCATGCATAGTGTATAGGGGTTTGAAACAGTGTATGTGCTAAGGCCTGGGTCACTGAATGAGTACTTGGGTACTGACTGAACGATTAGAGTACTGCAAGGAGAGTGACTGGCTTAATGTATAAGTGTTTTGGTTTTGGCACAGCGAATGGATTTGTAGGTGTTGCAGAATGAGTCAACAGAGGACTGCAAGGGGAGTGACAGGATGTTTGCTGGAGTGTATGGATACTGACTGGGGATTTGAAGGTGTGAAAGACAAGTGTGTAGGTTGTTAGAGAACTGCATGCACAGTGTATAGGGGTTTGAAACACTGTATGTGCTAAGGCCTGGGTCACTGAATGAGTACTTGGGTATAGACTGAACAATTAGACTAGTACAAAGAGAGTGCCTGGGTGAATGTATAAGTGTTTTGGTTTTGGCGCAGCGAATGGCTTTGTAGGTGTTGCTGAATGAGTCAACAGAGGACTGCAAGGAGAGTGACAGGATGTTTGCTGGAGTGTATGGATACTGACTGGGGATTTGAAGGTGTGAAAGACAAGTGTGTAGGTGGTTAGAGAACCGCATGCATAGTGATTAAGGTTTTGAAGCAGTCTATGTGCTAAGGCCTAAGTCACTGAATGAGTACTTGGCTACAGAATGAACGATTAGAGTACTACAAGGAGAGTGTCTGGGTGAATGTATAAGTAGTTGGGTTTTGGCGCAGCGAATGCATTTTTAGGTGTTGCTGAATGAGTCAACAGAGGACTGCAAGGGGAGTGACAGGATGTTTGCTGGAGTGTATGGATACTGACTGGGGATTTGAAGGTGTGAAAGACAAGTGTGTAGGTGGTTAGAGAACTGCATGCATAGTGTATAGGAGTTTGAAACAGTGTATGTGCTAAGGCCTGGGTCACTGAATGAGTTCTTTGGGTATAGACTGAACGATTAGAGTACTACAAGGAGAGTGCCTGGGTGAATGTATAAGTGTTTTGGTTTTGGCGCAGCGAATAGATTTTTAGGTGTTGCTGAATGAGTCAACAGAGGACTGCAAGGGTAGTGACAGGATGTTTGCTGTAGTGTATGGTTAGTGAGTGGGGAATTTAAGGTGTGAAAGACAAGTATGTAGGTGGTTAGAGAACTGCATGCATAGTGATTAAGGGTTTGAAGCAGTGTATGTGCTAAGGCCTAAGTCACTGAATGAGTACTTGGGTACTGAATGAACGATTAGAGTACTACAAGGAGAGTGCCTGGGTGAATGTATAAGTGGTTGGGTTTTAGCGCAGCGAATAGATTTGTAGGTGTTGATGAATGAGTCAACAGAGGACTGCAAGGAGAGTGACAGGATGTTTGCTGGAGTGTATGGATACTGACTGGGGATTTGAAGGTGTGAAAGACAAGTGTGTAGTTGGTTATTGAACTGCATGCATAGTGGATAGGGGTTTGAAGCAGTCTATGTGCTAAGGCCTGGGTCACTGAATGAGTACTTGGGTACTGAATGAACGATTAGAGTACTACAAGGAAAGTGCCTGGGTGAATGTATAAGTGGTTTGGTTTTGGCGCAGCAAAAGGATTACAACATGATGCTGGATGGCTGATTAGAGAATTGTAAATACAAAGACTCACTAGTCTGGAAGCAGTTAGGTGACTACATACATTCTACACATTTC
Source organism: Calotriton arnoldi (assembly GCA_963921515.1). Taxonomy (NCBI): domain Eukaryota; kingdom Metazoa; phylum Chordata; class Amphibia; order Caudata; family Salamandridae; genus Calotriton; species Calotriton arnoldi. Next base: position 745,156 of record CAWUFW010006521.1, on the reverse strand, counting down.
ACTACAACACTGCTAATGTGAATGCCTGACTAATTGTGCGAATCCATAAGCAGTAACTAAGTTCTACTACTACTAAAACTTGACAACAGGTTAGGTTTTTAAGCAGTTATGTGTCAGCAAAGACATAAAGTAACCACAAGCTTCTGTCACAATGGTTTCACAAGTGCACACATACTCACAGTGTGATTCTAGAAAACCAAAACTATTCCCTGGGCTTTAGCAAAAGAGACGCACTAGTCTGGAAGAGGTTAGGAGACTGCATACATTCTACACATTTCACTACAGCATTGCTAGTGTGAATGCCTGAATAATTCTGCGGATCCATAAGCACTGACTGAGTTCTAATACTAGTGCAACTTGACAATAGGATAGGTTTTTAAACAGTTATGTGTTAGCAGAGACATAAAGTAACCACATGCTTCTGTCACAATGGTTACACAAGTGCACACATACTCACAGTGTGATTCTACACAAGCCAAACTATTCTCTGAAATTTATCAGAACAGACTCACTAGCCTGGAAGCAGTTAGGTGACTACATACATTCTACACATTTCACTACAGCACTGCTAATGTGAATGCCTGAGTCATTGTGCAAATCCATAACCAGTAACTAAGTTCTACTACTACTACTACAACTTGACAACAGGTTAGACTTTTAAGCAGTTATGTGTCAGCAAAGACATAAAGTAATCTCAAGCTTCTGTCACAATGGTTGCAGAAGTGCACACATACTCACAGTGTGATTCTAGAGAACCAAAACTATTCCCTGTGCTTTAGCAAAAGAGACACACTACTCTGGAAGAGGTTAGGTGACTGCATACATTCTACATATTTCACTACAGCATTGGTAGTATGAATGCCTGAATTATTCTGCAAATCCATAAGCAGTGACTGAGTTCTAATACTACAGAAACTTGACAACAGGATAGTAGAATAAATAATTATTCAACTATTCCTTTCAACACAGTTAAAAATATATATATTACTATACAAAGGGGCAAATTTACAAGCTCCTTGCGCCACATTTGCGTCACTTTTCCCATGTTAAAAGTGACGCAAAAGTGGCACAAGAGGCTTCTAAAACTGCCCCATACTATTTTTTAAACAAACATCAAATTCAATAAAAATAATTAAACTATACATCAGTACATTTAATAATATATTTCAAAAACACAGTTTCATTAAAGTATCAAATCTTTTTAAATAAACGTCCAAAATGTATAACTCACCTATTAAATAAATCTGTTGAATTAAAAATCTCACACACTCAGTCAGGATTTTCTTTTTCGCACAGAATGTAGATAAGCACACTCTCCAATATAAAACCAGTAATGGCAAACTTTCCCTCTAATTTTTCATACATATAAACATGACTTCCCAGTGTTTTTCAAATTGTAAAACGAATTTCCATTGGTCATAGAGAATAATACTTTTCAACTGACATCTTTCCCCTTGTTCTGAATATCAGTTTCCATAGCAACAGCTCATGCAACATTCAACTTAGCTGCCAGGTCACAAGTTCACCCCACAATGCTGCAAATGACAACAGCAGGTGTGGTTGGCTTTGCAAAGCATTCACTAATCCTTTCTGCTGTACCTTGCAAACTTTTCATTATAACCAATAAAAAACATGCTTTCTAAACAAAGAAAAATGCACCCTATATTAGAATGTAGAGTGTTCTTAAACAGCCAATCAAATCTCTACTTTCTTAAAAACAGCATGTTGTCCACCATTTTAGATAGATTTCATATTCCCTCCTACCTACCTCAGCTACAGACATCTTTTTATTACCTACATTGATCCCTTCAAGATGCTTTCAGTGTGGATTGTGGGACACAGCTATGTTTTCTGGTGCAAAAGGTATGCTGAAAGCAGAGGTATTGACAAAGATTTAGCTTTGCCAAATGTAGACATTAAATGGATTGGTCAGAGAGGATTAAAGTGGCACCAATTGATGCCATTGGTTAAATCCTTTTGCATCTCCAACACCCTGACCTCATAATTGTGCACTGTGGTGGCAATGACCTAGGCACTTTGACTGGGGTAGGTCTGGAAATGCTTATGAAGGACACCTTTGCAGAATTCATGTCACTTTTCCCCCAAACTGCCTTTGTCTATTCGAACATATGCCAAAGACAGAAATGGCAGTGGTCCAATCATTTTTGTCCACAGTTTGAGAAAGCTAGGAAACATGTCAATAAAGCTGTTTCTGCTCATCTCAGAGATTATAGGATGGGGTCCATTTTCAACAACAATCTGCGTTTTAATATAGATGGCATCTATAGGAGAGACGGTGTTCATTTTACAGATGAGGGTAACCGAATCTTTCTCATCAACTTTAGACTCTGCATCGGTACTTACTTGTAGGTACCATAATCTATCAATAAACACAAGGGCTCTTTTTAGAGCCACCCAAGATATAAACATATATACTTCATGTATATTTACTGTTTTTCAAAAAATATTTGGGGGATTCGCGCACCCAACGCGTTTACCTTGGAGTCGCGCACCCAACGCGTTTACACCAGGGGGCCGCGCTGGGAGTCGCGCACCCAACGCGTTCACACTAGGGGCCGCGCTGAGCGGCGCGCTGGGTGCGCGACTCTTATTTCTCCGTAACATTTTTGATAGCTCCTACCACTAATTTATATTCTCCCCGGGGACCCCATCCCCCGGGGCCTATACATAATAATGGAGACCGTGAGGGGAGCCCCAATGCCCCCACGGTCCCGCCGGCTCCCCGCGTCCTTCGGGAGCCGGCATTGCTTTTCCACATGGGGAGCTGCTGACATGCAGCTCCCCGTGTGGAAAAGCAATTTGCTTTAGATATTGAAAGAGAGAGCAGGTTTCCCTGCTCTCTCTTTCAATATCCAAAGCAGTTTGCTATGGCAGGACGGGAGCCGCGAGGCTCCCGTCCTGCCATAGCAAACTACAGTGTCCCGGGGGTAGGCACCCCGGGACACTGCAGGAGCCGGCCCTGGGGGGTGGCGGTCCCCAGGGCCATCAAGGGCTCCAGGAGGGGGTCCGCGCGGCCCCCCTCCCTTAAATTGCACAGCCCCGGGGAGGTGGTGGTCCCCGGGCTCTGGGGGTCCGTAATGGACCCCAACATTTATTTTATAAGTGCCCCGGGGAGGTGGTGGTCCCCGGGGCGTGTGGGGGGGTGGAGCCCCCCCACCCACCTTATTCAAATAAAAAAGAAGCCCCGGGGGGGGGCGGTCCCCGGGGCTGCGGGAGGGCAGAAGAGCCCTCCCGCACTATTTTTTCAATAAAGCCCCGGGGGTGGCGGTCCCCGGGGCTTGGGGGCCCTTTGAGGCCCCCACACATTAAATTATCCCCCCACCATGCCCCCGGGACTTGGGCCACCCGGGGGCAAAATGCAATCGAAGCGCGGGAGACCGCGCTTCGATTTTTTTTTTTTCGGCAGGATTCGCGCACCCTGCCAATTTTTTTTAAAAAAAATTATTTATTTTTTTGCCCAGGGGGTCCTTGTGGGACCCCCTGAGCAAACCTAGGGGGTCAGGGTGTTTCTACTTTACCCCCTTTGTGCGCTTTGCGCACTTGTTTCTGTCCCTCGGTTCTACCGAGGGACAAAATGGCTGCCAACATTTCCTGAATCGGAATGTTGACAGCCAGCTGACAGCCAATTAACATGCAGCTCGTGATCGGGACGGTGCGCGCAGGGTGCGCTGAGGGTACGCGGACCCTACTCGGCCATAGATATCACTATCTTTTTACTTTTCATTTTCTCAGCAACTACTGAACGGATTTACACCATTTAACAAAAGGGTTCTTTCTGAACCAAGAACTACCTCTTTGCCAAATTTGGTGTAATTCCGTTCAGCAGTTCGGGCTGTAGCCGTGTCTAAAGTTTCCTATGGAAAATTGCATGGGGAAAACGCGTTTTGGGACCCCCCTTTTTCTCGGCCCCCGCTTGACGAATCCCCCGAGACTTTCAGGGTAGGAGCGGACCGGAGCGGGCCATAAAGTTTGAAAATTTTGCGAAGATACGTCAACCGGCAAGAGAGTTATTTCAAATAGAATGTCGCGGATTTCCTATGGATAATAGGTTGTAACTATAACTATCTACTGGCGACCGCCAGTAGATAATATATATATATATATATACTGGGAACCGTATTCACAAAGTTGAGATACTGGTAAACTGTAAGAAATAATTATGCATGGCATGATCAGACTAATGGTATCTCACCTGTTTATAAGTCTTGATTTGGAGACAGCTTTTAAGCTTGTGAAATTGGGTTGTGATGAAGAGGGTGAATATACCAACCCAGCTCACTGTCACTGGAGGCAATTTACCAAGGCTTCAAAGCTGGGTTGATTATGAATAATGCAAGAGTAGGGCCAGTCGCAATTAACAGTGAAATTTGGGATGCCAGCTCTTTCCTTATTATTTGCCATATTTATAGAGCCCTTACAAACTGATAACTATACTTCTCTTGCAATATTGAAAATCAGCTCAACTTTGTATTCTTCTGAAAAGCGGGGATAGGCAGAGGGAGTGGGGTTTGTGCGAAGCTTCTAGGTTGGTGTAGGGAGAAAGGGATGTGAGGTAAAGTGAGTGGATGGTGGAAAGAGAAAGAAAAGGCATGCACTCCATTGAATCCTGAGAACGAAATGGAAAAATAGTTCCCTGATATCAGCAGTGGAAGGATAAACATCATCCTAGCAGAAACATGGTAAAGAAGAAATGCTCCGGGGGCGGGACAAATACGAGAATAAAGAGCAAAGCTACTGAAAAAAGAGAAAGGAACTGAGACAGACAAACAAGTTATTCAGTCCTCACCAAGCCTGACCCAACTCTGATGTATTGTATTTCAGGCAGCAAGAGGTCTTCAACAATGTACAGCAAAAGCTGTATGTAAGCAAGACCTAAACAAGCATCAGAAATGCAATAGGTCTCGCATTTTTCTGAGTTAGAGCCATTAGCATTGTAAATGGCAATGTCTTTTATTATGTGTTATGGAGTGTATGTATGTGGTGTGTAGTGGAATTTTGTGGGTTGGATTGGATTAGTTAGTTGTGGAATTGTGTGGTGTGGAATGGATTTGTGAAGTGGAATTATGTGGCATGGCGTGCTGTGGAATTATGTAGATAGTACTTATGTGGTATTGAGTGCACAGGAATTATGTGGAGTGGGTTTGTGTGTTATGGAGTGTAAATATGTTGAATGGTATTTTGTGATGTGGAGTGGTAAGTAGTGGAGGTTAATTAAGTGGTGTACTGTTGAATTTTATGGCATGATGTGGAGTTTTGTGGTGTGGACTGGATGTATGTGTTGTGTAGTGTAATTGGTTGTTGAGTTGATGTATGTGCTTAGGTGGTAGTGTGGTGCAGATACATGGGGAAGAGGAGGTGGCGTTATGGATGGAGCTGCCAAGGTTTGAGTCTTAGCATCAGATCAGCACCCTGTGATCCTGTCCAAATCACTTAATTTACTAATGAGTATAAAAAAAGTAGCGCGAGACCTCTAGAAAGGGCTTTAGAAAGCTGACCACACGCTCGTGCGTGTGGTTTTGCTTTCCGCGTCTGCCATTGGCTTTCGCGTGCTTTTTAAAAAAAAATCCAGCACGCAATTGGGCAAAGGGGGGCGCATGTCCCGCCTTTGCTCCGCCCATTCCCGTCGGTGGCCAGCACGCACAGCAGCGCGCGTTCGCCTGGCTGCCGCGCTCCCTCCCCCCTTCCCCCCGCTCCTCTGTGGTGCGCGCGCACCACTGGTTTCTTTCGCCGGTAATTTGGAAAGGACAGCAGACCGAGCAGAAGAGAACTAGCTTCGCTGACCGATGTCAGACGGGTGACAAGGTATCTGGAGGAGGCCGGGGGTGCCAGGAGAAAGGGATCGCGTCGGCCTCGGAAAGAAGCAACAGTACCGGTTCGTGAGCGTCCCAGACATTTCGCATGGGCGGTGACGTCAAACAAGGAGTTACCCCGGCAGGTAAAGCTCCTGGGCGGGCGGTCTGCTGATGAGCACCGAGCTCAATACAGAGATCCCAAGTTAACCATGCCTGAGTAGTTTATCTGGCCCGGCTCTTCCCCTGTGCAGTATGGTACTTGTAGTCCTGTTTATGCCATTGTAACTTCAGGGCTCCAAGTGACAGAATGTGTAGCTAAGATCTGCTCTGCCAATTGTATGTGCAACAGAAGTAGCAAGCTTATTTTGTTCTAAGCCCCATTATTGTGCATTTTAGAGTATGGTTCGCCTCTAGCAATCTTAGTTTTCCCCGCCAGTTACAAGTGGCGCTCTCACACCTGACCTTTTCTGAGCAGTGTCCTCCTGCTGTACTTTTGCTTTCTTTTTCTTTATTCAGGACCACACGTACAGCCTGTCTCCTGCAAGAAGAGCCGAGCCACACATGCAGGGCAATTCCTGCATTGCGTTCTCAGCAACAACGTGCAGGCATTTGCAGTGAAGAACAAAAGAGTTGTATGGCTCTCATCTGACGTATACAAAGGGGGACACGCAGGTGGGCACAAACACTGGGGCAAGAGGTAAAGTTTTCCCACCAGGGGTGCCCACATGTGGAACCATTGCACAGCATAACAGGGCGAGGCCAGAGGTCGTGGGAAGGCGGACATTTCAACAAGGAACAACTAACAATTTCTTATCAGCTGCAGAGATCAGCTTGGTGCCTTCATGAATAATGTAATAACTTTTTAAACCAGCGCCTCAGTTTTCTGAATTTTATATAAACCAATTTGTTGCCATTCTACAAAGGAAAATATTCTGTCAGCATTTTTTAAGTCCTGTGACAAATCATCACACCAGTGTACAATTAATGTATGGTACCCTGATGTGAAGTCACAGTGTGGCATGTATTGATGGTAAGTTTCGCTCTCTTTGCCCTGTACTGAAATAGCCAGGGGTGTTCCAGGCAAGGATTGAGATGTAATGAGTGCTCAAGAGGGGGAGCTTGACTAATTGTCCCAGTACAGGAATAGCAGGGTTTGCTTCAGGGCAGGATTGAGGTGCACTGACAGTGTGAGGGTTTCTATCTAGCCCACTACAGGGATAACAGGGTTTGCTTCAGGTCTGGATTGAAGGGTACCAAGAGAAGGAAGACTAGCTGTCTAAGTACTGGTGAGCCTCAGGGGTGGTTGGTACAGGTCAGGGTTGATGTGCATTGATAGTATCTGTGTCTATGTCAGTCTATCGCTAGTGCTGGCATAGCAAGAGGTGCTGCAGGTCAGGACTGAGATGTCTAAAGTGCCCTGGGTGATGGGTTGGTGTGCACAGATTTTGAATGTAAATGGCTCGCCCAGTACTGAAATAACAAGAGGTGCACCAGATCAGGAGTGAGGTTCACTGAGTGACCCATTTGTCGTTCTCAGTTATCTCAATACCAGAGAGTGCTGCAAGGCAGGATTGAGGTGCATTAGCAGAGTCCGGCGAGTGCAGCTGGTGGTGACCATTGTGGCTAAGGCGCATTCTCACAGTGCACTGTATCGGTTAGCTAAATCCGCACACTGCACCAAGAGGCTAGTGCTGCAGTCTGCAACTTCTGTCATCATACTAACAAGTCTAGATGGGCATACTGGGTCTGGCTGGTAGCAGACACCTCCCACTGCAACAAAGATCCAGCGTCTTCTACCTGTGTGTGAAATGAGCACTGCATCCAGCATTGTATCCATGGCTGGTAGTGGCACACTGTAATGCACTGTATTCCTAGCTAGTACTGTGCATTCTCTACCCTTCCTAGTACCGTCCGTTGAATCTAGGGATTGTATTACACATTGTGCCTGGAGGCAGGTGCAGTGTACTTCACCCAGTGGTTTGTTGTGCACAAGGCTTTAAAGTTGATAGCACTCCCTGCGACTGTTACTGAGTCCTGTATCTGATGATTGGCGCTCGGTACTGTGCCCATTCCAGGTACAGCCTGCGGCATCCAGGAACTGCTCTGGAGCTGCTGATTTTGTCTGGGGTTTTAGCTACGTACTATATTTGGTGGCTGGTAGTATGCTGCGTTTGGTCTGGCTTCACAGCACAGCTGTCTGCTTACCTATTGATACCAGTTATTTGAAATATACATTGAGTGGGCTTTGGCTCTACCTAGAGAAGTATTCCTCTCACTTCATGCCATTGGCTGTTTGGTGCATCAATCCGCCTCCTACAGAGTGGATGTGCTGCAGTGTATGAGGGACCATTTTACAACAACTCAAAAGTACATCGAACCAACACACATTGCATTATTTATCTCAGAGATGCATTGCATGCAGAGAACCACCATTGTTGCTGTGTTTTTTTCACTGCCGCAGGTTCTTTTACAATTTTAGTCAGGACTCATAATAGAAGCCAGATTATTGGCTTTGTCAGCGCTTGTTTTTGGTAGACTGCAATGTGCTCTGTTATGTAGTGTCAGGTGCCAAACACTTCAGCGAAAACAGCCCCTGGTAGAAGGCAGACTTAACCCGGCGGCTAGCACTGTGCACTGCACCCCGAGATAAGTTAACATATTGTATCTGGTAGTTAGTACTATGGTACCTGGCACCGCACGCTGCATTTGTGAGATGGTACCGTGACTGTACTGGGCAGGCACAGGCCAACAGACAATACACGCAGCTGCCTCTGAACGTTGTACCGTGAAGCCGGTACCGCTCACTGCATTCAGCAGTAAACACTGCGCCTGGCCCCAGGTCTCATGCCAGGTCTCCGCCACCTGGCACAGTCCCGTACACTCCACCGAGCAGCGGTATTATTATGCCCTGTGGCTGACAGTGCGCAGCGGATACGTGGCTGGCACCGCTTTGTGAAAGTGAAGGTGGTAGGGCACACTGTGACCACTAGCTGGCATTGCCTACTGAAATCCAAGGCTGGCACTGTACACTGGACGTAGCAGAAAGGATTAGATTTGTTGCTGGTAGAAGGCACTGCACCCTGATCAGAGAAGCTTCTTCGCACTGCAGCTGGCTGCTGGGCACTGTACCCGAATACCAATGTGCTGTGCCACTGCCTGCCTGCCCTGTGTGCACTGTCCCAGGGGCTGCTAATGTGCATCACGCTTCCTGCTGGTACAGTGTGCACTGGGGCCGTTAGTGTGCACTGTGGGAGGCCCCTGGTACTAGGCACGGCCCCTTGGCTGCTGCTGTGCACTGCAGCCGTCTGCTGGTTCTTCTCTCCTCTATACCTACCTGGGGCTCCTCTGCACCATAGCTGCCTTCGGGAACTGTGCACTACTGATCCTGCTGGGCCAGTGCGCACTGCACCCAGGACATTTAGCGTGCACCACAGCTGGTTGACAGCTCTGCGCTCGCGGCTGCCTGCATCCAATGAATGCACGTGTGCAGCCCACAAGGGCCGGCATTGTACTCTGTATCAGAGCTGACACCATACACTGTGCTCAGCGACGGGTAGTGCCACGCTCTGGGATTCAGATCCGACAGTACCCGGTACCTTGCATTCACACTCCGAGCTCTGTGCCACCTGCCTGGAATGTGGAAGGCACAGGAAGCGCCGCCAGGGTGATGTTCGCCGGACTCGGCCTGTGGGTGGTGAATGTCGTAGGTTGCAGCATACGCATTTTCCACTTCCGTCGTTTATTGCTGACCGGGGTGGGGGGAGTGGGCTCGTCTCTCGATGCACCGGTGCCGCAGTGCAAACTATACAGACCAGTGCAAGCATAAGGTGCATGCAGCCCTGTGTGTGCGGGAACACCCAAGCTTCTGAAAGGGCGGCCGCGCGGTAAAAAAAAAAATAAACAGTGGTGCGCGCACACCACAGAGGAGCGGGGGAGGGAGCGCGGCAGCGAGGCAAACGCGCGCTGCTGCGCGTTCTGGCCACCATCGGGAATGGGAGGAGCAAAGGCGGGACATGCGCCCTCCTTTGCCCAATTGCGTGCCGTTTCGGTAAAAAAAACGCACGCTCCAGCCAATGTGGGCTTCCAAAAGCAAAACCACATGCACGAGCGTGTGGGTAGCTTTCAGAAGCCCTTTCTAGAGGTCTCGCACTGCAACGCTAGGCGCGAGACCTAAAAATGCCATTGCTTTCCTGAACAACCATCTTGATAAAGTAGTCCCCAGATGGTGGGGAAACTGTAACAAAGTTCATGAAATGTGGGTAAAAGCAGCTGTCAATGTCCATTAACAATTGTAGGGCTTAAATCAGTTCAAATTACAGCAGAACTTCACACTTAATTTATCATTTGTATCATCTATTGAATAAGGCTGCACGAACTAACAATGGTGAGACTTGATTAGCTTGGGCACGAGTCAATCATACATCTATTCCTCTCATGAAAGCGGTCAAATGAGTGCAGGCACCCACCCATTTGTGCTTCAGCAACGCAAACATGAGCAGAGTCATGTTGTGCATCATTATACTTTACAGCGTTAAGGATGCACAAATACTATCCGGAAAACCTGGTAAGTGGCCCTAGTGTAGACATGTCACGGTGGATTGGGCTCATATGTTTTGGGGCTGCAACACGCTTTATAATTTTGGAAAGGGGATTTTCCTGAGCCTTTTCAGAGGGCAAATCATTACGCTCATTAGATAATTTGTAATAGACCAGTTGGAATGCTAGAGGCTGTCTCAGAGACAGCTATGTCAACATTCCAGTGAGATACTGCTTCTTTGAAGCAGACTGTTATTTGATCATGTCATGTTTTTGTGTAACTAATAAAAAAATATTCTGTTTAGGATGGGTCAAAGTTCAATTTCAAAATGAGATGGAACAAATTTGTAAGAACTAGTCGAATTTCCTGGATTAAGTATGTGTGTGCCTCAAAGGAATTGCATTTCTCTGTGGGACTTTCAATTCATAGTTTTTTTCAGGCACACATATTCGTGGGTCGTGTTTGATTGTTTTGGGGTACTTTCCTATTTCTAAATTAATTATTATGGGCCTCATTTATATGTTGACAGTATGTATACTCTGTCGCAATGGTGTACATGATTCCAACATGAAGGTCAGCCCACCTGATTTAAATGCAGGTGGACCTTTGCTTTGGCTACAGCAGTGAGTATTCCGTCGCCGTCACCAATATAGCCAAACTTCTCTGATGGAGTAAAGGTCATCAAAACAATGGCTACATGTCCACCCGCCCAATCAGGATGGGCGGACATGTAGCCATTTTTTTTTACTGACCAGCACCACCAGATATAACCTTGTGCTGAGGGTCAGCAAAAAGCAAATAATGCCCACCGCTATGTGAGATGACTCCCATGGTGAGGGGAGCATCACATTTTTTATTTACAAAAAGAAAATCCCATTTTGTTATTTTCTTTTTGAAAATAAAAAAAAGAATACTGTTTGGAGCAGGGTTGTGTCCTGCCCACGCAGCCCTGTACCAAACAGCGGCTTGCATTGACAGGAACAGCCGTGACGGCGGTTCCTTCCAATGCATTATAAATGACCACCTGCTTGGCAGTCATTTATAAATTTGCAGGACTCCGTCATGGGGATGGAGGTATTTACTTAATCCCTATGGGGAAGCAGGCCATCAGTCAACATATAAATGAGGCCCTGTGTGCTTTATGAATAATGCTTTCTGTAGAAAGTTGTTCTAACCCAATGTAAAAAGGGGATTCCTATTGAGTGTATCCAGATATTTTTGGGTAAATATGAATTTTCAGATTCTAGCCTTTCACCACCCATCCATAATGATTTGATGTATCTTTGCCAGAGATGGCGACTACCAATTTAACTGAGGACATGTGGCCTGTGGGTGAGAAGTCTGCTCGGGAGTATGTTTTCTAATGAAATAAGATCAGGCCACACTCGTTAATCACACCACACAGGAGCATTGATAATGACATGAGCGGTATGGCACACCTGACAGGGCCAACTTTCATCAGATATAATTCATCTTCCATTATATGTACTTTGACCTATACTGGCAGTTAAAGATTTACACCACTAATCTGTGTTAAAGATTTGAGATGTAAAGGCACTAAAGGCCTGAGGTATGCACATTTAAATTTGCAGCTTGGAAATTTAAAACATTACTTCGTGGCAATTTCCAAATTGAAAAAATAACACAAATCCTCTCTATTACTAGCATGCGATTCCATGGGATTCACAATCTCAGTCTTGAGATTGCCTAAATGCAATTTGTTAAGAATCACAAATGGCGAATCCCCAGTCGCAATTTGCAAATGTCACTTTTGAGGTGACTGACGTCATCACAATCTGGACATGCTGATCCAGGAGAACTTTGCAGACCAGGAGAGCTCTGAGAGAAGGTGTAGGAAACCACTGTGAGCTATTCAAACAATCATTGGCATAGCCAATAGCTCTTTCCTACTAGGGACTATTGTCCTTGTCAGTGTTCTTAAATTATGTTATACAGCTGACAGGAAAAAAAGTGCTATGACACTTTGTGAGCAGATGAGCAGAACTTTAGATGTTGATGTGTTGACAGCATCGCATAAGTGAACCCCAAGCCGCCTCACCCTGTCTATAGCACCATAAGTGTTGTCAGACCCCGCACATCCCAGGACAGCTGCTGTACTTCCGGCACTGCAGGAACAGCTCTGTACAACTCAGGACCCCACACCTTATAGTTGTGCGGTTGCTTCGTTCAGGTCAATTACATTGGCTTAGTTGTCATTAGTACAGCAGGTGCAGTAGCACCGGAGGGCTAGGGATGTGAGGGTACAACTGCTCCCATAATTATACTTGTCTTTTACTACCCAACCAGGGGACAGGTACTCATATTCCTCGCTTGCATTTTGCCACTCGAATGCAGCAAGGGACGTATCCAGGCATACTGAGTCTGCCCACAGCATACACAGTGCTGTACACTACAAAGCAGAAAAGGGTTTAGCTAGGCATACTCAAAGCGCTCACAGTGTACATAGTGCTGTACACTTCAAGCGGAGAAAGGTTTAGCTAGGCATACAAATTGCACTCACAATGTACACAGTGCTGTACACTAGACAGCAATGGGAGTTTCAGCCAGACATACAGAGTGCCCTCACGATGTGCACAACGCTGTGTACTAGATAGCAGCTGAGGCAGGGGCGTAGAAAACACCCCCGCAGCCCCTGCGGTGCGGGGGGGCCTCAGTCTTCAGTAGGTGAAGGGGCCCCCTCAGCTCTTCGGTAGAGAGCTGTGAGAGAGAGGCTTGCTCTAAAGCAGCTGCAGTGTGCAGCCTGCTCTGAGCTCCTCGCGCTGACGCAGGGCAGGACTGAAGAGAAACAAAGTAACAAGTTACATTGTTTCTCTTCAGTCAGGAAAAAGGATGGGGGCCCAGAGAGAGCATTCACCACAGGGCTCAGCCTCTGAGAAGGGACGAGGCAGCACAGAGCTGACAGGGGCAGGAGAAGGATTGCAGCTCCAGGAACAGGCTCTGCTGGGACACATTGGAAGGTAAACAAGCATTTGCAATATATGGTTTTGCAATACATGCATTTGCATATATGCAAGTCATATATGGTTTGGATTGGAATTCTTAGTTGTGGAATTGTGTTTTGTGGATTGGATCTGTGTAGTGAAATAATGTGACATGGTGTGCAGTGTAATTATGTGGATAATTGTGTGGCATTGAGTGTACTGGACTTATGTGGAGTGGGATTGTGTGTCATGGAGTGGGATTGTGTGTCTTGGAGAGAGATTATCTGGAATGGTATTTGGTGTTGTGGAGTGGTATGTAGTGGAGTTTAATTATGTGGTGTGCTGTTAAATATTGTAGCATGATGTGGAATTTTGTGGTGTAGATTGGATGTATGTGGTGTGTTGTGTAATTGTGTTGTTGGTTTGAATTATGTAGTTTGTTGTTGAATTATGTGGTGTGGAATGGAAATGTGTAGAGTTGAATTTGTGTGACGTGGATGTGTGCGCTGTTGAGTGAAAATTATGTTGAGTGGTATGAGGCATGGTGTGAAGTGTAGTTATGTGGAATGTTGCTACGTGGCATAGACTGGATTTATGTGGAGTGTATTTATGCAATATGAAGTAGAGAATAATTATGTGGAAGTAAATTATGTGGTGCTGAGTAGTATTATGTGGAGTGTAATTATGTTGTGTGATGAATTGTGTGGGAATGAATTGTGGAATTGTGTGACGTGTGAAATTATGTGGTGTGGTGTATAATTGTGTGGAGTGGAATTATGCAGCATGTTGCAGGGTTGTATTTTATGGAGGGTAATTATGTGTTTTGGAGTGGAGTGTAAATATGTTGTGTGAAGTATAATTATATAGGTTGAAGTGGAATTATGTGTAGTTGAATTGTGTTGTGTAGAGTGTAATTATGTGGTTTGGAGTGGTATTAAGTTGTGTGGAATGTTATTATGTGATGTGGAATTATGTGGTATGGAGTGAAGTGGAAATATGTGTTTTTTAATTTTTAGGATTGTAATTATGTGGTATGGAATGTTGTAGGGTTAAATTATTTATAGTTGAATTGTGTGGCATGGAATTATGAGATGTTCAAATGTGCTGTGTGTGGTAGACTTACTTTAAGGGAAGAGTGGTTCTGCCACTTAATAGCTTCAAAGGAGCATCTAGCTTATATTCAATTAGTGTCCCTCTCTCTTAATAGGGCTAACATTTAATGAAAATACTAGTGTCCAAACCAAAAAATAATAAAAATAAAAATATAGAAAGGAATCCTGTGGTTTTTAGAGGTTTATAGAAAATTTGTGTGAATCATATAATCACAAAATAAACAAATATATATATATATATATACACACACAAATCAACACTATACAATTACATTCAAATGACGTGAAGTGAACACAAAAAACTATATATATATCGCAACACGATACACAAATAACACATCATTATAAACCCAAACATTACATTTAGACAAAGTGTAAAGTGTTTTGACCATGTATCATTCCAGTTTCGAAATTAATCTATTTTTTTCAATTGGTCTGGGTGATCATTTGCACTTAATATTTAGCGTCGACGTTTCGACCCCTGGAAATATTGCGAAAGTGTGTTCGTCTGAGGGGGTCTTCTTCAGGACTAGAAAAAGATGTGTGTGGCCTTCTGGAAATTCCACCCTGATTTCTATGACATCACGGCCGCTTGTTCATAACAGATGACCTGTATCCGACGTTACTCTTCTTATTCTGTGAGTAAGATTAGTCCAAGGCACATGCACTTCGTGCCTATATATCTCCGGCGTTTGGCGCTCGGGGTTCCAAGTATGAATCTCTCCTTATATCCAAATTATGTTTTTCGGGGCCTTCTACCTCCAGAAAACAGCCTCAAGGCTAAGCATTTGCCTTTGAAAGCTCCGGCGTGTGAATATGCCTTCTGAGATCAGGGATTCTTATGTTGAGTGGTATGAGGCATGGTGTGAAGTGTAGTTATGTGGAATGTTGCTACGTGGCATAGTCTGGATTTATGTGGAGTGTATTTATGCAATATGAAGTAGAGAATAATTATGTTGAAGTAAATTATGTGGTGCTGAGTAGTATTATGTGGAGTGTAATTATGTTGTGTGATGAATTGTGTGGAGATGAATTGTGGAATTGTGTGACGTGTGAAATTATGTGGCATGGTGTGGTGTATAATTGTGCGGAGTGGAATTATGCAGTATGTTGCTGGGTTGTATTTTATGGAGGGTAATTATGTGTTTTGGAGTGGAGTGTAAATATGTTGTGTGAAGTATAATTATATAGGTTGAAGTGGAATTATGTGTAGTTGAATTGTGTTGTGTGGAGTGTAATTATGTGGTTTGGAGTGGTATTAAGTTGTGTGGAATGTTATTATGTGATGTGGAATTATGTGGTATGGAGTGAAGTGGAAATATGTGTTTTTTAATTTTTAGGATTGTAATTATGTGGTATGGAATGTTGTAGGGTTAAATTATTTAAAGTTGAATTGTGTGGCATGGAATTATGAGATGTTCAAATGTGCTGTGTGTGGTAGTCTTAGCATAGCTGCCAAGGTTTCAGATTGCGATGTGTGACATTTTCATAATTTCAGTGTAATTATGAGTGACATTTCAACGACTATGAGTGACGATTTCACGTGAGCAAAATCAAGCAATGAAGAGGAGGAAAATAAATAAATATTAGAAATTACGCCCATTTGAGCAACTAGAAACTCTAAGAAAGTCACTGAACTAAAGTGCGCTAACAGCAGGCTACTGAAAACTGAGCAGAGTCAGACTGCGTGAATGTCACCCATTATTACAGTTAAATTATGAAAACGTCACACTTACCAATCTGAAACCTTGGCATCTATGAGTGAATCAGTGTGAAAATGTGCTCTAATTGAGGTGTATTCCTCTGCACCCTCATGGTGACCAGCCTGCCAGGTGTCTTTGCAAACTTGCAAGCGCCAAGCAGTTTTCCATCAGCTACATGTTAATGTAACTCTACAAAATAAATACATAGGATGTTCTCTGCAGAAATCAGAGGTTTGCCTGCGCCAGGTTACACTTACTCCAGCACTTTAAAAGTGGCAGTTCATTCAAGGTCCAATCAGGCCTCCCATAATGTCTGGTTACTCTGCGTAGAAATGCTGCAAAGTTTTATTAAAATGCTAATCTGTGGTCAGATTAAACCTTCCAAAAAGAGCTGCTTTCATCTATGAGTAATCAGTCCGTTTCTGGGATGCTAAAATCACAGTAAGACCCAGTGACCTACCCTCTAGTGCCTCCTCAGTGATCTTCTGTCTGAGGTGGGGGGGGAACTGGGATCTAACATGTTTTAGGACTATGTGGTCTAGACTGCCCTGGGCTGAAGTGTTTCGTCCATTTAGCCAGGAGTGTGAGAGGAGGGGAGATCCGAGCCTGAAGCAGTATATGCAGTGGTGCCTCTGATGCTCCCAGACTAGAGTTAGGCCACAGCTCCCTGCACCACGGTAGGCACCTAGACCCTCGGTGCAATCAGCTCATCTGCGGAGCAAGGTCTGTAGGTGCATTAATACAACACCTGCTGGATGGAGGGGGACCTGAGGCCTCTTTTGTGTGTGTAAATTGGGCCTCACGGGCCTGCGACCAGCAGGCAGAGGCCCGAACTTGAGAGGCTGGATGAGGCAAAATAGTAGACTGTTAGAGCATGCCTCTCGATAGTCAAAAGAGGAGCATTGAGGACCGCGGGAGGGCCAACAGGCGTTGGATGGCTGCGAGGTGACTGACCACAGTAACATGTGGAACTACGAGAGATGACTGGAGGCGCTAACCCTCTGAGGAGCAATAATTCATGGCAGTAAGGGGAGGGGAGGTTATGTCTATGCACTCCGAGAGTGTATTGTGCGGTATCAATACAGTGTCACCTGGGTACAGTAACGCTTTCGAAACCATTGTCACTCATTTAGCAATTACTCAATGTAACACCCCTAATCAGTGCAGCTATACATCTATCTTGCATCTGAAGAAATCAACGCTCTGACACAGGTAAGAGTTACCAATACACCTAGGTCACAGGAGTTACGGGACCTTCACAATTAACGTTTTTGTTTTTCATTCCGGTATGTCTGCCGCTGAAAGTAGCTATAACCGCCATGTGAAAGTTTCGAAGAAAACAAGTAGGAATCAGCCTGGAAACAGACTCCCGCATGTTATTCCTTTAATACTTACTCATCGTTATTTCCGTTCCCCCAACAACAAAACAGCAATGAAATTGGGCACATCAGCGCTGTGGTGTCATCGTGTTGGAATCTTAGATCCCGGCTCCTCCATGCAGAGCGGCCGTTTTTGCACATCGCTCCCCGCAGGGAGGCGGAGGTTATCCCGGGTCACATCACCCACTCCAGAGCTCCGGTGCCCTTCTCAAGCCCCTAGCTCCCGTCAGGAACCAGTCCTTGCATATGTCGCACTCGAAACGGCTGACATCATAGGGCTGCCGGTGCATGGCGCATGCCTGCACCAAATCCTCGCGAGACCTAACTTTATGGACATACTACAGAAATACGGCAAAATGTTGTGGGCATAGAAAAGGGACATTCATTACAGTACTACTACATAGGCAGCTGTACTGCATAACGAAATTTACCGCATCGCGTTTAGGAGACAGGGGAAGCACCAGAAAACAGACGGCGGCCACATGGAAATAATACTACACCAGCATTGATTAGCAGCACTGGTACCCGAGGAGGCGTGATGCCTGTTGTGCATGATTTTGCATTTCAGTGCGGTGATACGGATCACCACACTTAAATGCGTTAGTCTAACGTCAGATGCGTGGTACTTGGCAGGGCTGAATTAGGTGGCGTGGATTTGGACAAGCTGTGCACGCTAAGGCTTTTATGTCATGGGGTATAAAGTGGACGTTTGTCTATTTTTCTTTGTAAAAATAATATGGGCTGTTTCTTTACCTTCCAGTACATTTCTGAACAATTTGTTAAGCTAAATTGTATTGTTGCATTGTGTGCGCATGCAGGGAAGAACAAGTGTCTGGCAGACATGCAAAAAATCATCCTACGTCTCAGTATTAACTTCCACACTTCTAAGCAGTAATTCCAATCCTAGAATGAGTTACCTGTTTGCTTTACAACAACAGTTAGTAAAACATGTAAGTGCTTTGCTTTGCGAGCCTTTATAAGCAGCGAAGGTTTTAAAGGGACTTGTTTTCGTGCAAGGTATTGCTTTTCCCAGTTCACGGAAGGGATAAAAAACATCTCCAGATAATAATAGGGTTGACAGGAAGGTGCGATATCAGAATATTGATACGTGTGGATCTGGTGAGGACTGCGGGCAGCAAGTGCTTGATACGCTATTTGCATAAGAAAATACTATGGGGCCGATTCCGATCTCGGCCGGTAGGGCTCCGAATCGGATTTGGCTTAACCGGATCCGATTCGGAGCCCTATTGCCCGACCGATTCGTACGCGCGTCCTGGCGAGCGAGTACGATGCGAAATCGCCGACCGACTCGTCCGGGCGTCCCGACCGCTCCGACCGACTCGTTCCCGGGTCTAATCACACCGACCGACTCGCTCGGACTCGACTCGCACCGCGCAATGGAGACGTTCCCCGGCTGGGTAAGTACGGTGCGCGCCGCGAGCAGTCCGACCGAGCCGCGCACTCCGGCTCGAAAGAGCAGTCGGAGCCATACTTCGGGGGTCCGTGTCGGACCCCCCTGTACGCGTAGCCGTGCGAGTCACACACAGGGGGGACCCCTGTGCGTGTACGGCGCGAGTCGCCTCGCCGTGTACACGCTGTAGGGGGCGCCCTTGTCCGCCTCGCACCCATTGAGTCAATGGGAGCCCGCGTACGCGTTGTACGACAGGCTCCCATTTACTTCAATGGGAGTCCGACCGACTCGAGTCCGATGGCATACATGCGCATCGTACTCGTTCGGTCGGGCTGCACGGGTCCGATTCGGTCGGAAATCTCTCCGGGTCCGGCTCGGTCGGAGTGATTTCCGGCCCGAATCGGAATCGGCCCCTTTATATTTTTTTATTATCCTCCATTAGTTATTAGTAAGGAAGGGGAAAGAGAAGCATTCACCGACAGCATTCGGTTAGTATTGGGGAGACAAAGAATGCTGTGGTAGATGCCGCCCAGAAGTCATAGGTATATGTATCAGGAGTTGCCATTGAAAGGAAGTGGAAATGCGCTTTAGATGTTGCCGGTATTGATGGCTACTGTGCGGTTGCAGACTTCGCTGGGCTGACAGTGGGTGGGGAAATGCTACGTTGTCACTATAGGTTTAATTACATGAATCGCGCATTCTCTCTGGTTTTTGTCCTTGGGGTACTTGCTGACTGGTGCTACACATGCAATCAGGTTTGCCTTTGAGAGGAGGTATGGTTTAGTGGGGTACATGGTGTAAATTAATGTTGGCGTGAGGAAACAAAAATCAGACCCTTTGTACATTTAATATTATTGTGTGCATCATGCAGAGGATGAATAGTAGCAGGAAGGGCTTTGATGCCGTAGAGGCTAGCAGGAAGAACTGTTTTGGGGTGGTCAGTTGAAGAGATTGTTTAACATGTTTTAAACTACCACAGTGGCATTGGGGAGGGCAGCAGCTGAAAGGCTCTGTCTTTACTGGTAGGCAGTGGTTAGATGGGGACCGGCCATCAGTCTTTCTGTCGGTGGTGGACAGGGGAGCAGTGGGCGGCGGTCACAGGTTCGCAGTGACATCCGAGGGGTGGTTTTAAAGGCAGGCAGAAAAGCATAACTGCGGGTTTCGTAGGGGTGAGAGTAGAGTTAATGGATGCGTTAGTAGCAGGCACGAAGGCAGTGGTCTGTGTTTGGAGGTGGTTAACTGAGCAGGCTTCGCTTGAAGGTGGGTCATCAAGTAGGAGGATGTGTTTGGTGGGCCGGCTGGAGGCAGTGTTATGTAACTTTGCTGGAAGGCGCAGCAGCAGTATTTACTGATATATGTAAATCGCCCAATGAAAGGGCGGATGTGACCATTGGAGGAACCAGAATCCTTTTTTTATGGCTGGGGTGAGCCCCTGCAGTATGGCGGGTCGCTGGCCTGAGAGCTCTTGACTGACGCGGAGAATGGGGGGCCCCCTCCACGTACTTTGCAGGGGGGCCCCCTCAAGTTTCGTTACGCCACTGAGCTGAGGTTTTAGCTATGCATACAGAGAGCACTCAATGTGTGCACAATGCTGTATAGTAGAAAGCAGCAGACGGTTATGCAAGATATTATTAAGTGCACTCACAGAGTATATGGTGCTGAACATGGTAACTCAGCAGAGGTTTATCCAGATAAATTGGGCTCCCAGTACATTATAGATACATGTTGCTCCACATTGCACATTTACAGAGACTATATTAATGTATAATTGGTGTGCTCTCAATATATACTGTGGCGGGTACTAGTGAACAGTGTCTGCTGTAGGAAGTAAGCAATGGACAGAGAGGGAGAAAAGGTCAAGCGCAATAGAATTCAGCTAGCCTTAAAGGAAAGTCCTACATCTGGAAAACTTCAATCTCTTTCCAGGGTGTACATGACTACACTATAGCCTATAGGTGAATGCCACACTGAAAATGTCTGTTTTCAGGAGTTGACTGAATTATTCTTACACAGGCGTTTACATTTGCTATACATGAGAGAGCAGCAAAACATTTATCCAGACATACCCAGGTTGTTCACAGTGCCCACACAGCTGTTCACCGGAGCGTTATGGAAGTATTCAGACATACTGAGTGTGCTCGCCAAGTATACTGTGTTGTACATTGGTGTGCAGCAGAAAGGAAAACTGAGTTTGCTTCAAGTTTGTGTAGCATGTGGGAAAGCTGGAACCCGTCCTCCTCAACAATCTGGTCAATTGTTCTTATTATGCAGCATTAGAGGTAAAGAGAAAACTTATTTTACAGTATCTTATTTCAAATTCCAAACTACTGATGTAGGAACTCAGATCGATAGCTAAATTCAGATTAGTATGTTTATTTCAAATTCTGAAACAGAATAATGTACACCAATCTTAGCATTCCGGTGTAAACAGGATGAAGCCAAATCTCCGGAACCGGTTCACCCTATGTAACAAAAAGAACATAACTAGCTCTGTCACCGCAGCATATGTTATAAGGAGACAAAAATGCACATTGGATTGCATCAAAATTCCATGCATTAGCCCTATTAATCCCTAACTGTCCCTCCACTACCTTTAAGTGAAAATCCTAACCTAAAGAAAGTTTCAGCCGAGATGGAAAGAAAAAAAGAAAAGGTGTCAGCCATTGGCGCCCTTCTAAGAAGTACTCCAGCCTGGGTCATGTAGCATGAAGCCACAAAGCCAAAGATAAGGCTCTACCTCAAGGTGTCCTAAAGCAGAAGTGTCAGCTGTCCCTAACTACTTTACAACATAAGCAATTCCCAAATTAAGGCACCTCCCATAGTGTTACTGGTATTTTTCCATTATTCCAGCATCCTCCGGCTTCCATTCTCCACCCACATGTTCACACATTGGGGTATTGCATACGTCCCTGGTGCCATCTCCTTCTCCCATGAAAACTCGTCCCCAATTCATTATCACATTTATTCTTCTCAGGCCTCTCTATCTACTAGGAACAATAACGCTTTCTCTCAACTAATGAAGCCTTGTCCACATGCAGTGGGAACACAAGATACATGCAACCTTCCACGGTGCAAGCAGAATGCGAATTCAAACGTTAGCTGAAAAACACACTGAAGTTACATTTCAGGCCTACAGTTAGGCTAAATTAACAGCATACAGGTTACATTATGTGCGCCCTTCTACAAGCAAATAAGTTACCCTTTCAAAGTATAATTCAACAGTTACACACAGTAAATCCATAAACATTAGTGTCATGAGTATAATATTAAACAAAATTAGCATAACACATTTAATTGTTATTCCCACCAAGTATTAATGCACACTTTTTGTCAGTTACATCTCTAAAGTACACATAAGATTTGCGTTAATCATGAGGATTACTTAAACATCTTGTATTCCTCCATCTTCTATTCATACATTAGTCACATAGAATATATGTGAGTGCAGACTAACCGTGATTATAATGCACTCCTACTATAAATTCAAAAAGGGGTCCCGAACTACTCTCCTCCAATCCCTCCTCTGATGGCGTATAAACTCATCACCAAATCTTAACATCTTATCAGATGATGTTTTCAGATAGACGGATCTAACCATTGTGGTGGCAATTCTCTTTCTTTTGAACACTTCCAATCATTTCAGATCATGACAGTACTCATCTTGTGCCCTTTCTAATTCTATCTCTCCTGATTTCCGATTCTTTCCTTTCTGGATACTTCTCGTACCCTTTGACAACACCTATCAGGGTAAGTGCACAAATGCCAATTTTAAGCAAAGGCTTCAGGACACAACCAACTTTGCCACTTCCCAGGTTTGCAAACCATCTGCCTATGGCACTAAATCCATTTCCGACTGAATCCCAAACACCTTCAGCTGCCAATCCACTCAAATCTTTATGATCGTCAGTAATTTTCTTTATATATTTTTGTATGTCCCTACTCTTATCCGGGATATAAGTGCAACACTGCTGAACTTTCAGCATCCGGCAGCCTCCGCCTTCCTTTGCGAGCAGGACATCTAAAGCAAGATGGTTCTGCAAAACCATTGATCTAATAGCTACCATTTCAGTATTCACAAACAGCAAAGATGCAGCAGTACTAGTAGACAACTTATTGACCACAGTAGACAGTTTTCTAATCTTGATGGTCTTCAGTATCACACCAACACTGGGTATAATAGCCTCAAAAATGTCTCCCACAATTTCTCCTGCACTCAAACCCAGTCGATGTCTCGACTTCTCCTCCCAAACATGATAATCAAAATGGTCTATATGATAAATCTTTGGAAACACCACACCCAGATAACAAGTGCCATACCATCTACTAGGTAACTTAAAGCAAGAATTCCTCCCACAGACAAAATAAACTCCAAGAATCACTGGATCGCTTCTGTCCACAAACAACTTTCAAGATCCACGGACTTGAAAAGTGTGATCACATTCACTCTTCCCTACAAATATGGAACTGTAGTCACTCTGGCCGTGGTGTACACACAATCTCCCCCTATGTTGCCAATCTAATAACAACGCACCTGTGTTCCCTGCAGTTTGATGATCCTTTCCTCTTGAGTCCACTCCTGAACAAGAAATCCAGTCTCAGCATTAGATACCACTGCCCAAAATCTATCTACTACCTGATCAATGAATTTCTTCTCAATTTCTGTTAGTGCATATGTTAAGTTATGTCAGTGTGCATGAGCACTATCTTTTGTTTGGGATGAAACAAAATATTTACCAGCAACATCAGACGTTTTAGCATTTGAATCCTTATTCAGGTGCTTAAACATAGGCACCTCGGAAAGGACCAGATCATAATTTAAAAAATAATACTCAAAATGACCCTTGTCTACTAAGAAGCAAACTACAACTAATGCCATATGTTAAAGGAAGGTGATGGTAAGGGATGCCCTTAGCTGCTGAAGCAGGTAGTTGCATGCAAACCTAACCTTGCTAAGTTCCCCTTTGATTTAGGTAAGGGTATCTGTGCAGATATAGGTATATCCTCTATGCTACCAGCAGGCCTCAAACATAACATGACAACTAACACTATTAAACCTATTACTATAAATGTTATGGATGCACACATTATGCATCTATGCCTACTACTAGAACGTTTAGTTTCCATTCTACTTTAGATGCAGACCAAGTTCGGCAGAGAAATATCAGCTACAGAATTTTCTCTGTTGTTCTCCACCTGTTCAAAGCACAAACCAGTGTCTTGTTCAGAGTTCAATTTATTTACATGACTATGCAATCTGCATGAGACTTCCTTAGCCCTACTCCGTTTTCTTCTAACTTGTCACACTTTAAATTTCTTTCACTCGGACCTAAGTGTTCTTCTTCAAGCTCCTTTAGCAAGAGTTCATAGAATTTCATTCAACATCTCTTACAAGTTCTAATCCTAATTCATGTACAAGCAACTATAACAAATCTGATCTCAATTCTGTAATGTCCTCAGGTGAGTGTTCTAGATTAAGATGAGGAAAAACAGTATCATTCAGTATCAAGTTCCACAATCCACTCGGGCTCGGCCGGTAGGGAACAGCAAATGAAAGAAGAGCATTTAAATCAGTCCCTGGAATCGTCAGCAACACATCTATTATCAGCACTGAAGTTCTATTGCTCACCCTTGTTGGCATTTGTGGCTAGGTATGTCCACTCAGGAGAAGCGTACCTCTGACAAGGCACCCTCAGTCTTTTGGATCTCCTTAAATTGGATCCTCTGCCTTTGTTTTCACTCTGTTCTGACTCGGCTGTTTCACTTATGGGTGCAAGCTCTCCGTCAGAGGACAACATCAAGCTTCTCCTAGGCGACCCCTGTGGCCAGCTTTCTTCCACCTCCACTCAAGGGCCCACATCACTAGCTCCTTTATTAGAGGCAGGACCTGTCTCATTCACCACTTTGACCTCGGCTTCATATGAGACAGCTTCCTTCTCTTGCGTTTCTGGTCCTCCTTTGACTTGTTCTAGTGCTTTTAGACTTGAGAGTGTCCCCTTACAGCCTGACTGACCCTCTCCTGTGGCCTCTCAGTCACAGCTGGCATCTCTTCTGGAAGAGGAGCTGTGCCGTCAAGGGGACATGGGACCCTGCGGTGTGAGAGACGTGCACCAGTTTGAAAAGCTGCCACACTTTACGGCAGTTGTTGTAACCAGAATCAACTGGAACGGACCACACCAATGGGTTTTAAAACAGCTCTTCCTCACATGTTTTTTGATGACCACCCAGTCACTGGGGTTGAGGTTGTGACACTGCTCCTGTTGTGGCGGTGCAGTTGCTGCTTCAACCTGGTGAGACACAGAATGAATCACGTCACTGGCATAATGAAACATGAGGGGGCCCCCCCTGCCAGGTATGAGGAGGCGCCCCCTCCGGACTCAATCTGGAGCTCTCCTGCCAGAATACTGTGGTGAGGGGGCCTCCTGGAGCTTCGGGCCCCTCTGCTCCGCGGGGGCTGCGGGGCCTGTGTTACGCCACTGAATCACACCAGATAGCCCCTTACAGTAGTCGAGCACCAGATCTTCCGATATATTCACAAGTATGTTGGCAGGCACAGCAGGCAAACTCATAGTCCGCCTCTTGAGATTCTCATGTGGTGAGAGTCCAGTCCTTCTGTCAGGGATGTTACGAAGGCTTATCAACGGTATTCAGACAAAATATCGGAGTAAAAATATCACCATACCAAAATGTCATGACCATAATATTGTGATATGGAAATATCGTCATCAAGAATATCGTTATCAAGAATATTGATTTTAAGGTAAGTAATATCGATTTAAAAAATATCGAAGTCATTAATATCGTTTGCAAGAATATAGTTGTTTAAAATATTGTTTTATAATTATTGTTATGTATTTTAGTATATATTTTAAGGGGCCGATTACGATACTGCCTGTAAAGGCTCCGACCTGTGGTCGGAGCCTTTAGGGCAGCATCGTAATGGGCCGGTCAGTATCCGACCGCCTCATTATGTCGGAGGCTGTCGGAAAGTAAACCTGCCGGTCATTCTGGCTGGCTTCCGACGGGCTCGGAGAGCCCGTGCACCAGTCGGAAGTCAGCAAGTAATCTCAAGGACGGGTCTTTCCGCCCTTGAGATTACGATCACGGTTTCTGACAAAGGGCCTCATTAGTATGGCGGAGGGACCGCCACCGACTGGCCGTCGGTGGTGGTCCCTCCGCCATCCGTAACCTCTGACCCTCCCTCTGCATTATAACGCTGGGCAGATGTGTGGCAGTCGGAAAGACCAACCGCCACGGATCCGACTCCACCGGAGGTGGAGTAATGCCAGGCACCACAGTAGGCATTACGATGTTCCTTTCCTCCGGCCCTTTCATGGCGGTAAACCCGCAATGAAAAGGCAGGCAGAAAGGGACATTGGGGATCCGTAACGGCCCCCGCTTCCCCCTTGGGACTCAGTTTTGGGTTTTGGGGGACCTATGGTGCCCCCCTACATATCCCTGCACCATGTGGCAGGCACCGCATGGTGCCTGCCTAGTAGGACAGGGATATGTTTCAGGTATATTTTATGCACTGTGGTGGGTGCTGCAGCTCGCAGCACCCGCCACAATACATAAAATAGACATTGCGACCGCCGTGGTGGCGGTCGCATCCTTATTCGGACTGCGGGACCACCGACTTGTAGTCAGGCGGTCCCTTTTCGGAATGGATGGCTGTCAGACGGAAGTCCAACCGCCATCCTAATGAAACCCATGGTTTCCATGCCGACCTGTCTGATCATGTCAGAAAGCGTGTTTGGGGGCCCCCAGCAGGGCCAGCTTTGGTGCACGGCCTCCGGTTGGAGGCCGAGGGGGCATGTTGATCCCTGCACCTTGTGGCAAGCACCTTGAGGTGCCTGCCGCGGGGTGCAGGGATGAACCGCACCTCCTATTTCACTATGCAAGCATGCATTACGGACGGTTTATGGCCGTAATGCATGCTCCCATAGTGAAATATAGGAATGCCACCGAACAGTGTTCGGTCAAATCCTAAGGAAGCAGTCTGGACTGCCGACCGGGTGTTGGTCAGTCCCATGACCGAGTCGGTGTCGGGCGGAAGTAATTCCACCTGACATCGAGATGACCCCCTAAATGTATGTGATGTAAATTTATTGTATAATTACTGTTTATTTTTTTAATATATTTGTTCAATTTTTAGTAATTATTAAATTTAATGTAATTAACTTCTGTGATTTTTAGTGCTGTAGCGGGTTGTGAGTTTATAGCGGTATAGGGTGGGAAGTAATTTATTATAATATAGTTTATTTAATTGATATTTAATGATGTTAATTGTGCTAATATGTTTTCATGTAAATGTTATGTGCGGGTTGTGGGGTTTATAGGGGTAAAGGGGGAAGTAATTTATTTTTAATTAATGAATAATTAGTTAATTATTATTTAATTGATAATTAATTATGTTCATTGTGTAATTAATTTTTTTAGGTGCGGGTTGTGGGGTTTATAGGGGTAAAGGGTGGGGAGTAAATTAATTTTAATTAATTAATAATTAGTTGTTAAATACAATTAATTATTTAACTGACAATTATTTTAATTGTGTAATAACATTTTTTAGGTGCAGGTTGTGGGGTTTATAGGGGTAAAGGGTGGGAATTTATATTTAGTGTTTAATATTTGCTTAGTTGATATTTAACTATGTTAATTGTGCAATTATTTTGTTTTTTAAAGATTTTTAGATGTGGGTTGTGGGTTTTGTAGGGGTATGGGGTGGGAAGTAATTTATTTTAAATTAATTAATTAGTTAATTAATGTTAATTAATTGATAATTAATTATGTTCATTGTGTAATTATTGTTTTTTAGGTGCAGGTTGTGGGGTTTATAGGGATAAAGGGTGGGAAGTAATTTATTTTAAATTAATTAATAATTAGTTGTTAATTAATGTTAATTAATTCATTGATAATTAATTATGTTCATTGTGTAATTATTGTTTTTAGGTGCAGGTTGTGGGGTTTATAGGGGTAAAGGATGGGAACTTATTTATATTTAGTGTTTAATTAATATTTGCTTGATTGATAATTAATTATGTTAATTGTGTAATTATCTTTTTTTAAAGATTTTAGATGTGGGTTTTGTAGGTGTATGGGGGTTGAAGTAAATTAATTTTAAGTAATTCATAATTAATTAATTAATTAATATTAATTATTAATTTGATAATTATGTTAACTGTGTAAATAATTTTCTGTTGCATTTTATGATTGTGTTGTGTGTTTTGTGGGAGTATATTGTGGGAAGTAAGTTAATTATAATTAATTAATAATTAATATTCAATTAATGATAATTAGTTTGTTGATAAATATTTATATTAATTGTGTAAATAATTTGCTTTTTAAATTTAAGTTGTAGCCGCAGGTTGTGAGTTTTGTGAGATTATAGGGTCAGAAGTAACTAAATTAAATTTATGTAATAAATATTTTTTGTTAATAAATAATTTCTAAATAAAAATATATTTATTTGTATGAAAATTATTTTTGTATTTTATTTATAATAATATTTGTAGGTATTTGTGATATGCTTTTAATTTTAAGCATTTTTAAAATTAAATATATATTTTTATTTACTTTGTTTATGAAATAATTTTATTTTGTTCAAGATATTTTATTTGTTTTTAATGTTGCTCTGACTGGAGTGGGAATAGTAAAGTTGACCCCTTCCGCAATCCAACACTTTCCCTACTGTTGTACTGACTGGAGTGGGACTAGTAAATTTTACCTCTCCACAATCCAACACTTTCCCTACTGTTGTACTGACTAGAGTGGTAATAAAAAAGTTCACCCCTCCGCAATCCAACACTTTCCCTACTGTTGTAGCGACTTGAGTGGGAATAGTAAATTATACCCCTCCGCAATCCAACATTTTCCCTACTGTTGCACTCTTTGGAGTGGGAATAGTAAATTTTACCCCTCCGCAATCCAACACTTTCCTTACTGTTCTACTGACTGGAGTGGCAATAGTAAATTTTACTTCTCTACGATCCAACAGTTTCACTACTGTTGCATTTACTGGAGGGAGATTTATAAATTTTACCAAGTTTTATTATTTTTGCAGCGCTTGAAGTGAGAGTAGTAAATCTTTTAAAAATATTATCATTATATTTTGCATAGTTTTGTATAAATTACAGTGGGAATAGTATATGTATCAAATATTATATTTTATCATTTATTTTATATTGTTATAATTTATACTACTATGTTTTTGTTTATTTAAAATTATAATATTTATGATTATTAATCTTTTTAATGTGTTAAATATGTTTACGAAATGTTACGAATATTTGTTGTTTACTTTTTGGTTTTTTAAGGATTTTATGTTATTGATATATATATATGACAAAACCACACTCCTGGTTCACCTCATGTGCGGCGTAAAGCACAGCTACGGACCACAACGTGTTCGTTGAAGTGGATTGCAGTGCTTTATTGCAGAATTTAAATCATATCAGCATCCCAAAGTGCAAAGACAAGTGTCCAGCCTGACGCATTTCGACCGCGTTTCCGCGGTCTTGATCACATGACGCGCTGGACCAATAGCATCGTAAATATAGTGTACACATCCTTAATTGACCACACCCCTGAGCAATGAACATGGTAAAAAGACTTGATATCGTAAAGGAAAACCCTCAATAAATAATACAGGTATAAAAATATATATCTCTGTACATACAAGTATAAATACAAGGAATTCCACGACCACTAAAAATGAAGTGTAAAACTGTAAAAGCAGGGTAAAAGCATGAAATAAATACTGAATGTATTACAAATCAAACCAAAATAGTAAACATGCCACATCCTGGATAAAATACAGTTCTATCAGTCGTTATGCATACTTGAGGGTATCATGACATATTCAAGTATAGATTTACCCCTATTACACGCTCCCCATAAAGTGCATAAACCTAAAGTGCTAGTGCAAATGTGTGCAAATTCATTGGAATGTGCCAAAATAATATAATATAACTAATGATGTTGGCCGTGAAGTCAGCATTACGTCCTGATCAAATAGGAATAAAGTGCAAGTGCACAGTAAACCTTTAACTGGTGCAAATTGGCAATGTTTAACAGTTCATAATCAGCTACCAGCAACAATACAGATATGAGTCACAGAAAAAGCCAGGTTAAAATAAAATCTTTTTTTTCCTCTTTCGATATACAGTACAAGAGAGAAATGATAAAAACTCACATAACCGGAGCAGCGTCAGGGTCAGAGTCAAAGGGGCGCCAGACTATCCAATTCATAAAACACTCATAAAAAATTGGGAAGGTCCTCCCCTGTATTAGAGCAACCAGACAAGCGGAAATCCCCTACCTATTTCTTTAATAATAATGTAGTTGTGAGTTGTTGTCTGAGTGGTGGATCTATGTATATGTATTTATTTAACAATTATCCCCCAAAAATATTTCTGTATCACATTTGAGTCTTTTGTCTTTTTACTGAAAAAATAAACTTATTTTGTCATATTTTTGCCTTTCTTCTTGCAGCACTGTCCACTTATGTATATCACATGACGCTTAGCATATTATTAAAGAAATAGGTAGGGGATTTCCGCTTGTCTGATTGCTCTATGTTTCCCCTATGATCCCTCTACCTTCATTTGCCTAAATAGGGGCCCCCTTTGTTTGATTGCCTAGTCCTCCCCTGTATTAGGACCGTTAGGCATCTTGGTGTCCAATAACACAATAAAATGGGATTCAAGCTGGCGCAGTAGTTTTTCCCTATTACCTCCGCGAACTGATTTGGGTACAGACCCAATTACAAAATACCTCAGATCGTTGAGATTATTGTTATGGACATGTTTTAAGTGACGAGCCACTGGATAATTGGGGTCAGAGTTTACCACAGCACGAAGGTGTTGAAAAATTCTGTTAAAAACCTGGAGTTTCGTGCTACCAACATACTTGAGTTGGCAAGTGCATTCCAATACATACACTGCGAACTCGGTTCGACATGTATAATGACCCTGGATTTTAATAGGGTTAGCATCAAATGCTGTGGTGTACTCTATGGTGTTCCTCCCAAATTTGCAGGCTCTGCACAAACTGCATTTGAAAAAGCCGGTCCTAGGTGACATCCAGGTGTCAGAGACATTCACCTCAGGACTGTTTTTGACCAGCGCATCCCTCATTGAGGGAGCGCGTCTGAACGTGAGAGTAGGAAGATTGGGTATGATCTGTGACAGTGTCAGGTCTGATAAAACTATCGGCCAATGTTTATAAATAATCTTCCTTATTTGTCTGTCCTGGCAGCTATATGAGGTTATTAGTCTAACAGAATCTGAGGTATTGGATGACTGAACAACATTTGCAGAGGTTGCATTAGTAGTAGCAGTTTGACCCTGTAAAAATTCCTCCCTGTTGTGACTGTTAGCCCTAGTTAAGGCTTGTTTTAACTCTTTGGCTTTGTAACCCCTGGCTAAAAATCTCTGGAGAGCTTCTGCCTGACAAAGATTGAGGTCTGCTTCAGAACTGCAAATCCTCCTGATTCGCAGAAATTCTCCATACGGAATACTATGGATTAGATGGTGTGGGTGGGCACTGCTGGCATGCAGGATAGAATTGCCAGCAGTGCTCTTCCTGTGAAGTTTGGTTTGAATAGTGTTGTCATCTATGTACAACTCCACATCTAAAAATTGTACACAGTTACTACTGATGTACGCCGTGAAAATCAAGTTTAGGTCATTGACATTGATATCATTAACGAACTGATGTGCGGATTCCTCAGACCCCTTCCATATGATGCACACGTCATCTACAAATCTCCACCAATGGAGGATGTGTGAGTCATATGTAGCTTTGTGGGCAACCCTGAGGACATGTTCCTCCCACGAGCCAACGTGAAGACACGCAGAGCTGGGGGAGAAACATGCCCCCATCGCTACACCTCATAGCTGTTGGTAGATCACTTTGTTAAACAAGAAAAAATTGTTATTAAGACATGTCTCAATCATTCTTAAAATCATCATGTTATGCTCATATAGTTGGATGTTCCGATTACCCAAATAGTGTTTAACTGCCTTAATACCATCAGAGTGGTGTATGCTCGTATACAATGAGCTGATGTCCATCACTATGAAGAGGCAATCCTCTTGCCACTCGACAGTTTGCAGTTTAGAAAGGAAGTGTCCTTGATGAACGACGGGAGGCTTTCTACAAATTCATGCAGATAATAGTCTACATATTTCCACATTGGTTCTAAGAGACCACGTTGAGCCGAAATGATGGGTCTCCCAGGCACCGGTGTGATGCTCTTATGTACTTTCGGGATAAAATACAGGACTGGTGTTATTGGGTGTTCGTTTTTAAGGAAACTGAATTCATGTTTACTGAGCAGACCCATGCGTTTCCATTGGGCCAGTTCTTTAAAGGCAGTGTCTCTTACTCGTATAAGGTCATTGGGGGAAGCTTTCCTATAGCACGCAGTATCATTCAAATGGCGATCAGCCTCTTGCATGTAGAGATCCCTGGGCCACAGGACAATATTGCCCCCCTTGTCTGCCTGATTTATTAACAAGTCCTTGTTGTTCCTGAGTCTCTGCATAAGGTTAGAATATTGTATATCTTGATGCCTCCTACGAAACTTCTTGCGCATGACCTTTCTGTTCAGATTTTTCAAATCCTCAGTGACACAATCGCTAAAGACGTCGATGGCGTCTTTGGGCATCATAGGGACAAACCTGGATGGCGGACGGAAGGGGCTGTCTGTGGAGGAACTACAACTGATGCCAATGTCCGACAAGTCCATTTGTGTGGAACCAGGTGTTGTCTCATCTTCCTTCGATAAAGACTGCAAGATTCTCAACGTGTTGATGTCTGACACCTGTAGAGTGGAAGATGTAGAAGAGGATTGCTTGGTACCCAGGACAATGTCCGTTGTGCTCTTGAGTTTGTAGAATTTGAGCAACTTTAATTTTCTAATAAATTTGAACACGTCCACCCTAGATTGAACATATTTGAAGCTGTTAGGTGGGCAATAAGAAAGGCCTAATGATAAAAGCTGAACTTCTGCAGTAGACAAGATGGTATCGGAGAGATTGATTACTGTATTGTCAGTACTAATCATTGTTGGGACCACTTCTTCTTGTTTCTCCCTCCCCTGCCGCGGTTGTTGTTTCCGGAGCTTGCGCCTTTGTTTTCTGCGCTGATTCCTCCATCGCCTTGTTTCTTGGCAGGATTCCGTGGTCGTAAGGTTTGGCGCGGATCCCAATGTAAAAAAGTGAGCTCTTCCCCAGGTGTAAAATTCGTGGGCACCTGTTCCTGTGCAATGGCGCCTCTACTGACGTCGCAGTCACTGCTACTTAGATCGGAGCTTAAATCCGAAGTGGAAGGGCCTTGGCCCATTTGGGCAATAATTGATGTACTGGGTGTTTTGATTGCCAGTGCTTGTCTTTTTACAGTATCACATTTTTTTGAGAATGTGAATACCCTCCCGGTTTCATAATCTCTCTTATCTCTTCCGAATTCGTAGACTTTACGAGCTTTTATGGTGTCCTCCAATTTTTTTAAGCGAATATCGATTTCCTCTCTTCCTTTCCTGATCTGATCTTTATTCTCATGTGCATCAAGTAAGCCATTGATTTTATCGATTTCTTTGAGGATCTCAGTTCTATCTGTTTCTGCATATTTAATCAAAATGGACACCATGTTCATTCAAGCCTCTAGATTGTTAGTTGCCCACTCCTTCATCATAAGTAGGTTAGGGTTTTCAAACGTTGGCGCTATCATTATTCTTAAACCACGTGGAATTCTGTTTACTTCTCTGTACTTTTCTAATGACTTTTTCTCCCACCATTTGTTTAATTCTGTCCGTAATAATTTTTCCAAATTTTTCAAAAGTGATTTTACATCATTGTTGGTGCATATATATATATCCAATGCAAAAATCCAATTCAACGCGCTCTCAGGCCAATAATGCAGGAAACGATTCAACAAACAACAAGGGAATTTATTAATGGCATAAATCCTCTGTGACAGCGTTTCGACCAGGAATGGTCTTGATCACATTCCTGGTCAAAACGCATCCCGGAGGATTTATGCCATTAATAAATCCCCTTGTTGTTTGTTGAATCGTTTCCTGCATTATTGGCATGAGCGCGTTGAATTGGATTTTTGCATTGATCTCTATAGCCGTCCGCCGGCGAACGCGCCACCCTCCACGGGCACTGTTTCCCTGAAGGAGTTCTCTGTGTTTGGATATATATATATATATATATATATATATATATATATATATATATATATATATATATATTTTATCTACTGGCGGTCGCCAGTAGATAGTTATAGTTAAAACCTATTATCCATAGGAAATCCGCGACATTCTATTTGAAATAACGTTGGCGCCGGTTGACGAATCTTCGCGAAAGTTTCCAACTTGTTGGGGCGCTCCGGTCCGCTCCTATCCTGAAAGTCTCGGGGTGATACGTCAAGCGGGGCCGAGAAAAAAGGGGTCCCAAAACGCGTTTTCCCCATTCATTTTTCCATAGGAACCTTTAGTCGCAGCTACAGCCCGAACTGCTGAACGGAATTACACCAAATTTGGCAAAGAGGTAGCCCTTGGTTCAGTGTCGTGCCTTTTGCTTAAATGGTGTAAATCCGTTCAGTAGTTCCTGAGAAAATCAAAAGTAAAGTCACATATATATCTGGGCGGAGCCTAACCACACATGTCATTGTGAGATCTGATTGGCTGTCAGCACTTCATCCTGGAATTGCTGGCAGCCATCTTGGGACCAATATAAATGATAGTACCTCATTGAAATGCATTGTAGTGAATAGAAGATTTTGAGGGTCACCAAAAGGAGAACTATAAAGGGTGATAACAGGCTTTAGTTACATTAGAATTTATTTGTTGATGGTACCATACTAATTTTAGGAATTGTGGTGTATTCTAAGGTGATTTTACCATGTGAAAAACCTTCTGCTGGGATATCATGAATCATGTTTGAGAGAACACTATTTTCTCATGCTTGTCCCATGGAGGTTTGGAAGGTGCTCCAGAAGCTAAAATGAGAGCATATTTTCTGTAAATTCACATTATCTTTCTCACTCATGTGAGAATGAAGTCTGACATTCTCAGTAAAACATGTACATCCAACAAGGGCAGAGACTGTCAGTTGATTCCTTTGTGTTCTACTGCAGCTTCCCAGAGTGTTCTAAAGAACAACTAGAGTGCTAACAGCCTTACTTATGACAAAAGTATGGCACACCTGAAGCCATCTTGATTGGAATAAACTGGTAACACTTAAACAATTTAATTTAAAAAGGAACAAAATGATGGGGTTCATTTTGTCATAGAAATTATGGTTAGTGCTGTAGAAAGAAAAATTAGGACATGTTTCAAGTGTGATCTCAAATATCTTCCTGTTATATTTCAACAGGAGCAGCCTGCCAGTTGATGCCTTTGTGTTCTACTGCAGCTTCCCAGAGTGTTCTAAAGAACAACTAGAGTGCTAACAGCCTTACTTATGACAAAAGTATGGCACACCTGAAGCCATCTTGATTGGAATAAACTGGTAACACTTAAAACATGTAATTTAAAAAGGAACAAAATGATGGGGTTCATTTTGTCAGAGAAATTATGGTTAGTGCTGTAGAAAGAAAAATTAGGACATATTTCAAGTGTGATCTCAAATATCTTCCTGTTATATTTCAACAGGAGCAGCCTGCCAGTTGATGCCTTTGTGTTCTACTGAAGCTTCCCAGAGTGTTCTAAAGAACAACTAGAGCGCTAACAGCCTTACTTATGACAAAAGTATGGCACACCTGAAGCCATCTTGATTGGAATAAACCGGTAACACTTAAAACATTTAATTTAAAAAGGAACAAAATGAGGGGTTCTTTTTGAAATAGAAATTATGGTTAGTGCTGCAGAAAGAAAAATTAGGGCATGTTTTAAGTGAGATCTCAAATCCTCTTCTATTTCATTAGAAAATTCTGACATGCAGACTGAAACAATCACTTTGAATACCAGCAGCAGACTACGGGTTAACTCCCTGGTGAGCAGTAGCTTTACTCCAGTGATCTAATGAGCAACTAGAGTGCTAACATTCTGAATTTATGGCAGATGTGAGACACATCTGAATGCCTTCTTGATGGAATCAAAGTAAAAACTGAAAGCATTTCCTACTGAGGAGACTGCAGTAAATGAAGAAATTAGGAAACTTCATAACAAAGAAGTCTTCCAAGATGGCCACCAGTGAAAAAAGAGCCCAAATGTAGCACAAATATTACCTAGATGTAGCCCACATATAGCCCAATGACAAAAGTGTGCAAAACACTTTTTATTTTTAGTTTTTTGCAGTTTTATGTAGTGCAGACTGGTCAGGTATTGGAGCATTGCATCTTAAAACATGACCCCCTACACTACAAAAACACCACTGCACTACCTTAAACCCTAAAACACTACCCCCAGCACGACCCCCTACACTACACAAGCACCACTGCACTATCCTAAACCCTCAAACACTACCCCCAGCACGACCCCCTACACTACCCAAACACCACTGCACTAACCTAAATCCTAAAACACTACCACCAGCATGACCCCTACACTACCCAAACACCACTGCACTACCCTAAAACATGACCCCCTACACTACACAAACACAACTGCACTACCCTAAACCCTAAAACACTACCCCCAGCACGACCCCCTACACTACACAAGCACCACTGCACTACCCTAAACCCTAAAACACTACCCCCAGCACGACCCCCTACACTACACAAACACCACTGCACTACCCTAAACCCTAAAACACTACCCCCAGCACGACCCCCTACACTACCCAAACACCACTGCACTAACCTAAATCCTAAAACACTACCCCCAGCACGACCCCCTACCCTACCCAAACACTACTGCACTACCCTAAAACATGACCCCTACAATACACAAACACCACTGCACTACCCTAAACCCTAAAACACTACCCCCAGCACGACCCCTACACTACACAAGCACCACTGCACTACCCTAAACCCTAAAACACTACCCCCAGCACGACCCCCTACACTGCCCGAACACCACTGCACTGCCCTAAACCCTGAAACACCAGCCCCTGCATGACCCCTACACTGCCCGAACACCACTGCACTGCCCTAAACCCTGAAACACCACCCCTAGCACGACCCCCTACACTGCCCGAACACCACTGCACTGCCCTAAACCCTGAAACACCACCCCCTTCACGACCCCCTACACTGCCCGAACACCACTGCACTGCCCTAAACCCTGAAACACCACCCCCAGCATGACCCCCTACACTGCCCGAACACCACTGCACTGCCCTAAACCCTGAAACACTACCCCCAGCAAGACCCCCTACACTGCCCGAACACCACTGCACTGCCCTAAACCCTGAAACATCACCCCCAGCAAGACCCCCTACAGTGCCCAAACACCACTGACCTAAACCCTGAAACACCACCCCCAGCACGACCCCCTACACTGCCCGAACACCACTGCACTGCCCTAAACCCTGAAACACTACCCCCAGCATGACCCCCTACACTGCCCGAACACCACTGCTCTGCCCAAAACCCTGAAACACCAGCCCCAACACGACCCCCTACACTGCCCGAACACCACTGCACTGCCCTAAACCTTGAAACACCAGCCCCTGCACGACCCCCTACACTGCCCGAACACCACTGCACTACCCTAAACCCTGAAACATCACCCCCAGCACGACCCCCTACACTGCCCGAGCACCACTGCACTGCCCTAAACCCTGAAACACCAGCCCCAGCACGACCCCCTACACTGCCCGAATACCACTGCACTGCCCTAAACCCTGAAACACCAGCCCCAGCATGACCGCCTACAGTGCCCGAACACCACTGCGCTGCCCTAAACCCTGAAACACCAGCCCCAGCACGACCCCCTACACTGCCCGAACACCACTGCACTGCCCTAAACCGTGAAACACCAGCCTCAGCACGACCCCCTACACTGCCTGAACACCACTGCACTGCCCTGAACCCTGAAACACCAGCCCCAGCACAACACCCTACACTGCCCGAACACCACTGCACTGCCCTAAACCCTGAAACACCAGCCCCAGCACGACCCCCTACACTGCCCAAACACCACTGCACTGCCCTAAACCCTGAAACAGCAGCCCCAGCACGACCCCCTACACTGCCCGAACACCACTGCACTGCCCTAAACCCTGAAACACCAGCCCCAGCACCACCCCCTACACTGCCCGAACACCACTGTACTGCCCTAAACCCTGAAACACCACCCCCTGCACCGCCCCCTACACTTCCCGAACACCACTGCACTGCCCTAAACCCTGAAACACCACCCCTGCATGACCCCCTACACTGCCCGAACACCACTGCACTGCCCTAAACCCTGAAACACCACCCTCTGCACCACCCCCTACACTGCCCGAACACCACTGCACTGCCCTAAACCCTGAAACACCACCCCCTGCACAGCCCCCTACACTGCCCGAACACCACTGCACTGCCCTAAACCCTGAAACACCACCCCCAGCATGACCCCCTTTACTGCTCGAACACCACTGCACTGCCCCAAACCCTGAAACACCACCCCCAGCATGACCCCCTACACTGCCCGAACACCACTGCACTGCCCTAAACCCTGAAACACCACCCCTAGCACGACCCCTACACTGCCCGAACACCACTGCACTGCCCTAAACCCTGAAACACCACCCCCTTCACGACCCCCTACACTGCCCGAACACCACTGCACTGCCCTAAAGCCTGAAACACCACCCCCAGCACGACCCCCTACACTGCCCGAACACCACTGCACTGCCCTAAACCCTAAAACACCACCCCCAGCACGACCCCTACACTGCCCGAACACCACTGCACTGCCCTAAACCCTAGAACACTACCCCCAGCATGACCCCCTACACTACCCAAACACCACTGCACTACCCTAAACCCTAAAATACTCCCCCAGCACGACCCCCTACACTACCTGAACACCACTGCACTGCCCTAAACCCTAAAACACTCCCCCCAGCACGACCCCCTACACTACCCGAACACCACTGCACTGCCCTAAACCCTAAAACACTCCCCCAGCACGACCCCTACACTACCTAAACACCACTGCACTGCCCTAAACCCTAAAACACTACCCCCGCATGACCCCCTACACTACCAAAATACCAATGCACTACCCTAATCCCTAAAACACTACCCCCGCACAACCCCTACACTACCCAAAGACCACTGCACTACCCTAAACTCTAAAACAATACCCCCGCACGACTCCCTACACTTCCCAAAGACCACTGCACTACCCTAAACCCTAAAAACTACCCCCAGCACGAACCCCTACACTACCCAAACACCACTGCACTACCCTAAACCATAAAACACTACCCCCAGCAGTACCCCCTACGCTACCCAAACACCACTGCACTACCCTAAACCCTAAAACACTACCCCCAGCAGTACCCCCTACGCTACCCAAACACCATTGCACTACCCTAAACCCTAAAACACTACCCCCAGCAGTATCCCCTACACTACCCAAACACCACTGCACTACCCTAAACCCTAAAACACTAACCCCAGCACGACCCCCTACACTACCCAAACACCACTGTACTACCCTAAACCCTAAAACACTCCCCCAGCACGACTCCCTACACTACCCAAACAGCACTGCACTACCCTAAACCCTAAATCTACCCCCAGCATGACCCCCTACACTACACAAACACCACTGCACTACCCTAAACCCTAAAACACTACCCCCTGCACGACCCTCTTCACTACCTAAACACAACTGCACAATTTGTTACAGGCGTTGCAACGCAGGCCTGTGGTGCTTACTGGAAGTACCTGGTGGGCTAGTTGGGCCCCAGGGACTCTCAGGATTCAAGGTGACCTAATCCCCCAACTTAAAACGCGCCACGGGGCGCGTTTGCACAGTGGTGAAGGGAGGGGCGGGGCCTCAGGTGACATGTGCGCAAACACGCCCTGTGGTGCGTTTTAAGTTGGGGAGTTAATTCCTTTGAATCCTGGGGGCCAACTAGCCCACCAGGTACCTTCAGTAAGCACAACAGAGTTGCGTTGCAGAGAGGTGAAAAAAGTGCGTGGCCTCGGAACGCCTCTCTGCAACTCAGCTCTGTGGTCCTAACTGTAGGTACCTGGGGGCTAGTTGGGCCCCAGGGACCCTCAGGATTCAAGGGGACTTAATCCCGCAACTTAAAACGCGCCACGGGGCGCGTTTGCACACATGTCACCTCAGGCCCCCTCCCTTCACCACTGTGCAAACGCCGCTCTGGTTAGTCAGAGTCAGTTACCACCAGTACCCGTCTGAAAAAGTTGTGGGCACAGGATGATTTTGCAACAAGGCCTCTTTCTGCTCCTCTGTTGGTTCTTTCTGCACATCTTTTGCTTCTTTCTGTGCGTTTTTCTTCTTTCTTCACATGTCCTACCTCTGTTGGCATAGTTAGAAACTAGCATTTAAAAAACCTTTGAAATTCACTTAAAAAATCATAGGTTTCAGGCACGTTATGGTTAGAAATTAGCATTTAAAAAACCTTTGAAATTCACTGAAAAAACCATAGGGTTCAGGCACTTTAGAGTTAGAAATTAGCATTTAAAAAACCTTTGAAATTCACTGAAAAAACCATAGGTTTCAGGCACGTTATAGTTAGAAATTAGCATTTAAAAAACCTTTGAAATTCACTGAAAAAACCATAGGTTTCAGACACGTTATAGGTAGAAATTAGCATTTAAAAAACCTTTGAAATTCACTGAAAAAACCATAGGTTTTAGGGACAGTTATAGTTAGTTGGACATTGCACTCGTACAAAACCCGTGAAATTCCCCTGTTATAGTTAGTTCAGCTAACTATAACTCGCGCCCCGCAATGCACTGCTGATGACGTCACATATTACATCACTCATGACATGGTCAGTGACATCACTGATGACATCACTGATGACATCTCAAATGACATCACTGATGACATCATCCATGTGATAATTTCATGCATCTTCTCACACCCTAACATAACTTTTGATACACCCACTCTAAATTACAGACTGCCATTCTCAAAACCATAGACACTCCAACACCAAAAACTACATACCCACTCACTGATTCTTAGGTCTACACACACATCCACTCACTCACCTGTACAGTCACTCATACTTACAGTCACTCAGTACAGGACTATCATATGCACTCATACACCTATATAAACACTCACACACCGCCACTCATCCATAGAGGTACTCACACACCTAGTCAGTCATGCAAAAAATTAATCACACACCCATTTACTCACCTATACAGTTATACACACACCAGCTCACTTACTCATACAAATACTAGCACATTCTTACCCTCTTATACAATAACTGATACAAGCACACACGCATCCATACAGCCACTCTCACAATAACACACTCTCACTTATAGCCATTTAAATACTCTAACACACAAATATACTGCCTTTTACATATGTAGTTACTCGCACATGTACCACTGAGATATACATTCACTCACTAACACACCCATACACACACTCACCCACCCAAGCAGTCCATCACAGATGCACTCTTGAAATCATGCACCCAGTGAATCACCCACTCACACATCTATGTATAGAGTCACACACACCCCACCCACACAAACACTCAGGCAGCCATACAGATACTCAGAGAACCAATCAATAACCCATATAGACACTCATGTAGCTATTCGCAAATCCATGCATCCACTTACACACCAACAAACAGACGGATACAGACATTCACACAGTTTAGTCACTAACCCATGCATTCAGTAAGATACGTTTAATCACTCACTTGTAGAGTCAGTCACTCACGTACTAAATCATCCATTCAGACACTTATACACCCACTCATTCTTCAATACGCCTTTCCCTATATATATTAAACATATTTAAACTTTACAGAAACACACAGTCACTGGATGATGTCATCAGTGATGTCATCAGTGATGTCATTTGAGATGTCATCAGTGATGTCATCAGTGATGTCACTGACCATGTCATGAGTGATGTAATATGTGACGTCATCAGCAGTGCATTGCGGGCGCGAGTTATAGTTAGCTGAACTAACTATAACAGGGGAATTTCACGGGTTTTGTACGAGTGCAATGTCCAACTAACTATAACTGTCCCTAAAACCTATGGTTTTTTCAGTGAATTTCAAAGGTTTTTTAAATGCTAATTTCTAACTATAACGTGTCTGAAACCTATGGTTTTTTCAGTGAATATATATATACATATATCTCAAATGAGATCACCGCATTCAGCAAAAGACCATCCAGCACTCCAAGGGGTACTAATCACTCGGATTTATTTTACTTGCAACGACAACATCTACGTGTTTCGGCAGCTTCACGCTGCCTTGTTCACGATGTAGGAGCGCCATTTTTTTCACATTAAAATAGTCAAATAATCAACAACAATAACGAAGGACTTAACCTTTCTTTGCACCATAGAAATCATCGCATCCCCACTGTGGGCGCCATCTTATAACATGTTTGTTTGAGCCATATATAAATGACTTTCAACGTTTTGCTAGTGTAATACATTCTGTTTAAACTCATTCAACAATTAATATTTATACGCAAAAACTCATGTATTCAATCATAAATTCTGAATTCATATATTACGCAGCAAAATTAATTACTTGCGTTATAATTCAGTACCTTATTATTCATTTATACCTTTACATGTCATTTGGTTTTATTTTTCTTTAGGTGTATGCCATTATAATCCTTCTTCTAATGGCAAACACACTGCAAATTTAAAGTGCTAGTGCTTAATTTAGACATTCACTTCATATTTAATCAGAAAAAGCGCTAGTGCTTTATATATACAGTACTCTCTCAAAAGTGCTAGTGCTTAAGTAAATATGAGTCACATTAATTTCAATTGATCTCAACATACTTCTTTACAGTACTAGATTATTCTAAAGTGCAAGTGCTTAATAGTATATTATTTGTATTAAAAACAACAAATACCATCATATACTTAACAATATACTCCTAAAAGCATTTTGTATTCCTATTTCATTATTTTCTACAAACTAATAAGTAAGAGAGTATTTCACTGTACTACGATAAATATAAAGTTCTATGTCTAAGGTGTTTGAATCTAAAGTGCCATTGTCCTTCGCTTTAATTCACATTAAAAAATAAACTGAAACTAAAAAACCAATGGTGCTAGACTGTGCTGACTCTTTCTATTTTCTTATTTTTACCTTATTCCCATCATCATCCTAATACAAGCAAGTATATAGATCCTCATCTACATTCAGCCCATGAGGTTCCTTGCTGTCAAACTCCAATATGAAATATGTTTCTAACCTACGGAGTTCCTTCTCCCTATTCCCACCTCTCTTCTTTCGTGGTACTTTGGCTATACAGCTGTACTGTAAGCCAATGGGATTACTCTGATGATGAGTTTGGAAGTGTCTAGCAATCGGATATGTCCTATCCTGATTGATAATTGCTCTCCGATGTTGCAAAATTCTTTTGTATACAGGCAAGGTGGTGCTCCCTATATAAATTGTCTCACAGGGACATTGTAGCATATAGACCACAAAACTTGATCTACAATTTAAAAGCCTTTAATCGTAATGGTTTTATTAAAAGATGTCTTAAAATGCGTACGAATCATTCCATGATTGCACGCCTTACATTTAAAACACTTCCTAAAACCCATTTTCTGTTGAAGCCATGTGGGGGCTCCCCCCCTCTTTTCTTGGTTTTCGCTCTTCACAATCCGATCTTTCAATGATTTCAACTTCCTATATACCACATCAGGATGTTTGCTCACTTTGGGGCCCAATATTGGATCACCTTTTACAAGATGCCAATGTTTATTTAGAATGGACCTCACCTCCTTATGTTGGATATTAAAAGTTGTTATAAATCGATGATTTACAGAACCCTGTTGTGATTTTTTATTTTTTCTCTGTTGGGTTCTGGACGGTTCAAATAGCACCCTTTGTCTTTCCATGTTCCTGGCTTTTGTAGCGGCCCCACGGATAACCTTAGGTGAGTACCCTCTCTGTAGGAACCTGCTGGTCATTTCCTGCTCTACTCTGCAATGCCATTCTATACTACTGCATGCTCCCCAAAGGGTATACTTCTGATGAGTGGTGCAGGGTGGGCGCTTTCCGCATGCAGAATAGTATTACCAGCTGTTGGCTTCCTAAAGATGGTTGTTTCTAGTTTTCCCTCCACTGGTCTTATTCTGATATCTAAAAAATCTATGGAGGTTGTACTATGATGTCCTACAAACTTTTAGTTTAGAGTATTTGAGTTAAGGTCCCTGATAAACATTTCTATGTCCGTCTCCGTGCCCTGCCACAGCACAAAAATATCATCTATGAACCTTACCCATAATAGGACATGTTCCGACCATCGTTCCAGTGACGACCCACCGAGCACCTGCTCCTCCCACCAGCCTAGATGTAAATTAGCATAACTGGGGGCGAAGCAGGTGCCCATGGCGTCCCTTGTTCTTGCTGGAACAATTCTTCACCAAATGAAAAAATATTCTTAGTCAGGCACCATTTCATCATTTCTAGAATCATTTGATTGTGCTTTGAAAATCTCATAGGTCTTCGATTTAGAAAATATTCAGTGGCCTTCAAACCATCAATGTGCCTTATGCTAGTATATAAAGTAGCAATATCAAGAGTCATTAAAACCATAGTAGTCTCATTCCATCGTATATCATAGATACATTTTAAAAAATCAGTTGAATCTTTGATATATGATGTCAATGTTCTTACAATAGGATTTAAAAAGTAGTCAATGTATTTAGATGTATTTTCAAATATGCTGCCACATGAAGATATTATTGGTCTCCCTGGTGGAGTGGTGGAGCTTTTATGCACCTTCGGGAGCATATAAAAGACCGTTAACACTGGATTTTCTTGTTTAATGAATTTGTTCTCATCCCAGCTTAACAGTTCTTGATGTTTCCA
The DNA here is from genome assembly GCA_963921515.1 of Calotriton arnoldi. Taxonomy (NCBI): domain Eukaryota; kingdom Metazoa; phylum Chordata; class Amphibia; order Caudata; family Salamandridae; genus Calotriton; species Calotriton arnoldi. Next base: position 700,280 of record CAWUFW010006521.1, on the reverse strand, counting down.
CAGCTCAAGTCTTGAAAAGAATTGTTCTTTCACCACTTCATATTCTTTTATGCTAATTCTTCAATAGCATTCTGTGTCATTCAATTGGCTGAGGGCCTCCTTCTTATATAACTCACGACCCCACAGCACAACATTTCCTTCTTTATCCGAAGGTTTCACCAATACTCCATCTTCTTTTAGAATTCTTTCCACAGTTTTTTGTATTAAAGCTTTTTTAGGATTGATCTTTTTCTTTTGTTGCGTTATTTTATAATACACATTTTTAAGATCTTTCGTTACATTCTCATTGAAGATGTCCAGGTTATCTCGTGCTGACTGTGGTATAAATCTTGAGGATGGACGAAATGGGGCAATGGGGAAATATATTTATTTGTTATATTTTTATATTATTTAAAGATTTGGAAATTATAGTATAAGTAGAAATATTTGTTTAATTGTTTTTAAGTAGATATATGTAAATATATATATATTAATTATTATATATGTGTATTTAACTTTTTTAATTACGTTTATTTGTTATATTTGTTAAAATATATCTTAAATCTATTTTAATTTTTTTAATGAATGTTACTATTTAATATATTTTATATTTATTATTTTAATTTATATATTTAAAAAAACAATAGTTAATACAATGATATTTATTACATCGATATTTTTTTCTGATATTTTTTACTTACGATTATAAGTATAGGATGATGATATTTTTGACATCGATATTGTGATCACTGTGGGCCTCATTAGGATGGCGGTCGGATCCATTCGGGAACGGGACCGCCTGACTATAAGTTGGTGGTCCCGTAAGCTGAATTAGGCGGGTGCTTCGGGCTGCAGCACACGCCTCAGTACAAAAAAAAGACATTACACATATCGCTGCACTACGTGGCAACATGGTGCAGGGATATGTAGGGGGTCACCATGGGCCCCCACAAGGGCCCATGCCGGAGGCCCAAGGGGGAAGTGGGGCCAGCTACGGGCCCCCAATGTCCCTTTCCGCCTGCCTTTTCATGGCAGGTTCACCGCCATGAAAGGACAGGCGGAAAGGAACATTGTAATACCTACGGCGGTGCCTAGCAGGCACCGCCACAATTGTAGGTATTACATGCCTTCTGACTCGGATCCGTGGCGGTCGGTCTCTCCGACTGCCAACCATCAGCCCGCCATCCTAATGTGGCGGGCGGAAAACACCATTACGATGGCGATGGGACTGCCACCGACGGGCTGTCAGTGGCGATCCCACTGTCATCGTAATCAGGCCCTATATTTTGGTGTGGGGATATTTTGAGGGTTGATATTTTGTCAGGCAACCCATTATCAACACAAGAGGTAAAGCATAAGGCCATTTTAGAGATGTCGAGGCACATACTTTAGCCAACCTAGATTTCAAGCTAGCGTTAACCTGCTCCATGACACCAGAAGCCTCCAGTCGATAACTGCAATGTAGTCTCCGTCCCACTTGTTAAACTGCAGATAACAATTTTAGGATCTCATAATTAAAATGAGATCCTCGGTCTGACTCCAAAGAAGTTGGAAATCCGAATCTTGGGATAAGTTCCCTCAACAGTAATTTGGCCACTGTGAGACTGTCACACCTTCTAGTGCGATAAGCTTCTACCCACCGAGAAAATATCTACACCACCACCAGAATATACCTCAGTCCATTACAAACAGGCGTCTCAACAAAGTCCAACTGCATCCAATTAAATGGTCCTCCTGACCTTCCAATACTGACTCAGAGTAACTGCGGTCCTTTTACCCACATTCAACTGTTGACAGGTCACACACCAATGACACAACGCCTCAGCAATCACTCGAAATTTGGGGCTAAACAACGTCTGCCTAAACAACCTCACCATCGCATCCCTTCCCATATGTGTGGGTCCATGAATTTGCCTTGCCATCGGATGTAATAAACTATTGGGCAACACTGGTCTCCCATCTTCTGATACCTAAATGTCGTACTCCCTCTTTACACATCTTGCCCTGATCCAGCCCGATTGTTCTTCCTCAGAAACCTCCTCCTGCAATCTCTTCACCTCATCCAAAGTATCAGCAACTGTCATCAACAGGTTGAGATCGGTCTCATTGTTCTGTTTATTGGCGTTCTCCCCATTGAAACTTCAAGCATTCATGACTGCCTTAATGTCACTGAACTATGCAACTGAACTATGCAACAGGCTGACACCTGTTGCAGCAATGGATTTGAGACATCCAGACAACGCAGATTCTACTGGATATAGAGTAACTGAGAAGTATGCTACTGGTCTACGGGCACCTCCATGGTTCTGTGTCAGCACTGAGAGAGCACAGTCCTCCCTTTTATGACAAACGAACGAAAAACGCTTTGTTGTAATCAGGCAGATCGGTCTCATTGTTCTGTTTATTGGCGTACTCCCCATTGAAACTTCAAGCATTCAGAGCACAACAGCGTGCAACTTCATGAGAGTATCCTTTCCAAAGAGTGGCATAATAATTTCCTTTACAATGAGCAGGACACCTAACAATTGCTACCTCCTGCGGCAACTATAAAGCCTCCAACAGTTTTCTTACAACCTTCCCATTATGGATGGGTGATCCTGATGAGGTCATAAAACCTCTCTGAGACCATAACTGCCCAAGGTCATGCACTACCTCAAAGCCATGCTTACTGTCAGTGAATATCGTCACCCTCAGTTGGTCTGAGACACAGCATGCTCCAGTCAGGGAAATCCATTTGGCCACTTGTGCGGAGAACACTCCTTGGAGACAAGCAGCTTCTACCACCCCTGAGGCAGTACTGAGAGCATAGGCAGCCCTCAGATTCCCTTCATGATCCCTTAAATATCAGCTATCCACAAACAGGATTTTGCAAGACTCTGTTAATGGCTCGTCAGCAATATCAGAACGTGGCTTGTTGCATAGTTCAGTGACATTAAGGCAGTCATGCTCTCCCTTGGTCTCTTTCCCATCATAATCAGGCAATGGTAATAAAGTGGCAGGGTTGAGAATTCAAAGTGACGTTCTCTGCTGCCAGGATGGCTTATAACGTGTAAGCCTACTGTTTGTCATATGCTGAGTTCATGTTCTTGTTAGAAAAAGTTCCACAGAGTGCGGAATGTAAACAGTAAGCGGAGGACCCATCACGATGCCTTTGCATCAATCTAGGCTGACACCTGTTGCAGCAATGGATTTGAGACATCCAGACAACGCAGATTCTACTGGATATAGAGTAACTGAGAAGTATGCTACTGGTCTACGGGCACCTCCATGGATCTGTGTCAGCACTGAGAGAGCACAGTCCTCCCTTTTATGACAAACGAACGAAAAACGCTTTGTTGTAATCAGGCATTCCCAGCGCTGGAGCAGGACAGAGGCTCTCTCAACTCCAGGAAAGTATTCAAGCAATCATTGTCCCAGGACACCAGATTAGACAAATTCTTGTGTGTCAACCTCTGGAGAGGTTTGGCCACTAGTGAAACACTGGGTAGCCTCTGGCAACATTAGCCCACCATTCCCGAAAACATCCTGACTTCCTTCTGTGTACGCGGCTGATTCATTTGCATGATCGCCGATATTCTCTCCTGCAACACTTTCCTGACACCTTTTGCAGTTCGATGTCCCAAATATCAGACTTTAGTCAGACAGTACTACAACTTACTCGGGGACACCTTATGATCATTCTCAGCCAGATGGTTCAACAAAGCAATGGTATCGATTCTGCAAGGGTCCTGAGTATTCGAGGCAACCAAGAGGTTGTCAATATACTGCACGAGGACTGAATTACAGGGCCTTACCAGAGACTTGAGATTTTTCTTCAAAATCTGATTAAAGATAAAAGGACTTTTTGCATACCCTTGTGGGACATGCCATCACTTTAAAATACAATCCCCCAGCCTAAACGCAAACAAAAATTGGCTTCTTTCATGCAAGGGGACCAAAAAAAAGACCTGGTAAAGATCAATAACAGTGAACCATTTGGCCTCACATGGAATCTGAAACAGTATTACAGATGGATTCGATACCACGGGAGAGCAAGGAACCACATTATTTATTTTGCGGAGATCCTGCACTATGTGGTACTTACCGCTAGGCTTCTGTAAGCCCAGAATAGGAGAGTTGCATGGACTCCCCAGGATCTCCCTCAAAATGCCTTGCTCAATCATGGACTCGATCACAGGCATGATCCCAGCTATTGTCTCGGGTGTCAAATTGTATTGTGGAGTTCTCATATATTCTGCATTGGGCTTAATTTGTATATGGATGGCCTCAGCTCCTTTGAGTCCAGTGTCCTTTTCCGTAAAATTCCAAACTGCACTTGTGGCAGGTCCTCTACCGACAGTAAGGGAAACAATGAAACACCCAGATCTTGATTTGCCAATTTAAACGCAACATCCTCATCCTTGGTCTGAATTTCAATGCCCCTTGGAGTGCAATATATAGTGCAGTTTAACTTGCACAACAGATCTCATCCCAACAGACTCACAGGACTCAAATCACACACCACAAATTGATGGTTGTCCTCAAGGGTCCCTATCTTCACAGGTATTTCTTCTGTCAAGGGGTTTGACAATTTCTTGTTTGCAACACCTACAACTTAGATCATTTTTCCCGAGAGGGGTAGGTTGGAAGCTTCTGCTGTTCTCACAGTTGAGTGGGTAGAACCAGTGTCGACCAAAAAGGTGACATTGTGACCATCTACAGCAGCATTGACATAAGGTCCACTCTGTTCTACCTCTAAAGCTGCCCCAAGCGTACAGTCTTCCTCCCCTCTCAGGCACCGTCATAATGACTGATCGGTGCCAGAGTCATTGAAAGCCTCAAACATGGGATACTGCTGAAATGGAGCATTACTAAAAGAGACATTCTGCAAAGCTTGTGGTGGCATCGGAGGCTGCGGCACCGGCATCACAGGGCCTTGGGGTTCTCCCATAGCTCGGGACCTGGGCCTGGACACATTCTGAGACTGTGCAACATTGCCCTGGGGCTGATTAGACGCCCCATTCTGATCTTGATTCGCAGGATTTAGACAACATTCATGCTTCCAATGCCCCACCCTATTACAATAGTAACACGGGCTGGTTTTCTTTAAGGTAGCTACATCCACTCCAGTTTTTGGGTCTGTTGGGACAACCCTGCCTCTTCCTTGCACCTGCATTCCTCCATCATGTTGCATCTGAACTCCTTGTTGGTACAGTCCGGTCATAGGAACAACGTTTCTGCTATAGGGTTGAGCCTGACCCCATCTCTGAACAGCCTTCATCTGCACTAACATCAGCTTCTCCTTCATCCTTTTATGTCTCATGCCAATTTCATAACTGTAATATTTGGCATAACGCATAATTTCATCAATGGACTTGTTCTGCCAAAAAAGTATATGCTGTTGGATCATTAAGCTAATTTCAGTTCGCAACCCTGTCACAAATTTAGGGGCCAATTACGACTTTGGCAGTGCTGCGCATACTCTGCGCCAGCTCACCACCGCCAAAGCCGTGAAGGGAACACCCGCTATATTACGAGTTGAACTCGTGTCTGGCTAGCTTTTCCTGTCTTTTCTTTTGGCATTCCCACGGCGGTGCCCTGAAAATGGGCACCGCAATGGGAACGCAAAAGAAGTTCCAGAAAGGCATGGACTATGAAGTCCATGCCGCCCTGAAACTTGGGGTGCATGCAAACAGGGTGGACCCATGTTGTGCCCCCTGAATGCATTCCCATGGCAGTGGGGGCATGGGGCCCTGTAGGGCCCCCTTTGTTTCCCCTCCGCCAGCTTTTTCAAGGTGGTGAGCCCGCCATGAAATGGCTGGCAGAGGGGAAACTCATAATATGCTCGGCGGACCGCGGCGGTCCAGCCTTGCATATTATATAGGCCCTCTGCGCTGCGCAATCGCCAGGAAACAGCGGTTTCCTGGTGCAGCCGGTGCACTGGTGGCCGGTCCTAAAAGCTGCCTCGTAATGCGGCCGCTGCAGGACCGTCACCGCTGCACCACTGCACCACAGCGAGTACGGCGGTCAATGATCGTTGTACTCATAATCGGCCCCTAAGATACAAATTGTCACATGTCCTTTGTTTAAAGGGAATCTATCCCACAGCACTGATTAAAAGCCTGTAAAAGTCTCTCATAGTAAGCGTGAATTGTCTCCTTAGGTTCCTGTGTGGTTCTGTCAATCTTACCCCAAATAACATATTGCCGAGCCACCTTAGCCTTCAACCATGTAATCACTTGATCATATTTTTTCATCACCATCGGTGATGAACCATGCATCACTGGCCATTCTATAGCTATTTTACATGCCCACCACAAATCGCTCTGAACTACAATTTCAAATAGCGTATTAAGGTCAATCCATAATACCTTTGAGATTTTCACAAAACGATTGACCTGTTTGTACCAGTACAGGTTTTTCTCTCAGTCTCGGGAAGGCATTGGTAAATGCAGCTACATCACCCCAACTCCAAGGCACATATACATATCCTCCACTTGGCACCTCTCTTAAAGGAAAAGCTTGAACACTTGCTCCCTTCTCTTTAAAATCCTTCCTTTTTGCCCATCTCTCTTCCCACTTATCCAAAGTGCTCCAAATTCGAATGCACAATATTAGTTCATGAATCTGTGTTTTAAGTCCTGGCACTCTCAAGTTCTCTATGTCTTGATCACTAAAGGCATGCCGATGGTTCTTCTGCAATGCCTTAGTCCATTTCATGTCAACCTCAAACTTACTGGCCAGTTCAGATAACTGTGTGTGTGCCTCTCATGCCCTACTAGTATCATCTTTACTCTAGAACAACAATTCATACTGTTGATAAAAATCTATTTGATAAAGCTTTAATGTTCCACTTAGCATTGCATCCAACTCAGTCTTCAACTTGAGCACGTCCACCAAATCCACCTTTATGGCAGACTTAATAGTTCCCTCACTCTGCTCTGTACTCTGACTCTCATTAGGGTTGCTTCATTCTTTCAACCATTTCTCTAAGTCCAAAATATTAAATAAGCTCTGGCTCTCAGGTGATTTCTGTGTGTTCCCGGTTACTTGGGGTGTGCTATTACACACTCTCGAAAGAGTCTCCTACACAGGCATGTCTAACCCTGTTACCTCAGAAAGGGGCCTGACAGTTCCAGACCCAATTTGGACTGCAAAAGAATCCAGAATGCGCAGTCGCTGCACAAGAAGTGCTTGTGTTTACTGGAGTCAGTGGAACAAATCTCACATGGGAATTCTCTGTTCATTCCTGTGGTGTCCCCCCCTCTGTAACTACGGGTTCTCTCTGACTTTCATTCCCAATTGAATTTGGATCATAAATGGGGACAAGAGGACCTATAGTAACTGGTACTGTAAGAGCATCCTGAATCCTTGTTACAGGATTGGAATTGCAATGTCCTGAAACTTCTGAAGCATATGCCCTCACCTCCTCTCTTGCCACGTTTTGTGTCATCCCAGTCGATATAATTCCCACAACACCCGACTCAGAAGCCATAGGTGCCAAGACACTTACAGAATTAATTGTGACTTCCTGAACTTCCCTATTTTCAAAAGATGACTGACTATATGGAGGTGGACGTTCAGCTAACAATCCGTCCAACAGCCTGTCACTTGCATCGCTGCGAGTGCGGTGGTCAATGGTCGTTGTACTCATCGGCCCCTAAATACAAATTGTCACATGTCCTTTGTTTAAAGGGAATCTAACCCACAGCACTGATTAAAAGCCTGTAAAAGTCTCTCATAGTAAGCGTGAATTGTCTCCTTAGTTTCCTGTGTGGTTCTGTCAATCTTAACCCAAATAACATATTGCCGAGCCACCTTAGCCTTCAACCATGTAATCACTTGATCATATTTTTTCATCACCATCAGTGATGAACCATGCATCACTGGCCATTCTATAGCTATTTTACATGCCCACCACAAATCGCTCTGAACTACAATTTCAAATAGCGTATTAAGGTCAATCCATAATACCTTTGAGATTTTCACAAAACGATTGACATGTTTGTACCAGTACAGGTTTTTCTCTCAGTCTAGGGAAGGCATTGGTAAATGCAGCTACATCACCCCAACTCCAAGGCACATATACATATCTTCCACTTGGCACCTCTCTTAAAGGAAAAGCTTGAACACTTGCTCCCTTCTCTTTAAAATCCTTCCTTTTTGCCCATCTCTCTTCCCACTTATCCAAAGTGCTCCAAATTCGAATGCACAATATTAGTTCGTGAATCTGTGTTTTAAGTCCTGGCACTCTCAAGTTCTCTATGTCTTGATCACTAAAGGCAAGCCGATGGTTCTTCTGCAATGCCTTAGTCCATTTCATGTCAACCTCAAACTTACTGGCCAGTTCAGATAACTTTGTGTGTGCCTCTCACGCCCTACTAGTATCATCTTTACACTAGAACAACAATTCATACTGTTGGTAAAAATCTATTTGATAAAGCTCCAATGTTCCACTTAGCATTGCATCCAACTCAATCTTCAACATGAGCATGTCCACCAAATCCACCTTTATGACGGACTTAATAGTTCCCTGACTCTGCTCTGTACTCTGGCTCTCATTAGGGTTGCTTCGTTCTTTCAATCATTTCTCTAAGTCCAAAATATTAAATAAGCTCTGGCTCTCAGGTGATTTTTGTGTGTTCCCGGTTACTTGGGGTGTGCTATTACACACTCTCGAAAGAGTCTCCTACACAGGCATGTCTAACCCTGTTACCTCAGAAAGGGGTCTGACAGTTCCAGACCCAATTTGGACTGCAAAAGAATCCAGAATGCGCAGTCGCTGCACAAGAAGTGCTTGTGTTTACTGGAGTCAGTGAAACAAATCTCACATGGGAATTCTCTGTTCATTCTTGTGGTGTCCCCCCTCTGTAACTACGGGTACTCTCTGACTTTCATTCCCAATTGAATTTGGATCATAAATGGAGACAAGAGGACCTATAGTAACTGGTACTGTAAGAGCATCCGGAATCCTTGTTACAGGATTGGAATTGCAATGTCCTAAAACTTCTGAAGCATATGCCCTCACCTCCTCTCTTGCCACGTTTTGTGTCATCCCAGTCGATATAATTCCCACAACACCCGACTCAGAAGCCATAGGTGCCAAGACACTTACAGAATTAATCGTGACTTCCTGAACTTCCCTATTTTCAAAAGATGACTGACTATATGGAGGTGGACGTTCAGCTAACAATCCGTCCAACAGGCTGTCACTTGCATCGCTATCACTGTCCTCATGCCCTTCCCTCCTTCCTTCTCCTTCCTTTTTACTCCCAATATTGCTTCCTTCTCTCATCAATGCAGGATATAACTTTGCTCCCTCAATCATATCTACTTTCCATCTCTTTTGCTTCTCATCCCATTCTGCATCTTGGTAAGCAAGCATTGCTTTTTTCATCTTCCCCTGATATCGATCTCTCTGCTTTGCATATGCTGCACACATCCATGCATCAAGTGCTTCAAATTGAGTGGGTCTAGGTGATTGCTTATTAATTATTAATTATTCTCAAATTAAATGTGCCATAGTGAGGAAATGCCAATTCTCAGTAACCTTGTGCCAATTTTTAAGCCAAATAATAGTGTGAAGCCCTACATTCCTCGACATATAATGAGCTGGTGTATCCTCTAGTGGCACCTCTTTGCCCTCTCTAGTAGGAACATGCACATCTCCTCTAACCTTCTCTCTGATCACTTCAAAACACCTAATTTTACCTTTCTCGTTAGCAATACACAATTCAACTTCAAATTTAAATCCTCAGAGTTCCAACAACAAAACAATTTCAAATTTTGAGCCGACCTACCCCAGCGCAGTATTACACCAACCGACCTATCCCAGCGCGGCACACTCTGACATCACCCTTGATGTTCTCAATGCGCTCCTTAATCCTTGCAGAGGCTCAACATGCTTCACAAATATTTTGTACACTCACTCATGCACTCACTTCAATTATAAACAATTGTCTGCTTTTCAGAAAGATTCGATAGAATACACTAGTCCAAAGAATTCGCACACAGGCATCTACAATGAAACCGCGACCAGCGGGGATTCATCTGAAACAGTATTGTTTTTTGCTGTGCAAAAAGTCCACCTCACTATTCACAATTGTCCCATTCACACAAAGTTCCCTGTCTCAATTGGGCTTTCAACGACATCTAATGACAAACCCCCACAAAATACAGCAGATAAATACAACACGGTGTCTTCTACACCTTACTATATATCCAGGGATATTAGGCCACGTCGTACCCAATAACAACTTCGACAATAACTTGTCACCACATTCAAGTGACTCTCACGTCCCCACCAGACATCACACAACCAATTTTTCACAGCAATCTAGCATAACTGTCACACACACACAACCCTACTAATACTCACTTCTCCTCTGCCACTGGGTTCTCCGTATGTTATGTTATGTTAAGATGACTTGTAGAGCGCACAGCTGCCCCAGCAACGGGGCGTCCCGGCGCTGAGCATAGTAGCAACTGACAGCAAGTATCCATCCTGAAAAGAGAGAAAAGAAAAGGGCCAGAGGAGACATAGTGGTATGTCACTGGAACTCCTCTTGTCCTCCAATTCTCAATGTAGACTCTAGGCTAGGAACACCAGGGTAGGGCTCTAGAGCCATTTTAGATTTGATTCTAAGTTTTCTCTTACTTCAAGTGCAGAACCATCCTCTGTAGCTACCATCTGGGAAAGCTGGAACCCATCCTCCTCAACAATATGTTCAATGGTCCTTCTTATGTAGCATTAGAGGTAAAGAGAAAACTTATTTTGCAGTATCTAAATCTCAAATTCCAAACTATTGAAGTAAGAACTCAGATCGACAGCTATATTCAGATTAGTATGTTTATTTCAAATTCTGAAAAAGATTAATGGACACTAATCTTAGCATTATGGTGTAAAAATACAGAGTAAATAGGATGAAGCCAAATCTCCGGAACTGGTTCACCCTATATAACAAAAAATTACACAACTAACTTTAACACCACAATATATGTTATAGGGAGACAAAAAGGCACATTGGATTGAATCAAAATTCCATGCATTAGCCCTATAAATCCCTAACTGTCCCTACACTACCTTTAAGTGAAAATCCTTACCTGAAGAAAGTTTCAGCTGAGATGGAAAGAAGAAATAAAAAGGTGTCAGCCTTTGGAGCCTCCTAAGCATTACTCCAACCTGGGTCATGTAGCATGAAGACACAAAGCCAAAGATGAGGTCTGTACCTCAAGATGTCCTAAAGCAGAAGTGTTAGCTGTCCCTAACTACGTTACAACATAAGCAATCACCGAATTAAGGCATGCCCTATAGTGTTACTGGTATTTTTCCATTATTCCAACATCCTCCTGCTTCCATTCTCCACCCACATGTTCACACGTTAGGGTATTTCATAGGTCCTCAGTGCCATCTCCTTCTCCCATGAGATCTTGTCCCCCATTCATTATCGCATTTCTTTTTCTCAGTCCTCTCTATCTACAAGGAACGATAACTCTTCTCCCAACTAATGAGGCCTTGTACACCTGCAGTGGGAGCACAAGATAGAATGCGAATTCAAACGTTAGCTGAAAAATAGAGTGAAAATACACTTCAGGCCTACAATTAGGCTAAATTAACAACGCGCAGGTTACATTATGTGCGCCCTTCTACAAGCAAATAAGTTATCCTTTCAAAGTATAATTCAACAGTTATAAACCGCAAAACCATAAACATTAGCATTAGTGTTAGCAAACCACATTAAGGGGCTGATTACGATACGGCCCGTAAAGGCTCCGACCGTAGGGCCGCATCGTAATGGGCCGGTCGGTTTACTTTCCGACCGCCTCATTATGTTGGAGACGGTCCGAAAGTAAACCAGACGGTCATTCCGGCTGGCTTCGGAAGGGCTCGGAGAGCCCGTCCGCCAGTCGGAATCCGGCCTGTAATCTAACCCTGGGCGGGTAACTACACTCCGCCAGCGGAGTTTATGTAGTTTTGCCTACTCCGCGTTCCCTTGCGAACGCGGAGTTCAGGCAAAACTACAACTCCATGGCGGAGCGTAGTTAGCCGGCCCCTCCACCCTCCCAAATGAATTAAAATTAATTAAAAGGCACTTACGTGCCCCGTGGCTGCCTCCTCCTGGACATCGCCGCTCTCCTGCCTCCTCCTCACTGTCCTGCTTCACTGATAACCCCTACGTTGTACGTCTTGCGAGTGCGCATCCAGGTATCCAGGCACTGAGAACCCTGCTGCTTGGGAGGGTTTCGTCTAACAGCCAGGTCATGAGTCCTTTTCTAAATTCCAACAGAGAGGATGAGGTCAAGAGGTGAAGGGGGAGGTCGTTCCAGGACTTTGCAGCGAGGTAGGAGAAGGAGCATCCTCCACTGTTGCTTCAGTGGATGCTGGGGGTGTGCGCGAGGGAAAGGGAGACAGAGCACAGGCGTCTTGAGGGTTGGTGGAAGTTCAGACGATGGTTGATGTACACTGGTCCTTGGTTGTGTTGGTCTTTGTAGGTGTGGATCAGTATCTTGAATTGACATCTCTTCTGAAAGGTCAGCCAGTGGAGCTTCTTGAGGTGAGGGGTGATGTGGGTTAGCTTTGGGAGGTCGAGGATGGGTCTGGCTGCTGAATTCTGTTTGGCCTGCAGTTTCTTCAGGAGGTGCAAGGTGATTCCTACATAGTGTCCATTGCCGGAGTCCAGCCGGCTGGTGACTAGGGCTGGAGTGATGGTTTGTTTAGTGTTGACTGGGAATCATTTGAAGATCTTACAGAGCATGCAAGGAGTGAGAGAGCAGGCGGAGAAGACTGTGTTGATCTGGCTTTTCATGATGAGCTTACTGTCCAGGATGATGCCAACGTTGCGGGCATGGTCTGTCAGAGTAGATGAGGGTCCTAGTTTGGAAGGCCACCAGGAGTCATTCCACAGGGAGGTGTTTTTCCCAAAGATCAACACTTCTGTTTTGTCTGTGTTGAGTTTTAGGCAGTTGTCTTTCATCCAGTCAGGTTACATTGAGCGTGCTTGCGGTGTGTACAGTGCTGTACACTAGAGAAATTTGGGAACTTTATATAGACATACTAAGTGTGCTTGCAATGTATATGCTGTTGTATTCCTGAAGAAAGCACACATTGTATCCGGTTACACAGAGTGTTTTCACAGTGTATGAATAACGCTACATTTGAGAGTGCAGCACTAAGTCCCTGTAAATGGCGATTTCAGAGAATAGTGCTCCCAGAGGTTGGTGATCAGGAATGGTGTTCGCAGAGATGGGTGCTCAAATTGATTTGTGCAATCATAGAATGGTACTCTCACAGGGATGTGCTGTTATAGAATGATTGTTGTACACATTTGTGCTCACAGAAAATGGCCCTCCTATAGGTTTGTGCTGTCACAGAATGGTGTTCGCACAGATTTGTCCTCTTATTAGTTTTGTGCTCACATAAATTGGTGCTTACATATGTTGGTGCTCATCTTTGTTTATGCTCATAGATTGGTGCTCATGTTGGTTGGTGCTCATATATATTGTTGCAAACATTTGTTTGTGCTCACATAGATTGGCACACGTTGGTTGGTGCTCACATATACTGGTGCTCACATACGTTTGAACTCACATAGATTGGTGCTCACGTTGATTGGTTCTCACATATCTTGACGACTACGTAGAATGGTGCGTACATAAATTGCTTCTCACACATTAATGCTAACATATATTTATACTCAGATTGGTGCTCATGTCTATTGCTGAGCACATTAATTTGTGCCCACATACACTGGTTCTCACATTGGTTGGTGATCACATATATTGGTATTGACATACTTTTGCTCTCTTATATAAATTTGGGCTCATGGTGGCTGGTGCTCATATATATTGGTGCTCACATACGTTTGTGTTCACATAGACTGGTGCTCTCTTATATTTATTTGTGCTCACATTCGTTTGTGCTTACATACATTGGTGCTTACTATAGTTGGTGCTCACATATATAGGTGCTCACATAAGCTTGTGTTCACATACATTGGTGCTCTTACATATTGCTGCTCACATTCGTTTGGGCTCACATTGGTTGGTGCTTACATATACTGGTGCTCACATATGTTTGTGCTCAAATTGGTGCTCACAATAGTTGGTGCTCACATATTTCAGTGCTCACATTGTTTAGTGCTTGCATTGATTAGTGCTTACATATACCTCTGCTCACATATTTTTGCGCCTATACATTGGTGCACAGGTTGGTTGGAGCTCACATATATTGTTGCTCACATACCTTTGTGTGCATTTATGTTAGTGCTCATATACATTTGTGCTCACATGGATTTGTGACCACATATATTGGTGCTCACATGGATTAGTGATCACAAATATGTATGATACCATTATTACTGCCCACAAGAGCTGGTGCTCACTGGCATCAGTACCCCCAAAAGTGAAAGATGATAGACCAGGGGTCTTCAAACTGGGGGGGCGGGCCCCCCTAGGGGGGGTGTCAAGTGATCCCTGGGGGGGCGCTAGCCTCTGGCCAAAGGAAGCATTATGCTGATAACAGTCCTTTATTTTCAGCAGAAGAAAATGAGCGGCAGTAAGCCACTCTGTAATGGGCCATCAGCAACAACTATTTGTCATTTAGATTCTGGCTGGGAGAAGGTGTCAAAAGGAAAGGGACTCCAAGTATTCTTTAAATCCCACACCCCCATTTCCAATAATCACACTGTGGATGCTTTAACATGTTAGAAAGGCCTGCCTGACCAGAATAGTACATTTGGCAATCAAGTATTTGACTGCATTTCTAAAACGGTAAAATAACTGCAATGTTTAAATACGTCTATACATATTTAAACATTGCCAGTTTAATAGAATGTGAAAAATTGAGGGGGGCCCCGTTGATTTATTTTCCTCCCTGAGGGAGCGCGGCATTAAAACGTTTGAAGACCACTGTGATAGAGGGATGTTCCTACTCAAATGTGCTGATGATTACACTCTGTTTCAGCAACAAGATATAGGGCCTCACTACGATGTTGGGAAGACTTACGTCCGCCTGACACCATTGCGGAATCACGACCGACCGACCTTCGGTCAGCGGTCCCGACCCCAGTATTACAATGCGACCGCACATGGTGTGGTCACATACTCCCATTTCTCTGTGGGAGCTTGTGCTGCGGCCGTAAATCGGCTGTAGCACAAGCTCCCATAGAGAAATGGGAGAATCTGTTCAGCCCTGCACCGTGTGGCAGGCACCTCAAGGTGCCTGTTACACGGTGCAGGGATTAACGGGGGGCAGGCCCCCAATCAGAGGCCGCAGGGAGAAGGGGGCCCTGCTAGGAGCCCCCAAAGTCACTTTCTGACAGGCTTTCCATGTCGGAAAGCCCGAAATGGAAAGCCTGTCGGAAACCAACATCGTAATCCCGACCGTGAAAACTCCATCCATAGGGATTACAGTGAGGCCTCCGACTGGTCGGTGGGCTCCTTGAGCCCGTCGGAATACAGCCGGAATGACCAGCGGGTTTCACTTCCGACCGCCTGCATTGTAATGCGGCGGTCGAAAGTGAAACCTACGATGTGACTGTGAAAGCCTCCGACCTGTGGTCGGAGGCTTTCCAAGTCACATCGTAATGAGGCCCACAGTGTTTGATGCTCACAGCTCATGCGTACAAGACATTCAAAGTGGAACTAAATCACAAATGTGCCAAAGTAGCCTCGTTTTCAAAGTATATCCTAGAGAGTTAGGTTTTTAAACCCAATAGGGGTGCCATCACATGATGGCCTATGCTCAGATGAAGCTGGGTGCGTTAGCAGCCTACGATGACTACAATATGGATGAAAGCAGGAGTGCACACTTTCTAAGAGATTACTCAAGAATCTGAACCATGGCGAGTGGGGGCTGGGTCTGTGGGGTTTCCTCAGGTGATTTAAGACCCAGTGTGTTTTTTTTGGGTTAATATGCCATACTATATAAAACAAACACATTCATTAAGCCACTTCTCTAAACAGTTTTTTTAAATAAAATTGTTATTCTATTTTTCTCTACACCTACTATAGTTATAGCAAACTAAATCATGGTGTGACTTGAAAAAGTTCTACTTGTTAGGTCTTTCCCGAGACTGCGCATGGGCTGTCGCTTGCAAGGCATTTTGTTTACTTATAAAGGGCTTAGTGCCCACCTATTGCTTATTATTGTTTGTCTTCATCGTCACTAGCCCTTTTTTGCTTAACTTATAGCCATGCTGCACAGCAGCTACACTGCTGTACAACATAGCTAAAAGACATTGACAAAGTCAATAGCTCCCTATATGTGAGACCTATTGGATTTGCCAATGATTGTTTTTTATGTCTTGGGCAAGGGAACCTTTAGGCTGTACCAGGGCAAATCAGCCATTCTCTTTTCTTCTCACCCAGGCAGCTTTTGGAAGACATAGACATGGGCCATGAAATATAAAGACATCCCCCAGATCCTTATTATCGGGGTGGGCGATAAATTGCGCTCTGCCTGCGGAGTTGGTGGAGTTTTGGAGTTGCAGCCAAATTCCACCAAACGCTGTGTGACAGAGTTTTTTCTTGCTTGTGTCTCGCCAATGGTAAATTGGCATCCCCCAGCTTGATTTTTGGGCACTAGGAAGGTACCCAATGAGATTTACCCAATGCAGGTAGTCGCGACCATTCGTGGTGAGAAAGCTGCCGCTCGAGTATTGAAGTAAGTAATGCTTTATTGTTTGTTTAACAAAAATCATTACAATTTAAAACATTGGTATAATATAAAAAACAGTTCCTAAGTCATCTAATTTTTTTTTTATTAACTAGGACCGTTTTCATTTGCCTTAATTTGCTAATTAATATACAACTGTACATAAGAAATTCTTCAGTGGTTACAGACCGTACTGGGACATTGATACCACATATACACATCTTTATCAGTCGTTCATTGGTCATAGTAAAAGTAACATATAATGCTCAAGTAGTTCCCGAAACAATACTTAAAACGGTAAACATTATACACCATTATACAATTGGACGATAAACTGCCTAAGTGCTTACACATGGTCTATAAAATATATTCACATGAATAGCTAAAAAACTGA
The DNA here is from genome assembly GCA_963921515.1 of Calotriton arnoldi. NCBI lineage: Eukaryota > Metazoa > Chordata > Amphibia > Caudata > Salamandridae > Calotriton > Calotriton arnoldi. The sequence continues at coordinate 683,274 of CAWUFW010006521.1, read as the reverse complement.
CCACCATAGGATCATAATATAGCAGGTCATAAAACAATTCAATAAAGCTGTAAACATTATATACCATCGTGCAGATGAACAATAAAGTGCCTCTGTGCTTTCACATAATCTTTAAGGCCTAATTCCCAAAGTATACCATAAACAGAATCATTGATTCAAGCTGCATAAATATTCAAAGTGCCAGGTGTTTAAAACAACTATCCTTCTATTATCCAGTCCTAAAAAATGTACCTTTGAACAAGGCATAAACAAATACATTTAAACTACAGATGCCAGCATTTTTTCGCCAATTGTTAAAAACTTTATCATTTGCAAATCAATGGAATTAACACACCCGACAGACATAGAATAAGGTCCTGACAAATAGATCTTACCCCAGCTTTAAGAAATAAAGGTTTTTAGTAATGTGCAACATGTTTTAAGCAATTTTGGACACACACAATGTGTAGGAAAGTTTCAGGTGGCCACCTACACAGTCTACATTCACTGCTTGGTCATTGTTATTTCCAGGTTGGTGTCCCCTCATTACTGGGGTATCTGCCAAGTCTTAAATTTAAAAATGTATCCCTCAAATGGGCTGAAAAATAAGCAGTCAAATAAGGCTGAATTAGCAAAGAGTGATGGGAATTAATCACAGACCAAGTATGTGTTTTTGCCACTAAAGCCTCCTTATCCGTAATGAGTGAATTAATTTTAATATTTTTATTTAAGAACTGTTTAAAGCTGAGCTTTGTCATTTCTGGAAATCCTGACTGCAGATCAAAACTCTGAAAGCATACTGAAATATGAGATCTCCAGGCATCTGTATGAACAGAACAAATTATTTCACACCAGCATTTGTTTGCTAAAGAGTCAGGTTCAGATAGAAACAGGGAATACATACATTTCAAAAATTACCCTTGCACCACCATAGACGAATTTCAGCGTGTCCAATTGACCTGGGGATTCCAAAGACTGATTTACAGGTCTTAATTACAAATAAAACCAATAGTTTTGCATCTTTTCCTCTGGTAATAGGTGAGCCATATGCAATTTTTGGCTGTAGCTTAGCTCCCAAAACTTTAAGATGTTCATATGATTGACATGTCAATGATTTACGTAAAGATTTAAAAGCGTAGATTAAGAATGACGTTTTTGCCCTTAAAACATTAAAATAGCTTTTAAACGAGACTTTATTATGAAATAAAATGCCCAGGTATTTATATGTCTTCACTCAACTGGCCCACCTCTAGCTCTCCATGATCTGGTCTTAAACTTCAGTGGGCTAATTTCCATGATTTTAGTTTTTTTAGCATTCAGCTCCAGACCATTGACTAAAATATAGTCATCAAATGCAGTAATTAGTCTTTGTAAACCTATCGGAGTTTGACTCACCAAAATCGTATCGTCAGCATATTGTAAATAACTAAGGTGTACATCAGCAAATTTCGAAGGATGGGCATTAACAGACACAAACTACATCTGACATAAAAAGGTTAAAAAGAAAAGGGGCAAGTACACAGCCTTGTTTAAGGCCATTACAGGTTTTGATTTTTTGAGACAAAGTAAAACCATCACCTAACTTAACCTGAACCCAAGTATTGGTATACAGGAGTATTATTGCATCCAGCAACGTTTGGGGAATGGCCCATCCTGCAAGTTTTTGCCATAATAATGCTTGTGACACTGAATCAAAAGCAGCTTTTAAATCTATAAAACAAATGTATTGATTTTCTTTTTAAACAGCCCGCTCAGCTAATAGAGTAAGGGCCAATAAATTAGTTATTGTTGATTGGTCCTTGCGAAATCCTGTCTGGTTAATTGGGATTATTTCCTGCAATGCTGCCCAATTTTCCAAATTGATCAATAAACGGGAAGCAAAGACCTTTGCTTCTACATCATTTAAGGCAATTAGCCGATAATTTGAGCGATTATTCACTGGGCCGCTTTTAAAAATTGGCTATACAATACTTCCGTGCCAGGACTCTGGGGCAATATTCGATGCCAATACCTCATTAAACATTGGAGTCAACACTTCGGACCACATATCAGCATTGGCATGGAATATAGCATCAGGGAACCCATTTGGGCCAGGAGCCCCGTTTGATCTGAGCCGACACAGAAGAGTATCTGTTTCTATACTGCTTATGAATCCAAAATCTGGCTCCGGATTGGGACTACTCCCTTTCTCTATAAATGACTTGGTTGTTTTCACACAATAGTGACTCACATCTGGCCTATTTGTATCAGAAGCACAAGCGCCATACAAGTTGGTAATAAACCTCACCCAATCCTTCTCCATAATGTTAAAACTATAGGCCCTATTACCTCCCCTTTCCAACTCATAAATGACCTCCCAAAAAGATTTTGCATTATTTAGCTTAGTGGCATTTCATAGTCTGTACACAGCCCTGTTTGATAACGTGATTTCACCTGCCACACTTCTTGTCTATATGACCTTCTTAATGCCCTCAGTTTATCCTTAAAAACATGATAGGATGGCCAATATCGATGGATAAAAACTTCCCTAGAAGCCCTATTGAGTGACTGTTTCATTTTAAGCTACCTGGATGTATACCATTTGTTAGTAGTGGGTAATAATGGATTCGCTTTTGCTGGGTTTCGTGCTGTAACTTTTCCAATCAATGATGAGGTGATATAGTTCAACTTATCCTTCATTGATCCTACTCCCAACAAACCCTGATCACTATCTTTATTTAGAACTTCAGCAAACGTCATTATTTCAACTAGTTTTTCTGAGTGCCATACCAGCCTTTTCAAACTATATGAAGAATGGACAATGTTTTGAAGCACATTGGCTTTGGGATTACAGCTAATTGGCAAATGCAGAGTTAATAACTGAGGATTATGATCACTTTCGACCGTAGGAGTTACCTTATATTTAACAATTTTTTAACTCAGTATATCTGAAACAAAAGCGTAATCAATAATTGAACCGTGCTCGGGCTGTTTAAAGGATGGAACTACCCTTGATTTGCACAAACATGATTCATTTAACATAGTTAGTCCAAGCTGCAGCAAATTATCATGGCACATTTTAGCAATACCATTACTTGGCCTATCTAAAGAATTAAATGCGACCAGATGTATATTAAAATCTCCAGCAATAATCAAGCTGGCCATCAGATACCAGGGTGCTAATGTTCTTATAATATCTCACAAAGTAATAGCTGAGTTGTCTTAATATTTTTCATTGTGCTTAAATAAACATTCAATTTGTTCATCGTATATCAATCATGCTGTAATAGAACACCTTGTATCCATGCCAACTGCAAATCAATTGCTTCTACTGTTACTCTTAACTCAGTTGGATAAAATGAAAGACTGCCCTTTGCTCAGCCTTGTTTATTAGTACATGTGGCTGGAAGATTAAATTCATTGAAACCAAGCAATGGAGTATCTTGCTCTCTCCATGTTTCTTGGAACATCAAAATTTTAAAAGTATTTAAAAAGGAAATTGTATCGGGGTCAGCCAGCAAATGAGCTAAACCGTGGACATTGCAAGACCATATTCTAAATTGTTTATCGTTTCCAGTAGCAGCAAGCAGGGTTCAATCCGCATTGACAAAAGATGCGTTTGTAAGGGTCGCTGGAGCCATGCCCAATCATCAAATGGCATTTTATTTTTAGATAACACTTCACAGGTACGTACTCCTTTTGACGTATTTGTAACTAGCAAACCTGTGTTGTTAACTAAATTATTCAGAGGTCCAATCGCACCTCTAAGTAACAGAACTGACATTTTACAATCAACTTTTTTCCAATTTTTGGGCCTTCTACTTCTAGTATAGAGGGATATTTTGAGGGTTTGCATTTCTTAATCTCAATACACCATTCCATAAAATATAAACTTAAGTCAAAAATGTTGTTTACTATTTCGCTAAAAGTCCAAGTTGTAATAGTTGACTCATGAACTAAATTTGGGTGCATTTGTTTAAAATGAACGGATAAAAGATCTATGGATTTAATAAATGTTAATTCAGAAATTGTTGAGATGAGTTTTAGGATTGCACTCCGATTCAAACTATCATGTATATCCCTAGATTCATATAAATGATAGAATACTAGTTTTGGAGCATTGGAAGAGTGATTTTCCGGCATGGCCCTAGTAGATATAGCTAAGCCTGGTTCAATGGCACAGGCTAAAAAGCTATTCAGATGACCTATGGGATATAATGATCTCTGGGTAGCACCAGACCTATTATCATTAACTAACATAGGCCCAGGCATTCTCTGGATAGCATGACCCTGTGGCATAGACATAGTCTCATTATTTATAATTGGTTCAGTCAGCATTTGTGAATCACAAGCTATTTCTCCAAAACTGTTTCCATTAACCCACTTGGACTTTGGCATACTCTGAGTAGCACTATCATGTTGTACAGAGACAAACCCATTATTTGTACCTGGTTCAGTCGGCATTTGTGGATGACAAACATCAATATTTGCCGAATCTTTATTACCACCTTTTTGGAGACTCAGTACCTGTGGTTTCGACAGAGAGTTGGAAAGGGTTGTCTGGATACAACCATATGGATTATCTACACACTTTAGAAATTGGTCCTGCCTTTGTATATTCTGACCAGTCGGTTTAAAGATAGGGTAACAATCCCTAGGTTGTTGCACAGGTTTAGCTGATATATCTGTAGTTTTCTTCACTTTATTCCAGGCCTTCCGCATTCTCTTTCTAGCCTTTTTTGTTGAAGGGGGGTCACAACTGGTACTTTCACAAAAGGCAGTGGAATTTAAAACTTAAATTCTCTCTCTATTAACATTCTATGTTACAATTGGACTTTTATCAGTTTCTATATCTAGCCCAAAAACCCCTTCCAACCTCCTAGCATCCCCAACTAAACCACAAGGAATATGTGAAGGGGGATAACGCTGAGCATTTTGAGGCTTAGTGCCCTCACTAGAAGCCCCCGAACCAAAATGGGGCTATAGACGTAGTTCTGCCTTTGGTTGTATGGCCAATTTTTTAACCTCACCAATAAGAGACTCTATCATGTTTGGAAGATCTGACACATTATCTAAGATATGCGAACACATACATTTAATTAGTTGAATATTAACATCGGACTGAGCTCTAACCACCAAATTAGTTAAATTATGCAGCTTTGGGTCTATCCGAGCCACATACGCACCTAAATTATTTAATAACTCCACCTGGATATCACGTTTATTGGAATGAAAATTTAGCAAAGTTGTTATTGCATCCATTGTACCCAACATACTCTGCCATACTCCATTTTCTGATTAGAGTTGATGTTTGGGAGAACTTTCTTCCACTAACATGGGTACATCAAATTTATCCAAGAACAAAAGATCTTCAGAATTCAATGAATTGTCCATTTGATCAGTCTTCTTAAGCTGCTGATCAAACCCTCTAGGGTTAATTTTTAGAGGGGTTAGAGTTGACTGTGAATCAGAATATTGGTCGCATTCCCGAATTAAGGGGATAAATGGATTCATACAAATCTTTTTATTTGATGACTGATTTATGGATTCTCCTAAACTCTCGCAGACCTTTAAGTTCTTAAGTATGGGTGATTTAGAAAAACTTTGATTTGATTGAATATCATCCAAACATATGACAGAGAAATCACAATCACCAGGAGCACTGTAACGATCAACCACAACCTGAGCTATACCTTCCGCATTTAGAACACGGATCTGTTGAATAGGAAATATTATTTGATCTGATGTCACACTCGATGGAAGGACAAATGAGGCACCAGGATCTGGGTCCAAATGCACTTCAGGCTTAACTACTGTTACATGGGACTTCCCTCTTTTAGATGAAACATTTTCTGTGACAGTAGTTTTTGAACAAAAATCATCATTATCAGCAGGCTGTAGCAGAAAATCGCCCATCACAGCTCCCTGGGATAACACACCATCGCACTCTGTCAAAACATAGAACTGATGACGCTGATATGGGTAAAGACAACAAACCCTCACATTGAACTTTATCTGACAGTTTAAAATAGTCCAAAATACAGAACTGAGAGAGCTGGGTCCGATTGTTGTTAACAGTCTTAATTACTTGACAAAGGACCATTTTATTATGTTCCATACTTGAAGATGCCTTAATATGGACTTGCATTTCCTCCAGATCCATCTTGTTGCAGGGTGATGCAGCCTTTTTGGCTTTCTTGATGATCTTCTGCCTTTTTTGGGACTGTAAGGACCCACGTAGGCGACCTGACCTCATAATATAATCCTCCAATTTTCCTCCAAGGTACAAAAATTCACAAATTCAGGATTGGCAGCGATAAATTAATAGAAAAGTCCTTTTCTCCTACCACACTTAGCGAAACACCAGTACTTCCAGGAAGACATAATGTGTAGGCTGGGAGTCGCAGAGCCTTATACAGAGTCACTAAGAAAATTTCAGTGGAGAGGAGTAGAGGGAATTCTCAGACTGTAGACTATAGACCTGTAGTGCCCAAGGGGATGCAGAGGCTCGTAAGTTTAAAATACTGCAGCCTGGCCGCCACTGGGCGGTATCTGCAGCAGTGTAATTTCTTGTGCATTCAGTGGTATAGCTAACAAAAAGGCTGGAAGCAAGCAGTGAAGCAGTCTCTCAGCTTGAATTTGCAATTTTCAATATGCAAAATGCAGAAAATATATTTTGAAAAGATTTAAAAGGTAAAAGCAGCAAAAAACAATCATGTATTTCCCCCCAGTGACTGCAACAATTCGATTCCCTCAACCCAGTCAGTGCGAGAAGCAATGGAGAACAGGCAGGCAGCAGATGTCTTTTCAATGCAAGTGTAAATGTCTTTTCGATGCCGGGCACCACCAAAAACAGAAAGAGCTAAAAAACAAAGCTCACCGGAGCCAGGAGCCAAGAGCCTGCTGAAGCCCACCGGTGTCACCCGGCATGATCCAGAGCTGGGGAGCTGACTCAGTCACAGCGGGGTCAGGAAAACAACTGTGTATACCACATGGGTTGCACAGCTCGCCTCTGCCTGCTGCCTCCGCCCTGCAAGCTCTAGCCAGCTAACTCCGACCCAGCAAGACAGTAGGGTGAAATGGGCAGAGTGGTGGCGGGCGGTAAGCGGTGAGCGGCCGAGGCAGCACCAGGCACCGAAACCGGCGTCCGGAACTCTTCCCAGAACCGCTCCGCTTTTGCTCTTGCCCCTGCTCCCTCGCTCTCCTCGCTCTGCGTCAGCAGCGTCCTCCATGTACTGCTACTCACTGCTTGACTCACTACTCAGCTGAGATTAGGGTAGGTGTAAATCTACTTGAGTGGCAGCAAAACCAGCTCCAGGTGCATCGCCTTCTGGTGCTCCAGGTGTTGCCGTTTGTGCTAATTTTTAATCGCAGATTAAGCTCCCGGTGCTAAAAATCAGCGCGATGTGCCAATTTCTGCCCGTTCGCGGAACTCTGCAGAATCTCGCGGAGGTTTCATGTAACTCCGCAGAATTCCACGGAGTGAAACTCCACAAATACCGCCCACCTTACTAATGTTTAGAGAAGCAATTTTGTGTATTAGTATGACTACATCTTTATTGTTCATGATGAAAGATTTATTCAAATTGATACAATATACATTTATTTAGTTTCCTTACAGCAACGTGCAGAGTACACACTAAGTTAACACTTGAAATGTTGTCTTTCTATGTGCGAGTTCAAAGCAGGGCTTATCTCCTTGATCAGTAGTCAGAAATGAAACAGTATGCTAAAGTCACTGCCAATTGGAAATAAAGTGTATGGTATGGGGGTATACAGCTTACCATTTGCAGACAATGAAGTGCTGCTGCAATGCTTCACACCCTTCCCAGCATCACCCCCAGAATTGAGAGAAGAATCCCCAGGCTTCTGGCACTCTACAAGAAAAGGTTCGACATGTACAGGTATGGGAGCTAGGAACAACCCCAAGCAAGGAGCCATACTTCAACTTTGTTCTTCAGTATCTACTTGGGCTTACCTTGAATGAAGGTTCAGATGCATTTCAGAAATTACCTCTTTTAACCTGTGGTTGTCCTGAGCCTTGTTATGTTTTCTTCACTGCAGGTGTACAGGGTTTACAGAAGCCAGTCCTGGCCTCAGGAATAGCTGCAGCATTGCACACACAAATTTGTAGGGTATAGCACTGCCAAAAAAGGACCAAATCGGTAAGGCTGGCAAATATGCAGCTGTGAAGATTGAAGTAGACAACGAGAGGAGAAGGCAAAAGGAGTAAGAACACAACATATTTCTGTTAGACATTACGTTTCATAGTAGTTTATGTGTACTCACAGTACCTTTCACCAGTGAGTACAGGCCCGTCTAAGCTGATCTTTCATTTATGTTTTGTACCACCAGCAGTAAATAAATATACATTTTTGCTGGCCATACAAATGGAGTAGATGCGTAACTGATGAATGCATGACAGGTTGATGGGCTTGTCTGCTCTGTGTGTCCTTTTCTCTGCAACTTTTTTAGCTGGCAGTTGAAGGTGGGGAGCAGGGGGATTGTCATTGTTGGGGTCTTCATTATATTGGTCATTGCAGCAAGTCTCAGGTGCATAATGCAGGCTCACCACTTTTGTGAAGGCACTGGAATCTGCCTGTAAGGGGCCCAAACATCACAGCTCATGTCTTGTTGCGAACAATGATGCATCTCCTCTCCTTCCGTGACTAAAAAGGCAGGCATGGTGTCAGAACCCAAGGTCAGTAGCTTATGCACTGTCTCCAACAAAAGCTGAAATGAGGTTAGACGTGTGGAGTGTCGGGATACCTAATGTTCATTGGATACTGGGTTGTATCCCACCTAATTGCCACCCATCTCCAAGCTTTCCTCTCATCAAACAGTTGTACTTTGCACACTGGTGGAACATGTATGAATCATGTGTTTTGCCAGGTATCGTGCTACAAGGTCTATGATGAGACAGTCTTAAGAGCATGCCACCTGTGGTTTGAGGGAATACTCTCTTACAGGTTCTGTGTAGGTATTCAGTGTCCGATGAGGAAGAAGTCAATACATGGGTTCCATTAGTGCATCCAGTGACTCGTGGAAATTGTGCTATGTGGTAAAATCGCACCATAGTGTCCTGTTGTATACTTTAGGAAGCAAACACAAGGAGATGATGGATGGAGCGCTGAAACTTTTCAAACACTCACCCCCAGCCACAGATCTGGGTTGAATCCATCATCATTCTTTAGCTCACTTCGCCACCTCAGTTCAGACCCAGATGGATGCAAATCAGTCTTGAACTGTGCCTCATGGGAACAGTCCAGCCCGGACTGCCAAGCCAGGTCTTCCCTGATCCAGAAACAAGCATCCTGGGACCGGTTTCGGGGTAACACCCCTCATCAGCCAGGCTAGCTTGAATCCAGTGACAAAGTGAGCAAGGGACCCACATCTGGGAATACCCTGACAACTTAGGGCGAACAAAGCAAACACAAGAACATGATGGACGGAGCGCTGAAACTTATCAGACACTCAGCCCCAGTCACAGATCTGGGTTGAATCCATCATCGTTCTTTAGCTCACTTCGCCACCTCAGTTCAGACCCAGATGTATGCAAATCAGTCTTGACCTGTGCCTCATGGGAACAGTCCAGCCCGAACTGCCAAGCCAGGTCTTCCCTGAACCGGAAACAAGCATCCAAACCGATATGAAACAGGTCCCAGTGAGCTAAAGAACGATGATGGATTCAACCCAGATCTGTGACTTGGGTGAGTGTCTGAAAAGTTTGAGCGCTTCATCCATCATCTCCTTGTGTTTGCTTTGTATACTTTAGGAAGACCATGTGAACATCTATCCTTGATAACAGCTTCCAAAAATAATATAAACATCTGGGAGATTGTACTTTATGAATTTCCTCCAGCCACTGCAACTATGCCCTGGTAACTTCCCAATGGCAGCAAGTGTAAGGAGGGCATAACCTACACCAGTAGGTATTGCCAAACTATACTGGGGGCTTATGGACAGAATTTTAAGGCAGCTGGGAGAAGCATTGAGATCAAAGGGCATTCCCAGGATTCATCTAGCAAGGAAGTTCTATAAATTGGCCCAGCTACATGCAAAAGGGGAATAGGATGATGGGAGGTGGCAGGATCTGAAATTGGCCTGTTCCACTAAAGATTCTACAAACTTTTGGGCCCTAGTTAAATGGGAAAGGGAGGGTCATTCGCCCACTCCACATAACCATATAGCTCTCTCTGCATGGGTTGTACATTTTTCAGCCTTATACTTTCCCAGCTACTCCATTACCCCAACAGAAGATGTATTGAGCATCTCCCGCACAGATATAAGCAGAGGCAGGGCCCCAGGACCAGATGGCATATCGGCAGATGTATTTTTACAGGACAGGGATAATTGGTCTAGGTACATCCTTACCCTGGCGAATGCTATTGTAAGTGGAGCTCCCATACCAGAATCCTGAAAGGGAGCTGAAGTTATCCCCCATATACAAGAAAGGAGACAAACAGTTGCAGTGCAATTACAGGGCAATCAGCTTGACTGACTGTGTTCAGAAAGTGTTTGCACGCCTCCTCCTGGGCGGGATCCAGGATTGGATCGATGATAATGATGTCTTGTCACATTATAAAGCCAGATTCCATAGGAAAATAAGTACCACTAACCATGTTTTTTGGTTCCTGCTCCTGTATTGGAGAATGGTGGAGATCAGCAGAGGCAGCATCTATGTTGCCTTCATCAACCTCAAATTAGCCTTTGACCTGGTTTCTAGTAAGAAACTATGGCAGGTGCTCTCCAATATGGGTATGCCTTTGGACCTCCTGACTGTACTAATTTGCATGCATGAGGGAAATTATGCACAGGTTCGCTGGGAAAGCCAGGGAGAATTGAATTGACCGAACTGTTTCCCATCCTCAAGGGGGTTTGCCAAGGCTGTGTCTTGGCTCCCACCATATTCTCCCAATTTCTTAATGGCATTGTTTATTTTCTTTCTAGTATTCCCACTGATGGCCCTACTCTGGCTGGTACAAAAATACCCATTTTGCTTTACTTTATTGATCTCCAAGACACCTTGCTTTGAAGAATTCTGTAATGCCCGTGGACGAGATGACCTTCGCAAAGATCAAGTTTATGATTTTTAAGAAACATAAGTCGTTTAAGGGAAAATTAGAGCTGGGGGGTACACAACTAGAAAGGGTATATGTTTTCACCTACTTGGGCATATCTTTATCTTTGACACTTGCATGGAAATCGAAGGTGGACCTAATGACCCTCAAACATAAACAGATTGCTGATGCCATAATCAAAGAGCATAGCTCCTCCTATTTTAAACCCATCACCCCAGTTTTACAAATCTATGATGCCAAAGCAGTACGTTCTGAGTTGTATGGCTCCTAACTGTGGGGTTTTTCTAACATATATTCTCTCACAAGTTCTGAGAATACGTTCCTGAGAAGTCTAGCTTGCCTCCCTGCCAGCACCGAATTGGTACCATTATGCTAGACACGGGTAGGAATTCATTAGCTGACAAAGCTAAACTTCACCCCTTGATGTTTCGGAGAAGGCTCTGGTCCCAACCAGAATTAGCCCAATATAGATTGGTGGCCTTTAAAGATGTGATAGAGGCTGACACCTTCAACAAATTTTCCTGGCTCCGACAAATTAAAAAGCTTCTAACAACTATTGGCATGTGAACCCTATGGGAGAACCCATCATCTGCATCATGACTGACAGCAGTGACGAAAAAAAATATTATTGGCTGTGGGTCAGACAATCGAAGGCACAACTGGCTTTTAATTAATCTTTAACAGGAATATTCTTAGATTTTAAATGTAGCAGTTTCTTAGAGCCTTATTGGGATGCCATCGCCGCCCCTCTGGGCAGGAAATTATCTTTCCAATTCAGGGTCTGCACTCTGCCCCTGGAAATATTAACCAACAAATGGGCTCCAAATGGTGAATTTCTGTGTCTGACTTGCAAGAACTCCACAGAATAGATTGGTCACATCCTTTTTGCTTGTCCCGGCTACGCTGGTTCCCGCCCAAAATGGGTTAAACCATTATGCAGCGTAATGGACAACCGTAGCAGTTGGACTGTAATTAGAATTCTTAGATCGGACCCATAACTCGCTTATGCATGTGCCATTGCAAAGCTTCTGGCGTGGATATGGGTCATTAGAGCTAGGATTACAAGTGCGTCTTAAACTAATGTTATAGCTCTGAATTACATCAACTGATTTTTTCATATGATGGACAGTGATGAATTGCATTGTTAAATTAATGATCCCATTAGGATGTGTTCTTGCCCTTAATTTATGTATCACGTGCTTGAGTGCATTTCCCGTTCTGACATGCTGGGATACTAATGCTTTCTTATTAGCACTTAACTCTCTAGGCATTTACTATGGGGACAGGGAAGTTGGCTGTTGTTTTTACCACATTCCAAAGGAATTTCATTCTTATATGCTGCGATGCTTTGGCTCTCATACTAGAATGTATTTGTAATAAATTGTTGAACATATATTTTTATTGCATATATTTTTATCCTTTTATGTGCTTTTATGGAAAAATTGTTGAATAAAGCTTATTAAATCTGAATTGAGTTAAGGTCATCAATTTATTTCAATGTAATCCACCCGCTCAACCTATATTTCCCATAAATTTCCTCCCCATTTTGTGTAACGATGTGATATGCTGCCCATATGCTCTATCATTTCTCCGTATCCTTTGTGGGGCTCTCAAAATGCCCAATCTTCTCGCCTTAACGTAAAGGGCTTTCACACTTTCAGTTCAGTTCAGTAAGCTTTATTCAGCCAATACCAAAAAAGACAAAACATATTCCATAGAATTTGTTCTAGACACATAAATGACAGTTGGACAGAGTTTTCATCAGAAGATTTTGCAAAATGTCTCTTCATGATTTGACCTAATCAGTAAGGAGAAATCCTATAAAAGTAATACAATTAGTAAAAACTACACAATAGGTCTCTAAGAAGATTTTACAGGTAATATAACTGGCAGGTAGGACTCTAATATACTTTGCAGAGGATATCATTTATGATAATATACAAAGCAGTGTAAAATGACAGTTGCTTTGGAACTCTATTTCATACAGAAAGATCATACAAACAAATTCTTTGTAAAACCCCTAAAGAGTACTATAAATAGTAAAAATCTCCACAATAGGTCTCTAAAAGATTTTACAAAAGATAAAAATGGGAAGTGGGCCTCTAATAGGCTATGAAGAGGGTATCAAATATAATATACACAACTGTATAAATTGACAGGTGCTTTGGTACTCTATTTCGTATAGAAAGATCATGCAAACAGAAATTAAAATTGAATAGAGAGATCGATTTAAAAGCACGTTTTTCATGTACCTATTTCTTCATAATGTTTCCTAATCATCAAAGCCATTTTAATGTAATTTAAAACTGCATAACATATCTCCTGAGTGGATAAACTTTTTTTTTTTTTTTATTGAGCAGAGCATCAGGGACATAACACTAATAATAAATAACAGGGAAGCATCGTTAGATCAATACATACCAAACCTGGATAAAACCAATACAATAAAAGTACAAGATAAAATAAGTGCAGGAAGCATATTACATCAATAATTTAACGGCATACCCGTTTTTTTTCTTTCCCTTTTTACATTTTAGCATTAACTTTATCGTAAATAGACCAACTTTACGGATATACAATTTATTCTTACTAAAGTGCTAAGGTGTTAAAATACAAAAGTGCAAAAGTGCTAAGGAGCTAAATCTACCAGAAATCCCCCTGCTTCCCTAGCCTCAAATAAGACTAGTGATCGGACGGGGTTTCATGATTAGCTAAATATTTCCAGATTGCCATAAACTTTTTAGAAGCGCCCACCCGCCTTGCGTAGGCTTCTTCAAAAATCCTGGTCCGTTTCATTTTATTTAACCACCTCTCATATGTAGGTGCTTCCGCCGACCTCCAATTCTGAAGAATTAGGGAGCGAGCGACAAGGGAGGACATGGCTAGAAAAGTTTCCTCTGCTTTTATAAAATTTGCCCTAGATTTGCTGATTCCGAAGAGGGCAACCTCAGCCTCTAGATCTACCCTCTTCTGGATCGCCCGGCTCAAGGCCGAGAAGATCTCACCCCTGAAAGGCCCTAAACTAGGGCACGTTAAAAAAATATGTAGCCAGGCCCCTTCTCCTTCTGCCTGGCAGTGGAAGCATCTATTCTCGACTTCTGGGTATTTTTTATTAAGGGGTTTGGGTGTAAAGTATGTAAGCCACCGGGACAAAAAGGCCATTCTCTTAAAATTGGCTGCTCTCAAGACCTTACCCCCTAACTGTCATATAGCCTGCCACTCCTGACTAGAAAAGGAACATTGAGTTTCCCGGGTTATCCTTTCTAAATGCTTCTCGACCAATAAAGATTCACTTCGAGTGCTCAGAAGACGGTTCCAGTTCCCCACCCCTCCTAGCTTAGCTCCAAAAAGAGCAATCACTAGTTTAGACGGGTCACCATTAGACGAGAAGTTATGTCTATTTAAAAAATGTAAAATCTGTAAATATTCAAAAAAGGCTGGGTTGCGCCGTTCCCTACTTCTATTCTGTACCTCTTGCCAGGTGATTGCTCTATTCTGGATTGAAAGCGCCCTAGCTCTTCAAGCCCACAGTCCTTCCAATTCCCCAAGTGACTAGATTCAATTTGGAGACCCAGATTTTTACATTCACCTAGTTTTAGAAAGTGAAATCCAGAAGAACCAACTTTCCTGAAAAAGCATTGTAATCTAAAGGAATAATCCTTTAGAGTCTTATATCTAGTCATCTTGGGGAGTTTAGAAGTTTTTAAAAATATCGGGATCTGCAAGCCAGCTTCCTGCACCATTTTATCCAACAAAAAATTGTCTGTTAAACCATTAGAAAACAACAAACGGGCTGTTAAATCTAAAAAGGCTGCTTCGTAATATGTACGAACATGTGGTAATGCTAACCCACCCTGGTCAATGGCTAGTTGTACCGCTGGCAGTTTAACCCTCTGTGTCTTCTTACCCCAGACAAACTGTCTAAACATTGTTTCCAGCTCTTTAAAATAGCTGATATTGATTTTCCGTTATTCTCTAAAAAAGCGCCCCAGTCGACCTCAGCTTTGGTTAAATCCTCAACAGACCTGATACAACGGAAGGAGGCAGAAACTACAGAGGACACGGAAACAAGCCCCTGCGGACTTCACTTTTGCCACCGCAGGCTCAGACGCCGGTGCTGGCTCCTCCTTAAGTCACCTCATTACCACAAAAGCAACAAAAGCCTGATCAATCTCAGGACAATCAGTCTGTTTTTCCAAAATCTATGACTCAGGCCATGGTATTGGCCCTGTCACCTCCTGACGATGTCATAATGTTGCCGTCCGAGGCGCAGGCACATCCCCAGACGCAGTCTTTGATGCTTTGCAAGGCTGTTTCGGATTGCTCAGACCAGTCAGCTGGGACCCAGAAGCAAGACGGGAAGATACATCAGAATGAGTCTCAGCTTCCGACTGAAACAGCGAATATCCATCAGATTGATATAAAGACTATGCTGAATCTTATTCTGGAAGAAATAAGAGAAATGAAGAAATCCAAAGAAAATGAGACAGCTTCTCTCCATCTGCGTCTAAAAAAAATTGAAGAAGCCGTGGCTAGTTTTCCGGCCAGAATTCAAGAAGCCAATTCAAGGATCGCCTTCCTGGAGGATCAAATGAACTCAATGCTCCTGAAAGTAAATGAGGCAGCAAAAGATAAACAAGCTCTGGAGAATAAACTCGAGGAACTTGAAAATCATTCTCGACGCTCGAACTTACGCATCGATGGAGTACCAGAGGGAAGTGAGGGTTCCCAAACTCTCCAATGGGTTGAGACATTGATCAAGCAGAAGGTCTTACCTGAGTTTACCAATGACCTCACGATTACAAGGGCGCATCGAGTTCCGGCACATCCCCTACCTAATTCAACGATCCCACGTACAATTTTAATGAATTTTGCTGATTATCGGATCAAAGAGAGGATTTTGACTAAGGCCATACATCAGAAACAATTTCCTGTAAATGAGGTGTCAAAATGTCGGATCTTTTCGGATATGTCAGAGGCAGCCGCACGTAGGCGGAAAGAGTTCGTGAAATTATTACATCTTTTTAAAGCCCAAGGGGCACAGGCCTCAATAGCTCAGCAATCAACGCTTCGAGTCCTCATTAGGGGGAAATTTCATATGTTCTCCACGATAGAAGAAGCCCAGGGTGTGCTGAAAGAGATTTCATCCGCAAAATGAAAACGTATTTAACTGGATGTCGGGGCTCTCCAGGGTCGGGGGGAGGAGAGAGAGTCACCTAGGGTGCGGTTCCAAGGCACCCCATAGTACGAAGGGGAGGGTAAGATGTGGTTGGTGAGGTTATCCACATTTTTGGGGGGGAGTGTTGGGGGGAAGGGGGGTTAATAGCAGTAAAAAGAGCAGTGGCAAAGGGAACAAAGAAAAGAAAAAGCAGGGTTTTGAATTTGATTGAGTATCATGGCTGTTTAAATTATAGATATGGCTAGTAAATGTCGTATTATGTTGGTAAATCTGAATGGTATGCTAAACAAACAAAAATATGGGGGGCATATAAGATGGCTGACCTCCTTCACGCCCCAAGTTCTTTTTATTCAAGAAACACACCTTAAAACAAATTCACCAAGCTCTTCCTGCCTAGAGCATTCTCAGACGCCTTTTTTGCTTCAGCAGGGTTGGCAATGAGAGGAGTAGCTATCTACTTCTCCAGAAGTATACCTTGGGAATTTGTCCAAGTTTGGAGAGATCCCCAGGGAAGATGGCTATGGGTTATGGTGAAATTAAAGGGAAATATCTTGAACTTTGTCAACTACTAAGGTCCGATTATGGATGACGTCTCAGCGCTGGCAAAGATCAATGAGTTGCTTAGGGGAGTCCCCGGTCAGATCATCTTCGGTGGGGATTTTAATTATATCCAAGACTTAAAAAAAGATACTTCTAATAAAAACAAAAAACAACTGAAGCCAAAGACTAAAAAAATCTTTGATGCCATATTACATGATTATCAGTTGATAGATCCATGGCGTAAAGCTAACCCGGTCATAAGTAATTACACATGCCATTCTCGCCAATTCCAGACGGCATCGCGCATCGTTTTTTTCTTAACATCTCGGTCCTTGAGTATTATAGAGGCCGAAATTGGGGCTAATTCTTTTTCAGACCACTCCTTTATTAAGCTTGATCTAGAAATCGAAGAGGGGAGGAGGGAGAGATCCAGGTGGCAGATGGATCGTCTTCTTCTTCAAGATCAACAATGGGTAGAGGGTTTAAGAGAATGGATTTTAGAATATTTTAGGATCAATTAGGGGACAGCAGAACTGTTCTCAGAATGGGAGGGGGTTCAAGGCAGCAGTGCGCGGGCAAGTGATTACCTTCTCGGCCGCCCAGTCAAAAATACAACGTATTAAAATAGCAGAACTCCAGCAGGCAGTTGAAAGGGTTCAAAATCTGCGAAATGCGTCTCAACGAAGTCAGCTTGAAAAAGCTAAAAAAGCATTAAGGGAATTTTTTCTATTAGAAGAAATTAGTTGCTCCCAAACCTTTCAACAACGGGTGTATGAAGAAAGCCAAATGGTGGGCAAATTGTTAGCTAGGTCCACAAAAACCAGACAGGAAGCGGCCTTAATCACAGAGGTGGTAGACCCAAAGACCGGATGTGTAGTGACAAGTAGGGATGAGATTGCGCAAGCTTTCATGGAGCATTACCAGCAGCTCTATTCAACTGAATATGTAGTTGGGCAAAATTCGATACAGAATTATTTTGAGGTCATAAATCTCCCCAGACTGTCTAACTTTCTTGTGGAACAGATACAACTAGATATAACAAGCGTTGAAATTCTGGCAGCCCTGAATTCAACTGCCGGAGCAAAAGCCTGTGGAAATGATGGGCTGCCCATAGAATTCTATAAAAAATTTGCAAAGGAGTTGACCCCGGTCCTAACTAAGCTATTTAACTATGTTAAGAATGGTGGTGCTGTTCCTTCGGTTTTTAAAGAGGCTATAGTTGTTAGCTTTGTGAAAAAGTGCAAGAATCCTAAGGACGTTAATTCATATAGACCTATCAGCCTTCTCAATGCTGATTATAACATTTTAATGAAGATCTGGGTGCAGCGTTTTATAGCCTTAGCACAGGAAGTGATCCACAGAGATCAGTCTGGATTTATTGCCGGGAGGTCGATGTCCTCAAACACAGAATTTTTAATACAGGCTCTCGATTATTGCAATACTAACTACACCCCGGCTTGCATTATGATGGTCGACGCCGAAAAAGCGTTCGACCTGGTAAATTGGAATACCCTCTTTTATGGCCTCGGTAGGTTTGGAATTCCCCCTGAGGTTATTAAAATGCTCTAGAATATCTATCAGGGGGCCCAGGCACAGGTGGTGATAAATGCTAATCGAGTAGGCACAATAAACATAAATCGGGGGACGAGACAAGGGTGTCCGCTCTCCCCTTTGTTATTTATGTTTTTTATTGAACCCCTAGCCATTCAAATTCGTGACAATGTAGCAATTAATGCTCCAATTCCGGGTATGCCCAAATTAAAGCTGTTCGCGGACGACATTATCTTATATCTTCGTCCCGAGAGCCAGAATTTGGAATTGGTTTTAACTGAATTTAGCCAATTTGAATAGATTGGGGTTACAAAATAAACCAAAATAAAACAGAAATTCTAGTCTTAAACTCTGATAGAAACTTCCTCCCCGCAAATCTTGAACATCAAGCCGCTAAGTCGGAACCAATACGCTATTTGGGGATCTATGTCTCCGATCAATATCAACAGCTTTATAAACTGAATTACGTAACTATGCGGGGTAAAATTAAGAAATTGTTGGACAACTGGCTGCTCATACCTTTAACTCTGATAGGTCAGGTAGCCCTCATTAAAATGTCCATACTCCCTCTACTAGTCTTTCTCTTTATAAATATACCTGAATGGATAAACTCTGCAGAAATTCCAGTCCTAGTTGTATTGTCTGATGTTGGATTTGCGCAGTACAGGGATAAGGAAAAATGAGCGTGGAGCAGAATACAGTGAACAGAAAAATTTAAAGTGGCTAGTACTTAGTTTTGCTACATTATTGCAACGACATGGGGGATTATCATGCTGTCAGACATTTTGCACAGGGAATGCCACCTCAAGATAAATAATAGCCTAAAGTGGGTGAGATAAAGTCAGTGGATTATCTACATAAGCCAGAATAAAAATGGTTCAATGGTTCTGGTAGTTGACATCCTGGAATAATTCACAGCTGTTTGCAGCTCCTGGGCCTTCGCTAATCTTGCTTCCACTAATCACGCTAAAGGTGATTTCTAAATAGTTAACTTTACTTTCTCTAAAGGAGTGCCCCCCACTGAAAATGACTTCAATTTTGTATTTGGATGGCCACAGATCATAATATATGTTTTAGAATAATTTACTTTTAGATCTAGATTTTTCATATAATTCAGGAAAGAATCCAATACCACCTGTAAGCCATTTGCGGTGCGGGAAATTAAAACTGCATCATCTGCATATAACAAAATTGGTATGTGTTGATTCCCCATCCTGAGCATGTCCTTCCCTAGCCCTATTAGATGTTTACTGATGCCATTTATATATAGGAGGAAAGGAAAGATGGCTAAAATGCACCCCTGTCTTACACCCCATGAGGAGCTGATCGTTGAAGTTTTCTCACCACATGGCCCAAAGCGAACTGTCACTGTTAAATTGGGGTGAAGGCGTTTTATCAAGGTCAGCAGTTCTGTTTCTACGCCAATGTTTTCCATTATCTCCCATAACTTTTTCTGATTAACTAGATCAAAAGCGCTTGTTAGATTTGTAAATGCCATATGTAGGGCTCCCTTTTGGCTGTAACGTATTTTCCTGCGATAGGATGTAAGTTCAATGATTGCTCCACTGTGCCAATGCCTGGTCTGAAACCTAATTGTACGTCAGACAAGATCTTATTGTCATTGGCCCAAGACATCAGACAGGATAAAAGTACTTGGCCCAAAATCTTCACACTTGTATCTGGTAGAGATATTGGCCTGTAACAAGCAGGTGAAGCTCTATCTCCTTTTTTAAAGATTGGGACAATGATGGCAGTCCTCCAGGATGCTGGGATAGAACCTGCAACAGCACTCCTTAACACATTCCCTAAGGCGAACTCCTTGATAGCAAATACAACTTCACTAAGTTCAATAGGGGATAGGGAGTTCTGTCTGTTTTCCTCCACAGGGTGTCAGTCGACTGCTACATCAGAGGCTTGTGACAAGTAATTTTCTGATTGAAATATCTTAATAAAATGGGACACCCACTGCTCTCCCAGAATCAAGCAATCAACATTCGGGGAATCAGAATCTGTGATGAATGAATAATTCACTACTTGCAAGAATTTCGAACTGTCCCTGACTTCTGCTGCAACTTGAAGATCTTCCCAGGCTTTAGTCCTGATCTCATTTTTTGTTTTCTCCACTCTAATTTTATATGATCATCTGGCTTTCCTTACATCACCTGACGACCGCAGGCTAGCTTTAAGAGTGGCCTTCAGGTGTTTGTGGGCAGCTGTACAATCCTTATTAAACCAGCTGTGTGACTTGGGCTCTTAGGTAACCCGTTTTGATTAGTTCAAATTCTGCTAGTATAGTGGGGTGTTCCAGATTTTCCAATAAACGAGTTAAAATTGGCTGCATATTTTTATTTACAATTTTTTGATTGAACGACATAGGGTTTACTTTAGACCATTTAATTGTCAAAACTTTAGTTTTTGAATAATCAATCTCGACCTGTTGGGTCTTTGGTCCCCTTCTCTTTTGGTTCTCTAAAATGATTCTGAGTGGATTGTGATCACTAAAACACTTTGGGACAATTTTAAAATCAAGGAGAGAGGATCAGAATTCAGCTGAGAACAATGCTAAACCAATTGTACTACCTGCAGTATTTCCCGTTTAAGTAGGAAGATCATTATGCTCCTTACAGACTTTATACCCTGCAAACATTAAGTTGTACTTCCATATGAAAGCATTCAGGGCATCTCCCAATACTGTGTGCTTGTAATGTGACCTATTTCCTTCTTGAAGGCTGCACAGCTCTTTCCCACTAAATTGGAATAGGAAGATATTCAAATCCCAAACTCATAACACCACAACCCTACGAGTCAAGAGTGACAGAAAAACCTCCATAAAGAAATTGAACTCATCAATTATATTACCCACTCTTTGGTTAATGATGTTGTAGTAGAAATTGATCAAAAGAATATCGGGTTCCATAGGGAAAGATAACAGGGTAACCTGAAAAAAGAATGAAGTTTTCAGGCCTAAAAGCTGCATGGAGACAAAGGTGACTAAGCCGCCCCTAGCTCTTCCAGCTGGAGATGGAAGGGCAGGTTGTGCCAAAGCATAATAACCATCAATCACACTTTCATACATCTCAGCTTGCCCATTTTGTGTTTGCTAACGACTTTGTGGCTCACTAAAGAATTACAAAGCCTTTGGACATCTGGCCCTCAAGCTTTTATTTTTTTAAAGTTGATTTACTGTCTTTTACAATTCAAAAACATTCTTATCATTTATGACTACCAATGGCTAAAGCATCAAAGGTTTTTTCAAAATGCAATGACCAAACCTCTCTAGGGTGTACCTCTAAGTATCCTTTTAGTGACTTAGGCTGTTCTCATTACTTTACTGTGATTTCTGAGCAAGTGCTTTAACTGCCATCAGATTCAGTCTTGGACACTAGAGTGAAAAGGTCTGCTAGGAATGGAATCATTTCCATATCCCGTTACTCCGACAGATCTGCTGCCAATCCCTGAGTAGTGGGGTGGTACCTGCTTGTTGGAAACAGGCAATAGTGACACCGCTTCTGAAGAAAGCTACGCTCAACCCTCTGTGCCCAAAAAACTACAGACACATCTCCCTTCTACCCTATCCTGTGAAAATTACAGAGCGCCTGGTTAGCAAAACACTCTCACAATTCTTAGAAACTAATAATAGGTAGAAGACGTGCAATTTGGTTTCTGTCCAGGTCATGGAACAGAGACTGCCTTATTGACAGTCATGGACGAACTTCGAATGCGAGCAGACAGAGGACAATCAGTTATATTGATCCTACTGGACCTGTCTGCCGCATTCGATACGGTAAACCACAAAATTCTTTTGATGAGGCTCAAAGAAGTTGGGGTAGAAGACATGGCGCTGAAATGGTTTCAATCATACCTGTCGAATAGACAACAGGCAGTAGCCTTACCCCCTTATCAGTCAAAATTTGATAACATTCAGCATGGCGTCCCCCAGGGATCAGCGATCAGTCCGATACTGTTCAATATCTATATGAGTCCTCTGATCTCAGTCATTAAGTCATAC
This sequence comes from Calotriton arnoldi, assembly GCA_963921515.1. Lineage (NCBI taxonomy): Eukaryota > Metazoa > Chordata > Amphibia > Caudata > Salamandridae > Calotriton > Calotriton arnoldi. The sequence continues at coordinate 660,956 of CAWUFW010006521.1, read as the reverse complement.
AATGTTAATCTGGTGAACTATGCGGATGATACGCAACTCATTCTGTCACAGGAGGGGAATCAATCAATATCACTTGAAAATTTTCATGAGTGTATGAAAGAAACTGCAAGATGGCTTAAGAGTAACTCCCTGCAGTTTAACGGAGATAAAACAGAGATTCTATGCTGTGCGGCACAGAATTTCCTCTCCCGCTCCCGGCCAACTTTTGGCCTATTCCTACTGATAAACCATTGATACCCTCCGAGGCAGTGCGCAACCTGGGGATAGTATTTGACGACAAACTGAGTCTAGAAATCCAAGTGAACAAAACGTTTGGGACCTGTTTTTCTCTTATTAGAGCGCTATGGAAGATACTTCCAATGCTACCAACTCCAGCCAGAGCACTTGTACTGAGAAGTGTCATTCTGAGCCGGTTGTATTATTATAATGCTCTGCTACTTGAGGCCCCAAATTTCTTGATTAGGAGACTTCAGAGAATTCAGACAATAGCTGCAAAGCTAGCTCTAAAGAGGTCACACCGATCATCAGCTTCTCTGTCTCTTAAAGAGCTTCACTGGCTTCCAGTGCTACAGAGGACACAGTTTAAATCGCTTTGCATTGTATTTAAGGCTCTGCATGGACTCGGGCCCAAGCCTCTGCAGAACAAATTTGAATGGTATGTTCCGACCAGAAGCCTTCGCTCATCATCAGCTAACCTGGTAAACGTGCCTAGGTTTAGAAGAACAAAGTTTGGAGGACACTCGGCTCTGGAATTATCTTCCGCCTAGTTTTAGACAGGTAGAAGATCTTTTGCAGTTTAGGAAAAGGCTTAAAACTTGGCTCTACCCAAAAGTGTAGTTTAGATCTTCATCATCTTCAGTGAGTGATATCCCCATAGTAACATATGGGAATAGTAGGGCTATTGTAAGTCAGCGCCAGGATACCCGTGGGGTCATAGTGCGCTTTGTAAGTCTGAATAACATTAACAACATTAACATTAACATCCCAGTGGTGGTTTAATGAAAATGCCGAATAAAAAGAGAAATACCATCAAGCTTCTTTGTCTTACACTGGAATGCCCAGAAATGGGTTCAAACAACATACTTAGAGCAGGGTTGGTTTACAGTGCACAGCAGCTACAGGTTGTAAGGTCCCTATCACAGCGCAGGTTTTCTGATAATGCAAAGGGAGCAAGCAGTCAGTGACCACTAATAGTGTGACATATGTATGCCATGGATCTGTTTCCAGGGTTGTATAGAAAAGCATACAGTGAAAGGAGCATTTTAATAGAAACAGGCCCCCTTTATGAATGGCATGGAAGAGGGTGCAATATTCATCACACCTGGTGAAGTCCGACTCCGGAGCAGTCACAATTTATTAAGTGCGATAAATAGCACCTATTGCAAGTTTTCCCCAATACTGGGGAATAATATTCAGACTTACATGTTTACTGCTCCAAAATCTGCATATCCCAGTCATAACCATAATTCAGGTACGTTTAATCTGCCAATATTAAACAGGTGGTGCTGACTGTATTGCACAGGTAATACCGGGTACAATTAAATGTGCATCCTTCCACGATTGCAATTTTGTGGGACACTCACAATGACGGCCTTAGACTAGTTTTGATGGAATACCCTGGGCTTTTGAAGACTCCCAAGCAATGCAGACCGATGGCAGAATGAAATATTCCTAAAATAATGATTCAGCCCTGCTTTGTCATGAAAAAAACATTAACCAAGCCAATACATCTGCCTGTTCAGACTATGGATTGTTAATAATGTTTATGATGTGGATCATTTTCTTTTAAATGTCTGTCCTGTAATCAGAGGTAGGATGTAATAATGGTGTTACGATCTGTGAGCCAGAGATCCTATTTTCTCCCACAATGCAGCATAGCAACCAGAATTTGTGTGGTGTGCTTTGTTTCAGGAAAGAAAGAGAGCAGGACAGCAACAACCTACAAAGTTTGACACTGCTGCTGTCAATCCATGCACTGTGAACTTTTTTGCCTAATCCCATGCGCACACCATTGCACCAAGGTGCAAAGGTGACTGGGTGAGTCTAGCATAGGTTTTGTACTAAAAAAAGGTACTCTTCCAGTACAAACTACTATACTCAGATATAGTTTAAAATGTTTCCCTCTTTGAAAGTCTGCTGCTCAGTACAGGACACATGCAAAGTAAGAAATGTTTGTAGAAAACAAAACGTTTCTCCAACTTGCACCTTCCTCGAAGAGGCATAAAGCTCTGGTGCAAAATACTGTCTACAAATGCTAGCAGATAGGTTTTGCATCAGGGAATGCCCATGTACCACCAATGGAATTCCACAAAGTATTGCAAAGTAGAACCAATCACAACTTTGCATTACTTTAGGGCTTCTTTCTAGTACAAAACAATTGTGCTGGAAAGTAAATCCCAACTTACATGTTTGCACCAAGATGTTGATGAATTTGACCCTGTGTGTTTTTGTGTCTGTGTGCATGTATTTGTGTCTGTGTTTGCATACACCTGGTGCAGAGAGGCTCTACTGTTGTTATCATATTCAATATTTGTGCCTCATTCTCTGGCGAACTCACATGACATATCTTTGAGATTAAAACATCCAGGATCTACTAGGAAACGTATATATCTAGGGAATATGACAAGAAGGAAAAACGTCCCTAACATACTCCATATGGCTGAAGAAAGGCACAACCATTTAAACAAGCATTGAGTAAAGAAATATTTGTGGCTTTTTAAAAACATTAAAGTGCTTCTTTGGTTATTAGTGAATTTGTCTGTGGATTGTTGAGTGGGTGTATGCAAAAATCAGTCAAAGGATGGATCAGTGCCTAGATGGATGGATGAATGAGTGAATGTATGGGCAAGTGGATGGAAGAAATAGATGAGAGTATGGATGGATGAATTGGTGAGTGCATTGTTTGATGAATGTGTGAGACGATTAGTCAGGGAATGGATGGCTAAGGCAGTATTGGTGACAGCAGGCTATTCTCCACACCCATCGCTGCTGCTCACTTGTCCAAGCTCCAAACTGTTTATCCTTTCATGTATAGTCACTTGCGCATTCAAGGACCACAATTGACTACATTTACTGACTCACATACCACCCATATTCAGTGGCACTCTCATCCATTTAAACCCTTGCAAACACATACAAACCCACCTGTCAAGTACCTAGCGCTTTCTACAGTGCACCATCAGAACTTCATGCTTAATCAGAAGCCCTACCCTTAGAAGAACTGTGTTTCTGATGGGCTGCCAGGTCAAATGTTTCTCCCAATAGAGCCAGCTAAAGTCCATAATCATAAACCTAGCAGTTCCCCACTGTTAAATGTGATAGGCAACCTCTGGCTTAGTGGGGCTGGAGTACATCACCCAGACTTTTACAGGACACTTTTAGGACTTTCTACAGTTCATTTTCAGAACTTTCATCAGTATCTTATTGATCAGAACAATTTTCAGAGCAGTACTGGGACTTTTGTTTTTAAAGCTTTTAAGTTTATTAAGAACACTAAACAGCAGTCAGTATTTGAGATAAACTGGAACAATAAACTACAACAGAACATTGATAAATATGAAATACAATATAAAGTAGACAATAAAGCTATTGAGGAAGATATAAATATGAGATAATATACATCTTATGCTGTGAAAAACAGTGTACATGCATAAAATACAAAGGGGGGCACAAAAAGGGGGAGAGAAGAGGAGGGAAACTAAAACTGTTAGCTGCACGATATAGGTAAGAATTTCATAATAAAAACTGTAGACATAAAAATGAGAAAAAAAACTATATGCATTTATAAAGCTATGTAACGATTTAGCAAAAATAAAAATAAAAAAGTAAGAGAGGTGAATTCAAGGTGGTTTCCTTACTTCAGCAGACACAGTAGTGGTTTTGTTGGCAAGCAATGCCGATTGGGATAAATAGCTAGTCATTGGGAGCCATTAATGGGCTCTTTTTATAGCTAAATATATAGAATGAATATAATTGGTATCCAGCCTATGATGAAAGCAGACAACATTCCACAAAGACCTAAAAGTAACATCACAAGCCTGTTTCCTATTAGACGTTATTAAATGAAAAGTAACAGCCAGTAATAAATCTATCAGTTTGTGGCTTGGAGCTAACTGAGACCAATGTGGATCTAAATTGCCCAAGAAAATATTGGATAAGGAACAGGGAATAGCTACCTTGAAAATCTTGTTGATTTGTTTCCATACCAGTTTCCAAAACTGGAGACCAGAAGGGCACTAAAACAACATCTGTTTCAAATCAGCATTTGAACACAAACAGTGCCAGCAAGATGAACTTAAAGTTGGAGAGAAAGATTGTAAGGTCATGGGAGGAAATAATAAACGATGAAAGACAAAATAAAGTATCTGCAGAGTGTTTGCAGACCGAGTAGATTTATGAAGCTTAAGCCAAATCTTATTTCATGAAGCGGTAGGCAAACATTTCAATAGATCCTTCTGCCAAATTAGTTCAGTCTTAGATTTGGTTCTGTCAGTAGTAACCAGCAGTGACCTGTAAATAGTAGAAGCCTTGGGATTGGTGTCCAATAATGGGAAAAGTGTAGCAGAGGTAGAGGGAATAGAAAACGTTTGAGGTAATGTTGAGATATAATGAGTGAGGGAGGGGTGGAGAAGTTCATATTGTTTCTAAAGGTAGATGGTAAGGAGAATTTAATTTGGAAATCAGAAATGGATAAAATTTGATTCCCATTGAAAAGTTGTGATAACCAACACAATCCTCTGACTCTCCACATTTTTCAATATATAGAGCGATTTTTAATGCAAATATATCTATAATACCAAATAGATTGCAGTTGGAAATTAGCGACAGAAGGATAGGTAGAAGGTAGGAGAGGAGCCAAGATGTTACAAGAGTGGTTGCTGACTGGAGTACGTATTTGAGCGTTGCTGTAAATGTAATATTTTTTTAATATCAAAAGGGGAAATAAGATTTTTCTAACAATAACCATACAGGAGTTTGAAGAGGGGAATCCTGAGTGAGCCAGTGAGCAGATTGTTTTAAAGAAGTTATACAGGGTGATTTATATTTCCAAATTAATTTTGATAAAAGAGAATATAGTTTTTTAAAAATAGTAATCAGGAGTATGGGTTGAAATCATAGAAAAGGTGTATAGTATCATTGGCGTAAGCATAATTTTAATAGAGTCCATCCTGCCCAACCATGAAAGAAATAATGGGTGCCACGGTATAAAAGTATCATTCAAAGTCTTGGTAATATGATCAAAATTCAATTTAAGTGTATCTTTAATTGTCTGTGTGAACCATAGTCCAAGATATTTTATTTTTGTGGATTGCCACGTGAAATTTGCATGAGCAAAAAGCTGTGTGTTACCCAAAACATTTATGGGTTATATTTCAGATTTATCAGAATTAAGCCATTATCTTGACAATTGGGAGAAGATAGGAACTTATTCAAGGAAAGGAGGAAGAGAAGTGGTAGGTTTGGAACAATATAAGAGGATTTCGTCAGCATAAACTGACATTTTAATTTGTTGCTGGCCAATTTGAAATCCTTATGTGTGGGTCTTGTCCAATTTTGTTTAAAAAGGGTTAGAGTGAGAAAATAATTAAAAGAGGAGACAACAGGCATCCTTGGCGTACACCCCCAAACAAAGGAAAGTAATCAGAGAGGAGACTGTTGAGAAACATTTCAACTTTGGGACCTGTATGTGATTGCAAAATTAAAGCAATTAATTTAGGTGGAAAACCAATCCATTTTAATGCATAAAACATAAATTCCCAACTGATCCTGTCAAAAGCTTTTTCTGCATCTAAAGCAATAGCAGCGATAGGATAGTGCAGTGGGGATGCTTTACCTAAGATATTGAAAAAGACTCAGACGTTGTCAGATGACAATTGGCCCTTGACAAAACCAGATTGTTCTGGGCCATGAGATCTTGCAAAATAGGATCAATATGAAATGCCAACATTTTTGCAATAATCTTGTAACCAGTATTAACTAAAGAAATGGGGCGATAGTTTTTACATTGCGTGAGAGCTTTATTTTCTTTTGGGATTAAACAAATCATGGTGTCCTGAAAAGAGCCTTGAGATGTACCATTATTAATGAAAAAATTAAACAAAAGTAAAAGGTTGGGTAGTTGGAGCTTTGCAAAATAACTACAGAATGCAATGGTAAAACCATCAGTCCTGGAACTTTCCCTCTTCGTAATATAGAGACTATGTGGGTGATTTCTGATAAAGAGATTTCTACACCCTGTGGTTCAAAATCAATATGCTGGGAGTGAGGGATGCAATTAATTAAAAGTAATTGGCCAAATCCGATTGCAAAGGTTGTGTTTCTGGGGAGTAGATCTGTATAAAAATTAACAAATTCATTTAAAATATTGTTATCCTTTAAAAGAGCAGCCGCTGAGTTTTTAAAGATTCTAAATGGTTCTATCTTTTTTGATAATTAAATAATTGGCATGTAGTTTTCTCATCCAGTTTTGATCACCATAATATTGTGCACTACTTTCAAGTAAATAAGAAGAAGCATCATTTGGAGTTAATCTGTTAAAAGTGAGTTTAGTGTCTATTAAGTTTTGTAGGAAACCTCATTCTTTGAGTCATAATAGGTGTACTCCAATTATTTTTTATTTTGTCAAGTAGTTGATACGACTGAGTTTCCAAAGATTTTTTCTTTCAAGAGCAAAATTTATCATAAAACCTTGCACTGCTTTAAAGGAATCCCACATTGTAACAAAAGAGTAGTCAGGTGTAGTGTTGAGAGCAAAGAATTCAGAAGCAAAGGCTTCAAATTGAGAGGTAAATTGAGTGTCTAAGAGTAGCGAACTATTGAAACGCCATCTTTTGGGTGCAATGAAAAGTGTATAAAATCAAAATCAGTGTATACTTGTGAATGATCAAACAATAAAATTGATCATATATCAGAATTAAGGGTATGTTGAGCCTAGTACTTACCAAGAAAGAGATAATCTATCCGAGATTGAGAGTGGTGAGGGGCAGAATAGAAGGTACATTCCCGAAGATCTGGATGACGCAGTTTCCAAATATTGACTAGAGATTTGTGGTGAATGGCTGATTTAAATTGAGGATGCATTTTAGTTTGAAGAAATTTTACTTTAGAGTTTCTATCTAATATTGGGTCATGATGTGAGAAGTTGGCCTGGCATATGCTGTCCACTAATTATAGTGGGCACTTTGCACCAGTCCAAACAACCCCTTATTGGAGATAGGTTAAAGACAACCTTATTGAAAGCTATCCTAGTGGTAGCTATGGAGAGCAGCCTTCAGGCTAAGTCTTGAAGGAATATAAAGCAGCTTGTTTTACCAGTCTATAATCTCTTGAGGGATCAAATGAAAGAGCACCACACCAGGTATATATTCAAAATATATGTATTTATTGCTAAACACACCCCTCTAGTCTCTTTATGAGGCTAGAGTTCGAAATACATAAGTTAGAAGTTATTTAAACACAGTAATAGCACAAATACACGTTTGGGCCCTAGGGGCGTACCAAACCATATACCAATAAAGTGGTATAAGAACCACGACTGAACTAGACACTAGGCCTAGAGCCTCTAGAAGTGCTTGGACCACAAGGAACCACCCAAGGTAGTGACACAGGGGACCCACGGGAGACGCGTGCAGTGTAAATACACAACTGCGATACGCCGTTGACTTCTATGGAGAAAGTCGTGATCGGGAAATTAGAGAAAAGGGACACTTAAAAGAGGACTTGGACCAAACCCTTTGAGATCTAGGACTTTGAAGAGTCTCTACCCACGGGAGCACCGGAGTACTCGTGTTACCTCACCCAGGGAAGCCGGGTGCATAGGTGCCTTTCGGGGTCGGGTTTCGTCGTCGATTTGAATGGCGATCTGCTGCAAAGCGCTGCTGGCGACCAAGTGAAAAGTGTCCGGGTGGATCCAAGAGTGGATTGGAGTTCTGAAGAACCTGAAAGCAGAGGGGACAGAGTCTGGGTCACTAGCCAGTGACCAGGAAGGCGATGGACAGATGCCCACCGATGTTGAGTGCTTCAGGTGCGTTGATGGTCATCTTGACTCTTCAGCCACGAGGTCCAGGAGGCGTTGTCGGCAACCAGGAGCAGGATTCAGGCTGGTACACGATGTCTGTCGAGTGCTGAGGTGTCGGCGACCGGATTGGACCCAACAAGCCTTGGCAACGGCAAGTCTCGATGCAGAGGAAGATCGTCGATGGTGCAGACCAGCAAGGTCTGGGGAACTCACCCAGCAAGGGTAAGTGAGGGCAGGCCTGGAGCAACCAGGATACCAAGTTAGAAAAAGATTGGCCTTCGTTAAGGGCTACTAGCCAACGGGCTAGCGACCGCGAAGGAGCCTCGTGACGCCACACGTGGATCTGGCTCACAGGACACTCGTGGAGTGGGGCCAGTGATCTTCGGTGCAGTTGGTGCTGGAGGCTAGGGCTACTCGGAGCCCAAAGCATGACTTCTTGGGAGACCCAGAAGAGGATGCACTTGCAAATGTGCTCGGTGTCCAGGGGTCACGGTCTCAAGTCACCCACGATAGCCACGGGCCTCAGCTTTGCTGGGGACTCAGGGTAGCCTCGGGGAAGTCTGGGAATCTACCTCTGGTGATGCGATGACTTCAGCGTCTGACGGGAGCTTCAGAAATGTGAACCGGACAGATGCTTCTTTGGTGCCTGCCAAGCAGGGGAGTCACTCCTTGACCCCAAGGGAGATTCTTCTGTCCTCTAATCGTGAGTAGAGCATCGAAGGTCCAGGATTCAGTTTCAGAGTTTCGTCCAGGAATAATCTAAAGTCCTAAGGACTGGGTTCCTATACTTATACTAAGGATAGGGGTTGGACTACTCTGTGGCCCCACCTATGGGTGGGTCAGGGCAGAGGGGTGGCTACACCCCTTTCCCTTGGTCCAGTTCGCGCCAAAGCAGGGGCTGCAAGCCCCTGATCCGGTTTTAACTGGGGTATGCACAGGGACACCAAATGTGCCCCCAGTGCAGGACTTCAAAGCACCCGAAAGTGCTCCCGCCCAGCCCCAATACACATTATCCTGTCTGGGGAGGTGGTCACACCTCCCTGGGACAGGAAACCTATTGTCCAGGCCTCCCCTGCCGGAGTTTCATCCAGCAGCAGGAGGCCAGACTCGTGTCTGTGGCAGCAGCATCCATTTTGTGATGCCAGGGCTTTGGAAAGAAGTTACCGGGCTAGCCAGAGTTAACATGTCTTTCCCTCTAGAAGGGTGGAATGCTACCCCCGCCGCCAGAATTGGCGGGGGGTAGTATTCCAAGATGTTTGACACCAAACACGACATGTTTAGGTGCAGCCATTCCAAAGTTAGCATTTAACGCGAGGTTATAATGCGCTTAAGAGTATATGGTCAGGCTGCACTACAAACAGCATCAGAGAAGGGTCTCCGAACGCTGCAGAGGGGCCCTGCTCATGCAGGGGCACCCTCTCACATAGGAACCATGCACTCTGCCTTTAGGATTGATAAGGCCTGCCTTAGGAGTGACTTATAGGTTTATATGTGTGTATGTATTTAGTGATATAGGTAACCTATATCACAGTAAGAGGTGCATGCACCACCTTACCCAGGCTGCAGTAGCAGACCTGTTGTGTCAGTTTGGATGGCCTTCCAGGGGTGGCATAATACATGCTGCAGCCCCTGGCAGGCCTCTGAGGTACCTATGCCCTTGGTACATAGTATACCATATACTAGGGACTTATAAGGGCACTCCAGATTCCAATCAGTGATGTGCCTAAGGCACATGGAAACCAATTTAGAGAGGAAGCAGCTAGGCTGGGGTTCTGATTAGCAGGGCCCCAGCCAGACTAATGTCGAAAAACAGTGAAGCATCAGCAAAAAGTGGGGGTACCCATGTGAAGCAGATCCTACTCTCCTACACAACCCCCCCAAACGTAGGGACATTAAACTAACCTTGCCCAGTTAAGTCTTCATGTTCTAAGTGGAAGTACCTAGAGAGTCCATCTACATTGGCATGGTTACTCCCAGGTCTATGTTCCACTGTAAAGTCCATCCCCTGTAGGGAAATGGACCACCTAAGCAGTTTGGGGTTTTCACCCTTCATTTGTTTTAGCCATAAGAGGGGCTTATGGTCTGTCTGAACCAGGAAGTGTGTACCAAACAAGTATGGCCTCAACTTCTTCAGAGCCCAGACCACAGCAAATGCCTCCCTCTCTATGGCTGGCCAACGTTTCTCTCTAGGGGTCAGCCTTCTGCTAATAAAAGCTACTGGCTGATCCTGACCTTCTTCATTCAATTGTGACAGTACAGCCCCTACCCCCAATTCAGATGCATCAGTTTGAACAATGAACTTCTTGGAGTAATCAGGACTCTGTAGAATGGGAGCAGTGCACATGCCCTGCTTCAGGTCATCAAATGCCTTTTGACAGCTAACTGTCCACTGAACCTTTTTGGGCATTTTCTTAGAAGTTGTCATTCAGGGGTGTCACTATTGATCCATACCCCTTGACAAATCTCCTATAGTACCCAGTCAAGCCTAAGAAGGCTCTCACCTGAGTCTGGGTAGTGGGAGCAGTCCAGTCCATGATGGTCTGGATCTTGCTCTGCAAAGGTTGAACCTGGCCTCCACCCACAAGGTGGCCCAGGTACACAACCTGACTCTGCCCTATCTGGCACTTGGTGGCCTTGATAGTCAGGCCTGCCTTTTGCAGGGCCTGTAAAACATTCCTGAGGTGGACCAGATGATCCTCCCAGGTGGAGCTAAAGACAGCAATATCATCTAGATATGCTGCACTATAAGCTTCCAGACCTGTGAGAACTGTATTCACCATCCTCTGGAAAGTGGCAGGTGCATTCTTCAGACCAAAGGGCATTACCACAAATTGATAATGCCCACTAGGGGTTGAGAATGCTGTTTTGGGCTTTGCAGTATCAGCTAGTCTGATCTGCCAGTAGCCAGCTGTCAAGTCAAATGTGCTGAGATATTTGGCAGAGGCCAAAGTATCTATGAGCTCATCTGCCCTTGGTATTGGATGGGCATCAGTCCTAGTGACTGCATTGAGACCCCTGTAGTCCACACAAAACCTCATCTCTCTTTTTCCACCACTGGTGTGAGGTTTTGGTACAAGGACCACTGGACTAGCCCAAGGGCTATCTGAGGGTTCAATAACTCCCAATTCCAACATTTTCTGGACTTCAGTCCTGATACAGTCCCTGACATGGTCAGGTTGCCTATAAATCTTATTTTTAATAGGCAGACTGTCCCCAGTGTCCACTTCATGAGTGCACCAGGTGGTCTGACTGGGTGTCAGTGAAAACATATGTCTAAACTGATTGAGGACTTGCCTGCAATCAGTTTGTTGCTGGGTAGTGAGGCTGCCTGCCAAGGCTACACCATCTACTGACTCATCGTCAGGGTTCTGTGAGAGCAGGTCAGGGAGTGGGTCACTCTCTTCCTCCTGCCCTTCATCAGTAGCCATGAGCAAGCCCATGTCTGCCCTGTCCACATATGGTTTTAACCTGTTGACACGGAGAACCCTGTGGGGACTCCTGGGTGTTCCTAGGTCTACTAAGTAAGTGACCTCACCCTTCTGCTCAACAATAGTGTGGGGTCCACTCCATTTGTCTTGGAGAGCTGCTGGGGCCACTGGCTCCAACACCCACACCTTCTGTCCTGGCTGGTAAACAGTCAGAACAGCCTTTTGGTCATGCCAGGCCTTTTGAAGTTCCTGGCTAGCCTCAAGGTTTTTGGTTGCCTTTTTCATGTACTCAGCCATCCTGGAGCGGAGACCAAGTACATAGTCCACTATATCTGGCTTTGGGGGCTTGAGAGGTAACTCCCATCCTTCCTTCACCAAGCACAGTGGACCCCTCACAGGGTGGCCAAACAGAAGTTCAAAAGGGCTGTAACCAACCCCCTTCTGAGGCACCTCCCTATATGCGAATAAAAGGCAGGGCAAGAGTATGTCCCATCTACGCCTAAGCTTTTCTGGGAGCCCTTTAATCATGCCCTTCAAGGTTTTGTTGAATCTCTCAACTAAACCATTGCATTGTGGGTGATAGGGTGTGGTGAACTTATAAGTCACTCCACACTCCTTCCACATTGCTTTTAAGTACCCAGACATGAAGTTAGCACCCCTGTCTGATACTACCTCCTTAGGAAAGCCCACTCTTGAGAAAATTCCCAGGAGGGCCCTTGCCACCACAGGTGCTGTAGTGGTCCTGAGGGGAATAGCTTCTGGGTACCTGGTGGCATGATCCACTACCACCAGGATAAACCTGTGCCCAGAAGCTGTTTGGGGATCCATGGGACCAACAATGTCAATCCCTACCCTTTCAAAGGGCACCCCCACCACAGGTAGTGGTATCAGGGGGCCTTTGTAGTGCCACCTGCCTTGCCACTGGCTTGGCAGGTTACACAGGAGCGACAAAACTCCTTGCTGTCTTCAGACATGTGGGGCCAGTGAAAGTGAGGGACAAGTCTGTCCCAAGTCTTGTTCTGGCCCATGTGACCTGCTAAGGGAATATCATGGGCTAGGGTCAATAGGAAGCCCCTGAACTTCAGAGGTATAACCAACCTCCTGGTAGCACCAGGCTTGGGGTCTCTACTCTCTGAGTACAGGAGTCCATCATCCCAATACACTGTATGGGGACCACTAGCTTTCTCAGCAGCAGCTTGCTGTCTGAGGGGTTCAAGGGAGGGGCAGCTCTGCTGCTCCTGGCTCAGATCTGCCCTAGAAGGTCCCCCTGTCCCCAAGAACTCAACCTGGTCAGGTTCAAGTTCCTCTGGGACAGTTCCTTCTTCAGGGCTGAGATCATCCCCCTCAAGGGACTGATCTTCCTCCTGAGCCAAGGGGGAAGGCACTGCCTTAACCCTACTACTCCTCCTCTTGGAAGGCACTTGGTCCATTCTTCCAGAATCCAAGGCCTGTTCAGTGCTAGACGTTTTGGCTTGTGACCTGGTCACAGCAAACACATCTGCAGGGATCCCCAGCATTTCTGCATGGGTCCTGAGCTCCACTTCTGCCCAAGCAGAAGTCTCTAAGTCATTGCCAAGCAAGCATTCGACTGGTAGGTTTGCACTTACCACAACCTTCTTAAGGCCAGTTACCCCTCCCCAGGAGAAGTTAACAACTGCCAGAGTATGGTCTGTTCTGACATTGCTAGCATTGGTCACTTGGTACATCTCACCAAGTATAACTTGCCCAGGATTCACAAGGTCTTGTGTCACCATTGTGACACTTGCCCCTGTGTCCCTAAATGCCAAAGCCTCACGTCCATTGATTAAAGGCTGTTGTCTGTACTTGCCCAGATTACTGGGACTCACAGTGGAGGTCACATCCATGCCTCCATCACAGACTAACACAGCCTGAGTCAGTTCTCTGACTAGGTCAGAGCCCAACTCAGTACCCAGGGTGAACCCTACTAAACCCTTGGCTGGAGCACTCCCACCAACTGTACTAGGGGGAACAGGTGCCTTAGGGGCATTGGTGGGTGCTGGACTGGAGTCTTTGGACTTGGTGCAATCACTGGTCCAGTGGGTCTTTTGCTTACAGACCTTGCACCATGGTTTTCTTTGGCCTTTCCCTTTGGTAGACTGTGAATCCCCACCAGAAGAGGATTTTTGGGGGCCTGATGAAGACTTTTGATCTTTACCCTTCTCCCCACCCTTTTCAGAGTTCTTAGCATCTTGCTTCTTGGTTTCCCCACCTTGGTTCTGTACCTTCTGCTTCACCCTGGTTCTGACCCATTTGTCTGCCTTCTTTCCCAATTCTTGGGGAGAGGTCAGATCAGAGTCTACCAGGTATTGATGCAACAGCTGATTTTGACAGTTATTAAGAATCTGCTCCCTCATTATCAGATTGTACAATCCTGAGAAGTCACACACCTTACTGCCCATCAACCAGCCTTCCAGAGCCTTGGCAGAACAATCCACATAGTCTACCCAGTCTTGAGTCTGTGCTTTTTGGGTATCTCTGAACTTCAACCTGTACTGTTCAGTGGTTAGGCCAAACCCATCAATAAGAGCACTCTTCAAGACCTTGTAATTATCAGCATCCTCCTCTCTAACAGTGAGGAGCTTATCTCTACCTTTGTCAGCAAAGGAGAGCCACAAGATTGCTGCCCACTGCTCCTGAGGGATCTTCTGTACCTTACAGGCCCTCTCTAGAGCAGTTATCCACTTGTGGATGTCATCCCCATTCTGATAGGGAGGGACAATCTTGCTCAGGTTCCTATGGTCATAGGACCTTTCCCTATCTCTAGGGACATGGCTGCCACCATGGGACTCTAGTCCCAACTTTCTTCTCTCTCTAAAGAGATCTAGGGACTCCCTGTCTATAGCCAGTTGCTTCTTTTTGATTTCAAGCTGAGCTTCCTCATATTGAACCAGCCTCTTTCTTCTCTCATGAGAGGATTCCCTCCTATGAGATGAGACAGAGCTCCCTATGGAGGTGCCAGAGTGGTTAGACTCCTGAGAAGGAGACCTAGACCTTCTGGGCACACTCATAATCCTTCCTGGGGGGACAAAGAGGGCATCATTCTGATCATCCTCTTCATCTTCCTCAGGAGGGATTGGATTATCCAGGTCAGGGCCATTGTCGCCCTCCTGGCCAGTTTCAGAGGGGGGCTGGGGGTACTGGTACCCCTGGTCCCATCCTCATCATCTGCCCCACCCTCAGCTCCTACCCCTTCAGTCCCCAAGGGCTTACTAAGGTCATAAGCCACCAACAACTCCTTGAGGTGTTGGGTGGTGGGGCTTTGGCCTGTCCTTATTTTTCTCAAGTTGCATAAAGCTCTCAATTCCAAGAATGGGAGTGTATCATACTTGGAGGGTGGAAGCTCAGTGGCTTCCTGCAAGGATTCTTTAGATCCTACCCTTAAAGACATTACTAGTGTGGTGTGGTGTATGCACTACCTACTCTAGTGTGGCCTACTAAACTCTCTTGAGTTGTAGAAAGGGTGTGCTATCCCTTAACACACAACTCTAAGTTCAGTAGAACTTACTGTATTCTAAGCTTAAATTATATGTACCTTAGGTACCTTTAGTGGTTTTCAGTTGATCAATTCAATTGAGATTATCTGGTAAAACAATAGCAAGCTGGAATCCCACACGCTGCACACCAATGTGAGAAGTTGGCCTGGCATATGCTGTCCACTAATTATAGTGGGCACCTTGCACCAGTCCAAACAACCCCTTATTGGAGATAGGTTAAAGACAACCTTATTGAAAGCTATCCTAGTGGTAGCTATGGAGAGCAGCCTTCAGGCTAAGTCTTGAAGGAATGTAAAGCAGCTTGTTTTACCAGTCTATAATCTCTTGAGGGATCAAATGAAAGAGCACCACACCAGGTATATATTCAAAATATATGTATTTATTGCTAAACACACCCCTCTAGTCTCTTTATGAGGCTAGAGTTCGAAATACATAAGTTAGAAGTTATTTAAACACAGTAATAGCACAAATACACGTTTGGGCCCTAGGGGCGTACCAAACCATATACCAATAAAGTGGTATAAGAACCACGACTGAACTAGACACTAGGCCTAGAGCCTCTAGAAGTGCTTGGACCACAAGGAACCACCCAAGGTAGTGACACAGGGGACCCACGGGAGACGCGTGCAGTGTAAATACACAACCGCGATACGCCGTTGACTTCTATGGAGAAAGTCGTGATCGGGAAATTAGAGAAAAGGGACACTTAAAAGAGGACTTGGACCAAACCCTTTGAGATCTAGGACTTTGAAGAGTCTCTACCCACGGGAGCACCGGAGTACTCGTGTTACCTCACCCAGGGAAGCCGGGTGCATAGGTGCCTTTCGGGGTCGGGTTTCGTCGTCGATTTGAATGGCGATCTGCTGCAAAGCGCTGCTGGCGACCAAGTGAAAAGTGTCCGGGTGGATCCAAGAGTGGATCGGAGTTCTGAAGAACCTGAAAGCAGAGGGGACAGAGTCTGGGTCACTAGCCAGTGACCAGGAAGGCGATGGACAGATGCCCACCGATGTCGAGTGCTTCAGGTGCGTTGATGGTCGTCTTGACTCTTCAGCCACGAGGTCCAGGAGGCGTTGTCGGCGACCAGGAGCAGGATTCGGGCTGGTACACGATGTTTGTCGAGTGCTGAGGTGTCGGCGACCGGATTGGACCCAACAAGCCTTGGCAACGGCAAGTCTCGATGCAGAGGAAGATCGTCAATGGTGCAAACCAGCAAGGTCTGGGGAACTCACCCAGCAATGGTAAGTGAGGGCAGGCCTGGAGCAACCAGGATGCCAAGTTAGAAAAAGATTGGCCTTCATTAAGGGCTACTAGCCAACAGGCTAGCGACCGCGAAGGAGCCTCGTGACGCCGCACGTGGATCTGGCTCACAGAACACTCGTGGAGTGGGGGCCAGTGATCTTCGGTGCAGTTGGTGCTGGAGGCTAGGGCTACTCAGAGCCCAAAGTACGATTTTTTGGGAGACCCAGAAGAGGATGCGCTTGCAAATGTGCTTGGTGTCCAGGGGTCACGGTCTCAAGTCACCCACGATAGCCACGGGCCTCAGCTTTGCTGGGGACTCAGGGTAGCCTCGGGGAAATCTGAGAATCCACCTCTGGTGATGCGATGACTTCGGCGTCCGACGGGAGCTTCAGAAATGCAAACCGGACAGATGCTTCTTTGGTGCCTGCCAAGCAGGGGAGTCACTCCTTGACCCCAAGGGAGATTCTTCTGTCCTCTAATCGTGAGTAGAGCGTCGAAGGTCCAGGATTCAGTTTCAGAGTTTCATCCAGGGATAATCTAAAGTCCTAAGGACTGGGTTCCTATACTTATACTAAGGATAGGGGTTGGACTACTCTGTGGCCCCACCTATGGGTGGGTCAGGGCAGAGGGGTGGCTACACCCCTTTCCCTTTGTCCAGTTCGCGCCAAAGCAGGGGCTGCAAGCCCCTGATACGGTTTGAACTGGGGTATGCACAGGGACACCAAATGTGCCCCCAGTGCAGGACTTCAAAGCACCCGAAAGGGCTCCCGCCCAGCCCCAATACACATTATCCTGTCTGGGGAGGTGGTCACACCTCCCTGGGACAGGAAACCTATTGTCCAGGCCTCCCCTGCCGGAGTTTCGTCCAGCAGCAGGAGGCCAGACTCGTGTCTGTGGCAGCAGCATCCATTTTGTGATGCCAGGGCTTTGGAAAGAAGTTACCGGGCTAGCCAGAGTTAACATGTCTTTCCCTCTAGAAGGGTGGAATGCTACCCCCGCCGCCAGAATTGGCGGGGGGTAGTATTCCAAGATGTTTGACACCAAACACGACATGTTTAGGTGCAGCCATTCCAAAGTTAGCATTTAACGCGAGGTTATAATGCGCTTAAGAGTATATGGTCAGGCTGCACTACAAACAGCATCAGAGAAGGGTCTCCGAACGCTGCAGAGGGGCCCTGCTCATGCAGGGGCACCCTCTCACATAGGAACAATGCACTCTGCCTTTAGGATTGATAAGGCCTGCCTTAGGAGTGACTTATAGGTTTATATGTGTGTATGTATTTAGTGATATAGGTAACCTATATCACAGTAAGGGGTGCATGCACCACTTTACCCAGGCTGCAGTAGCAGACCTGTTGTGTCAGTTTGGATGGCCTTCCAGGGGTGGCATAATACATGCTGCAGCACCTGGCAGGCCTCTGAGGTACCTATGCCCTTGGTACATAGTATACCATATACTAGGGACTTATAAGGGCACTCCAGATTCCAATCAGTGATGTGCCTAAGGCACATGGAAACCATTTTAGAGAGGAAGCAGCTAGGCTGGGGTTCTGATTAGCAGGGCCCCAGCCAGACTAATGTCGAAAAACAGTGAAGCATCAGCAAAAAGTGGGGGTACCCATGTGAAGCAGATCCTACTCTCCTACAATGAAGTTGATTACAATCACCACCAAATATAATATAATCCTGAGCACATTGAAGAAGTTTGTTAGGAATAGTGGTCCAGAATGTGTTGTCAACAGAAACTGGGTCATAAATATTAAAACTTGTAATGGGTTTGTTATCAATAAGGAGTTTAACAATAATCCATCTACCTTCAGAGTCAAGTTCTTGGTATATAACTGTACCCCATTCTTTTTCCTCGTAGCAGACAAAACAAAAAAAATTCCCACCCAACATCCTTTTAGTTTGGCAGCCTCCAACTGAGAAATATGTAATTCCTGACGTAGTGCCAAATCTGTTTTGAGTTTAGCTAGATGAGATAATACTCTCTGTGTTTCAATAGGGTTACCTAGACCCTTAATGTTCCATGTAGTATCTCAGAATGTAATACTAGAGCAAGAGCATGTACGATTTGTAAGTCTACAGTAACAAAATCAGTAAAGTGAAGAATCAAATACTGATAAGAAAAGAAGTTATATTTAGTAAGAAGAAGCAAAGTCAGAATGATAATAGGATGAGGCATAAGGGAAAAAAGAAGATAAAGTAGATCAACAGAAAAGAACACAAGAGAGGCAACAGTAAAACAAAGAACATAGAGACAGTACAAGTCATACAAATGACGTCTGGAAGACATACCTAGAACACAAATAAGATGAAAGGGAGGGTATCAACACCAGAAGACGACGTCAGCAACATCTGAACTCCAAGAACAGGCAGGGCAGCATTAATTTGGATTAGGACATCACACAAGATTGGGACCATAAAATAATGAAACGGAAAAACAGACACCTGTATGAAGAGATAAAGATATTATGCAAGTACAACTTGTTGTAGTAAGAGAAATATATTACAACAAAAAGAAATAAAAACATAACATAGTGAAATAAAGGAAAATATGCAAAAGAACTAAGTAGACAATCATTGAGGTTTCCTTGTCCTCTCCTTCATGTTGCTGAAGAAATATTTTAAGAGCAGCAGGATCCTCATAAGTTGTAGTTTTTTCTCTAGAAGTCACCTTAAACAAGCAGGGATGGATTAAACTAAATCTGACATTCATGGCTTTCAATTGAGGACTCAATACAAGGAATTGCTTCTGATGATCCGTTGTGAGTTTAGCTACATCTCGGGAGAAGTATAGTGTGTTTTGTTTTTTAGATTTAACAGCAGACATCACTTGTAGAAAATCTGTATTTTGCAAGAAAATAAGATAACTCCTCTTGGTTTAGTTGATACTCTGGGACCAAGTCTGTGCACTATTTGTATGTTGAGAAAATTGGTCGTAGACGTACCCAGACGTTTTGCGAGAAAGGATTGAACAGTCGGCTCAGAGTCTTTAGTATTTTTGCAAGACCATAAATCTGAAGGTTATTTGTTTGATGTTGATTTTCAAAATTCTCAGTGTTTTTCTTATGGAGGGAAATCTCTGATTCCAAATGAGAAATACGAGAGACTGTATTTATACTGTCAAAACTCGTGACCCCAGGGAGGACCATTATCATCTAGGTGTTTCAAAGTCTTGGTAGTGTCTTCTATGAGAGGTTTGAATGCATGGATTTCCAGAAAGATCAGTTCCATGGAAGTTGGGGCTGTTTTAACTGGCAGAGGGGGATCTTTTTCAGCCTCTTATTTTATCCCAATGGCATTTTTCCTAGCGAAAAGGATTTTAGGATTATTCCTAGATGAGAATCAGATTTCTAGAAATTATTGTCATCCATATAATTTCAGGTAGAGTCCGAGAGCAAAACGGTATTGGAGGCACCAGATAATTTAACATTTCTTGTTTTCCCCATATAAGATAAAAGGGATAGAAGAGGGAAAATTCCAATGTAATAACAGTCACAAACGATGAAGTGAAGTAAAACTTCAATTGAAATGCACTATAAGTATTGGTAGCGAACCAAAAAGCAGTAAAAATGAGTACTGAGGAAAGAAAAAATCTTGAGCAAGAAAAATTATTAATTTGGCAGTATTTATCTCCCTTTTCGCAGTTAAGTAAAATAGTGATTTTGTATGGAAAAGAGCATTAGCATCCCAGATATCTGAAATTGATCAAGAATGGCTTAGAAAGCCATGTTGAAAATGTAGAGGCATTCAGTGGAATAACACATGTAATGTGTTTAATAATGAAAAGTCTCCCTAAACCAGCTGGGTGAATGCAGGCCAATTACTGTGGCAGAAAACATCTTGTTTTGAAGAAATAATTTTGAAAACGCACTCACCTCTTGATAATTTACAGGCATGAAATTTCTAGAGTCCCCGGGGTCTGGCTGCATGCTCTGAGGTAAAACCGGCAGTGAAAGAAATAGTTTAGCGGCTCTGAACAACTCAATTAGCAAAGAGACACGCTCACCGCCTCACAAAATGACAGTCACAATCTCTCAATCCTGAAGTGAAATCCCCTGGGGCCGGATGCATAGATAAAGGGGGTGCAGCTCTTTGAGAGGAGGCTCCAGCAACTCACCGGGTGCTGTGGAGGAGACTCATTGTTGTCTCCTCTGCCGGTGAGCGCTGTAACAGTTCCAAATCTGCTGAGAAACACCCCATTCCTACCGGAGCTCAACAGCGTGCCGTCATCTTGGTTGGTGCTCAAACCATGCACCCCCAGTACTGGGACTTTCTACAGTTCAATAACTATCAGTACATGCTACCATATAATGTCTTTGACTGTGGGGGAAGGTAAGCCCAGTGGATCACACTGCTCAAAGTTCTTGCCTTGGGACAGTGTCCTTTCTGGTTCTGGAAATCCTTCATTAGTGCAAGATAGGATGTCAAAGCTGGTGAGGGTAACTTGAAATCAAATATGTAATTATTGGGCTGCTTCTGAACCCTTTAGTTTTGGAACCAGTTGCTCCGAGCAGGACACTGTCAGATTTCGTAGCCACTGAATTAGCATTGCCATTAGACTGGACTTTTCACCCCACCATGTTTTTTTTTTTAAAGTTTTGTATAGCGAGAACTTGACTTGTAGATATCAGGTATCAGAGCGCTTTACATGAGAACCAGTTATGTTACAGATGGACACATTCATTTTTGTTAGGCACAGGGAAATTAAGTGATTTGCCCAGAATCACAGGATGTTGAACTCGAACCCGGTTCCCCAGCTTTGAGATCGACCGCTCTAGCCGTAAGGCTACATCCTCTCCCCTTCTTCCAAGTCCTTCATTGAGACACACCAATTAGGGTAGTGGGAAGCACACATTTATTCCATATATCTGATCAATTTAACAGTTAGAAAATCTTTAAATAAGTCCTATTGTATGGAAAAAGAGTATAAGGCATCAGATTCAATCATTATGTTGTGATCCTTTTTGACACAAGTCTATTTTCCGTTCACAGACTACGGTGAGCTATCATAAGGCTTAGTACATCACTTTTTTATGTTGACAACTAAATATTTCAAAATATAATGCAATTAATCACAGCCTGTTTCTCGTTGGCAGGTAACAGGTATTTTGCAAACCACGTCTGCTTTATCAAGTCTGTAAGATAACATTAAAAGTTATTCAATTGTTGGTATTGCATACAAAGAATCCATTGATGGTGTACAATGTGCATTTATACCATTGTTCAAGACTGGAACGATTGTAAGAAAACACAATGTCAGAACTAGTTGTGTGCTACTATTCCCTCATTCTCAAAGAATACTGCTTTCTCATAAGTACAGCTTAATTCTCAAAGTAATACAAGTGCTTACATTCATGTATTTGGAAGCATCTCAGTAACTAATCATAATTAAATTAAATGATACAAAACAAAAACTAAAACGTTGTCAAATATTATAGCACCTATGAGCATTATGAGGACAGATAGATCTGTTAAATAATATTGAAACTAAATATTATATATTGAAATTCAGAGAAAGCCTAAAGTAAACATTTCTTGTAAGATATATTATATTAAAAGTGCCGTAAAGCACTAGGTATGAAAGCTTTGAGCAGGACAAACTGGCAATCTATAGCATGTTATGACTCACTAGGTCACACTTTCCTGAGAAAGCTTTGGTGCTTTGTTCTTCAGAGCTCTGCCAAATGACTAAGGGGAGTATTTAGAGCATGGCAGAAGCAGGATACCCACCAATTATAGGCGGCTGGTCTATCCAACCTACTTAGAGTAAATAGCCATGCATACACTCAAAAAGGGGCAGACATGAAAATTGCCAGACTTTTAATAACCCCCTAAGTCCCAATATTTATTGATGCTGGAGACCACTACTGGTCTCTCCTACAGATCGAGGTCATTAGGGCAGGCTTCCAGGCACCATGACTCTCTACAGCCAGGGATCCCACAGGGACGAGTGCTGCCCACTCTAACCGGGCCAGCTGGTTCTTCTTTACAGGGTGTAATCCTCCTTCTGTTTTTCTGTCCATGCCTGCAGGACATTAGGGTATTAGTTGAGGGGAGGCAGGTACCTTTCTCAAGTAATAACCACAATCCTTGTTAGATTGAATCACTTAAGTCACTAAATTAACCTGACCTCAAACCCTGGTAGCTATGGCACATAGCAGACAGGCTTAACTTAGAAGCAATGTGTAAAGTATTTATGCTGTACCAAACAGTAATAAAGTCAGAACACAACATAAGAAAAATACCAAACCAATTTAGAGAATACTTTAATAGATAAAAATGACTCCAAAATGGTAAACAAATCTAATAAAGAGGATCAGAGTTATGAATTTTTAAATATAAAACTAACTCCAAAAAGCATCAAGCACCATTCACAGTCATCTGGTTGTGCTTGGCCAGTACCTAGCTGCATCTTAAGTCAGACCATGATGGAGCGTGGTTCAAATACTGAAACTAGGTTCGAGCTGGTCACAGGTTTTACCTTTCAACTTAATCTCTGAAATGAAAGTCAAAAATCTACAATAAGGCAAGGCAAAAGGCTGAAGAGGACTCCTTGTTGTTGTACAGCCACAAAAGGAGGTCTTGAAACCGCCGTTGACATTTGGTGGGAAAGCCTGATTGTGAGAAATTGGAATTTTGCTACAAATGGAGGTCCCTCATCGAACGGATAGCAATTGTGCCTTCACCCAATGAAGATATCTGCCTTCGGACATTGTTACTTTTTTGGAGCTTCCAGAAGGGCAAGGCTGCAGGATGTAGCCAAAAAGGGCACCACGAGCCAGATACCTTCTCCACGAGGTCCTGCTGAATCAGCTTTGCTGCTTCAAAAAAGCTCTGTGTGGGACCAACCTGAATCATTGGCCCAGCAGCAACGCACCTTCGTCAGATCGGCTTGGCAGGTTGGTCTTGGTCCTCCGGAGATGGTTAAGGGCAAAAAGTTTTAAGTCCCAGGTTTCAGGACTAGTTAGGAGTAGTACACTTTGACACCAGTCATGGGTTCAGGACTTTGAAATTTACTCCAGCAGAACCCAGCAGCAGGGTCCAGAGGCCAGCAGAAGAGTCCAGGGCAGGTCCAGTTGGAACTGGTGGGCTGGGAAGTTGCAGGAAATTCTCTTGTGGCTTGTTGCGTCCCTGTACCCTGAACAGGAGGTCAGCCTTATGACCCTTGGAGTCCACTTCTTTTACCTGAGTACAGTAGGGAATCCAGGTCCACTCTTCTCAGGCCATAGACACCAGGTACAGTCCTCTTCTGTTCTTCAACAGGGCCAGAAAGTGTTCTGAGGAAGGTACTCTGTCACATTTATGCCTGCCACCAATCTTGGAGTTGGCATAACTCCTAGCTCCTCCCTTACCAATGGGGTAGCAGTTCCCAGGAGTAACCCAATCCACTTTTGCAGAACTTCCTATATGCCTTACTGTAAACAATTGCACACTGCCCCTATCTATCTAATACCAAGAGGTCAGAATGTTTCTTTCCCTGTGCAGAGCTCCTGTGTCCACCTCAGAGGTGTGGCCATGGAAATTAGCAATGCCTCCTCTATGTTCACTCTATACCATTTCTGGGGGCAGCTCCTCTCCCACAGGGATTGGTGTCTGCCTGACTGGGTTGACAAGGAAAGGGGCAGGCCAGGTGTTAGCTACATCTGCCTGTGAGGGTAGGCCTCTTTGAAGTTAATCAATTGCCTGGGCCCAGCCCACAGGACATCCTGTCAATGGAAAAACAACCCCCCACACACATGGCCTCTTGTCCCTACTATGGGAACAAGTTCACACCTCATCAATGGAGTTATTCAGCTCCAGGTGACAGCTGAAGCTTATGCAAGTGGCTGTCCAGATGTTTTAGACAGGGAAAAGGTAACTTTCCAAAGGTACCTTTTCCAGAATATGTATCACAAATCCAACGTCACCAGTGAATTGGCCTTGTAATAAATATTCCAAAAAGTACATGAATTAAATGTATAGGAATTGTCTATCGAGTTGGTGGGAGGCCTCATTATCCTGTGTTTTAGCCAGTTATGGGAGATTTCCCTTGGTCAAATCATAGCAAAATTCAATCCAAATCTCAGCTCCATTTTCAGCACTTCCTCTTTCACCTTACTATAAACCTTCTTAGAATCCCTCATTCTAAATGGAATAAGTTAGGGTCTCTCTCAGACACTTTGAGCCTTCTTCCACATGCATCCCTGTTTTTAACACAAAGGATCAGCGATGTTCATTTTAAACGTGAATGGATGAGAGAGTGTTTTGGGTGGATCTTTCAGCGAATTATTTAATGGATGCATGAATGTGTGAGTAAATGCATGAATAGATGGCTGCATAAATGAGTGAATGAGTGACTGTAAGGATTGATGAGTGAATGCATGGAGTAGTGAATAGATACAAGGATGGGTGGATGAATAAGCCTAAAAGTTAGTGCATTAATGGATAGATGACTGGAGTTTGCTAGCTATGTTTATGTAGTGAGGGCTCATAGCTTACCATCAACAGAGTAAGGTATATAGGACCTTTGTTCACCAGCCAGATGTTGTTTCAAGCTGGCAGCCACAGATATACTTGCATGCAATGCATGTGAATAGATTCTAAAATATACCAGGTTTGTCATTAGGGTCTCATGTCCAACAATATGTCATTGGTCATTACCATCCTGTCATGTAAGTTAAGACTATGACAGAGGTGGTCATGCTTTTTCCAAAGATGCTCACAATGTGCCAGTGAGTACTATCATTATGTAATGACAACATTAGCCAGAAATGTATATCAACCTCCCTTTCTCAGAAGAATTATCAACATTATGCTTAGCCAAGTAATTCTCTGAATAAGGGTACCATACCATCATGCAGCTTATGCCTATGCCTCAAAGACTGATTGCCATATTTTCACCTCCTTATTAGAAATCTCGGCTCCAATTATCAGATGCAAAGAAGAAGATCATGTGTTGTTGGAAATGCCATTTGTCTTTGTAAGGCCCTAACTGGCAAGAAGATAGTTTCACATATGCTAATAAGTGTTAGAAATGCACTCCTACCTGTACTCAACTTTCTGAACCATGCACACTTGTGCAGGAGAGGGTCATAAGACTCTACATACCGGCCTGGAAAGTAGTGGAAAAAATTCCAAATGAAGAATTATGACTATTTTATTCCTCATTTGGCATCTGGGCCACTGTGCTCAATTTTGCAGGCCAGACAGGAGCCAATGCAGGGAACGTAAGACCTGAAATGATCAGGTACCTCATCAAAATCTAATTCCAGGGAACCTGTGAAAACCTCTAAATGATGAAACCATCGAAACACTGTCCCAAATAATGAATTTATCATAATACAGATTCGACAAGAACCACAGTTTGATTACTTTTTTATGGGAAATGTACATAGACGATAATATGATGTATCATAATAACGATGAGTCATATCCAATGATCACAATTGGAAGAATCCCATCTGCTTTGTTGAAACTCCAAGATCTTATACTTTGCAATACCCTACTTTTTAACTTTTATCTGAGAACAGGGATTTGCATTTTCAGCACTCACATGGTTATGTATAAATTGAAAGATACTTTTCTATCACATATCTGGAATGTTTCATGTCCATGCTGGGATTGCCAGTTAATAGTGCACATCAGGCCTATAAGCCAGTGTGCAGTAATACTATCATTTAATATTATTGTTATCATCATCATCATTAGCAATAACAATAATAATAATGTGATGATGGTGATGCTAACATTATTATTATTAATATTATTATTATTATTATTATTATTATTATTATTAATAATAATAATAATAATCATGATAATCGTAATAATAATTATAATAATTATAATAATAATTTGTTGCTTTATTTAAAAAGCACATGTCCACTAAGTTATCAGTTAAATAATCTTTATTTGGCTAATTGTTAGACATGAAAGCACATATAATTACATGAACATATATAAAAAATACATATATCTATGTAAATTTCCAAAATACAGCCTTGTAATTAATTAGTTCCTATCCTGAATTTAAAAAATCTCTATACATCATTTATAAAATTAATATAATTAAGATAATATAATCCAATTAAAAACCCATATCTCTTGCTGGTAACCATGGCACCCGGATACAATTCATAACAGCTGTATAAACTCTTTTACTTAATGGTTGCAGAAAAACCAGACTCAGTTTATGTTTATTTATGTCATCCAGGCGCAAAATTGGAACCAAACACCGTTCCCTACGGCAGGGGTATAGCCCACAAAAAAGCATAAAGTGTGAAGTGCTTTGGTTAGACTTTTTGCCATATGGACAGGGCTGGAGAATAGAAAACCAAGTACCTTGGTGTGGAAATGCCACTAAAAGGTGAATGTTATCAAAATGCAGGTGGGTGAGATAAAATCATTATTCAGTATTTAAAACATTTTGAAGATAACATTTTATGCCAGATAACTGCTTAATAAGGCCGTAATAGGTTCTGGACTTCAGCTTTCCAAAAAACAGCTTCTCATCCGCCTCTCTAAAAAAGTATCTCTAACCATGCTTTTACAGTGCACATCTAGGATCCCTGGGTGAAAATACAACTCTAGATAGCCTTGTGAATGAAGAGTACTTTTCTCATAATATAACCACGGGATAGTTATCGCTTGATTGAGCACTAGGCAATCTGACAAAATCTCCCTTGAGAAGACTGCTTTTCGGTTGCTCCTAATCCTTTTCCATAGCAGCAGGGGACCAATGCTAATATTATCTATAAAATAATCCAACCCAACTTCAGAGTGACACATAAAACATGTGGATGCTTGTGGTAAAGCCAACAGTCTCCTCACAAATTTATTTTCTACCTGCTGGTAGTTTTGCATCCTTGTATCCCCAAACCTCTGCCCCATAGCTAGCTACGGCTATGCATTTGCTATTATGGATGCTGACCGTCTCTTTCACCGGTTTATGCCTCAGTCTATGTGCAAAGGTAAACACAGACTCAATGGCTCTTAGCAGTTGGTTGGCCTTAGAATTAAGCAGACAATACCAATTTTGCTGATCATCAAAGGAAAGACCCAGATATGTAAAATGTTGTCCCTTAGTTAACTCAACCCCATCTAGTTTGAATTTCTTAGATTGAGGGGCCGATTCCGATCTTGGCCGGTAGGGCTCCGAATCGGATTTGGCATTACCAGATCCGATTCGGAGCCCTGTTTCCCGACCGAGTCGGACGTGCGTCCGGGCGAGCGAGTACGATGCGAGCGCACGCGAAATCGCCGACCGACTCGTTCGCGGGACCCAACCGCTCCGACAGACTCGCTCGGACTCGACTCGCACCGCGCAATGGAGACGTTCCCCGGCCGGGTAAGTACGATGCGCGCCTCGAGCAGTCCGACCAACTCGCGCCGTCCGGCTCGAACGAGCAGTTGGAGCCGTACTTTGGGGGTCCGTGTCGGACCCCCCTGTATGCCTAGCCGCGCGAGTCGCACACAGGGGGGACCCATGGGTCCCCCCTACCTGTGCATGTACGCCGCGACCCGCTTCGCCGTGAACCCGCTGTAGGGGGCGCCCTTGTTCGCCTCGCACCCATTGAGTCAATGGGAGCCCGCGTACGCGTTGTACGACCGGCTCCCATTGACTTCAATGGGAGTCCGACCGACTCGAGTCCGATAGCATGCGAACGCATCGTACTCGTTCGGTCGGACTGCTAGGGTCCGATTCGGTCGGAAATCTCTCCGGATCCGGCTCGGTCGGAGACATTTCCGACCCAGATCGGAATCGGCCCTTTAGTGTCTCTGGACCCATTTTCGTGATATAGGACTTATTGATATTGGTCTTAAGGCCTAGATCCTCCATCAAAATGGAGAAGGCGTCCAAGAGTGCATGGAGGCCATTTTCAGTTCTAGCTATAAAAACTGCATCATCCGCATCTCCACATCTAGGAGAACAGGTACTGCTCGATGTCCCACTTGTGGCAAGTCCCTCCCCGACTGACATAAATGATTTTCCAAGCCATTTCTATATATTATGACAATTAAAGGAGCCATAATGCAGCCTGGTCTAACTCCAATAGTGAGTTTAATCCTGAGGGAGAGTTTGCCCCTTGACATCATAGTGGATCCTAGCCAAGGTGTCCCAATGCATCCAACACAGAAGATCTATTGATTGTGCTTCATGTAGAGCAACTCCCTGGATTGTCCCACAAAAAAGGAAACAAATAGATATTGTGTGATCGGAAATTATAAATCCCCTCAAATTTTAAGTGTCTTGTTGAACCGCCTGTGCAAGCGAACCATGGACCCAGGTCCCATCAAATGCTGTGTCTCTAGGTTGCTTTTATAGACCACTTGGTCACTTTTCATCTCCATCTCTCACACTTGTTAACACCAGGATTCCAACTGCTGGGCCATTTTATAATGCAGAAACAATGAACAGGTTTGAGGCCCTAAATTCACTGGAAGAACTAGACTGACTCAGAACACAGGAGGGAAAGGAGTTAGATGGCTTAATGAGCCCATTTGGAACTCCGGGTGAAGAGCCCTTGCATTATAAGACATCAAAGATTAGTAATGGGCTATCCTCCACTGGAGAATTTCTGCCTAAGCAATTTACTAGAATTCTTTTGGGAACATCGCTGATGTCAGAACAAAGTTGTCAAACCCAGACTGGATTTTGACAATAAATGATTATGATATGATCTGCCTCCAAGAAACTTGAGCTCTTGAAGCTTTTACCCTAAATGGCTTTTATTGTCTATGCAGCCCTGCTTTTCCCCCCACTTGGGAAGAGCCAAACGGAGACTGCCTACCTCGATTTTTGTTAATCTAAAGAAAAGTGAGAGTACAGGAAATATGTTTTACTGCTTATTATCAAATGCTACTATTTGTATTACAAAAATTGTATGATATTATTTGGTTAATTTTCACAGTAATATTTTTGATGTGTATACTCCACCACTGTGATACAAGAATTAGAAAGTAATCTGGTGAATGTTGCAGATACGCATAATAAGGAGACTTTACAAATCGGGGGGGGGGGTGATTTTAATCTTCGACTATGTGACAAAAGCAATTCCTCAGCATGTGGGCCAAAAGATACAAGAGGGCTAGATATATCCCACTTCAGACACGTTCCATTCAGAGAGGCATTAAACACAATGTTAATCTCCAGGAATCTAGTTCATGCCAGTGAGTATATATCCTCTAATACACCTCCTCCACTGAAATTTAAAGGGAGCGGGAAGGGCAGGAATATTAGTTATATAATTCTCTCGCTGGATTAAATTCCAATCCTCAGGGACTATAATGTTATTTAATTAGCTACTTTAATGGTCAAACTAGCTCTTTTGATTCAAATCTATCAGATAAAAGGGGTTATGAGAATAATCTGACACCCAAAAATTAGCAGAAAAAAGGTTTAAGGGTAAAGTAGGATAAGGTAAATAAGAAGGCATTTTTATGTGGGCAAATCAGAGAGAACAAGCACATGTTCACTCAAAGGAGCATCATGGTGCTAAAGACTAAAACCTACAGTTCTTGGCATTAACCTGCCACACAGTTAACTGAACAGGAAAGATTAGACAGCTTTCCTGAATATATGGTGGCTTTCTTATTGCCTAAGGGAGAGTAGAAGCGAGTTCCAAGGTCAAGATCTGAGACAGCAGAGGTGGCCACCTGCCAACTCTTTATTTATTTTGAAAACCTGCAAGGGTAGTTAATGAGGTAGATTCTAAAGCACTCTCTGGTAAAACAGCTTTGATAAACTGTTATTTATATCTTTGAAGGTCTTTTGCAAAATATAGCATGCTTTAAATGGTATCCTACTTGACTGGAAGCCAGTACAATTTTTTTCTGGCCTCAGCCACATGATCAAACCTATACAACCCAGTGGCCACTCTAACAGCAACTTTCTGAATGCATTATATTTGTTCTGCTGCTGTACCCGGTAAGCCCAAGAACAAACCACTGCAGTGGTCAAACCTTGGGAGAATACTTGTGGTGGCTTCTTGTTTATGTAAGGGACTGGGAATAAATGGTAAGACTTTCCAGTGTAAGCTCAGGATATAAAAACAGCCAGAGAAAATAGAATTGACATGCTCATTAGACAAACTAACCACACCCCCCAGCAATTTTACCTTCCCCGAATATTTGAGTGGAAGCAGTGCTTAATTTGCAAAACATTAGGTGCCAGGTCCTAACGTATTTTACAGGAGTGCCACTGCTGTTTTTAGAGGGACAAGGTCACGCCACTGAAAGCACAATGCAACTTTCCTTGCCCTGCCTCTGACTCACAAATGACTGCCAGGACTTTGTAAGATGGATGTCAATGGCAATCCAGTGCATCCCTTTGAACTTCAGTACAAGTATTTTGTTGAAACAAGTACTATGTATAAGACTCAAGGGAAACAGTGAAGAGGTTGTAGTAACTCTACCAGGAAAGAGCCGCCGGGAAGCAAAGTAGTGTAAATGGAGTTTATTCAATTACAGAGCTGCGCGGAACTGCAAACCAGCCGAAGGAAAACAGCCAACTGCTGCCAAACAGAAAGGTACACACATTACAATATTCTGCATTCTACATTCCAACAGTAATCTCAGTCCCAGCACGAGCTCACGCTGGGACCGGAGATAGGCACTGTTAGGATGATACATTTACCTTTTCCTTTTACTAAAACAAGGTATAAAAAACTATACAAGTCATAATGTAACACAAAACATTATACTCTAGATCATTTACAAGGAACTAAAATAAGAACACAGTCAAAAGGACAAAATAAAAAGACGCAAGAAATGAAGCGAAAATGTGACACCATAGGAACAAAAACACAACACAATTAGTCTCTGAGTCACTGCCTGAACCTGACAGGCAACCTTGAACATCGCCCACTCCTACGCAGTACACTTTCTGCCTTCTCTTCAACACCCTCACATATTCTTTCCTTTTTTTCACCAGAATACTATTTCCAGGACTTCCCATTGAACTGGAGTACTCACTGGAACATCTGAATTCTTCTGAGCCTGATCCATGAACGGATTTGACCAACCTTCCCATATTCCACCAATTGGCACAACTTACCCTCATATCATTGCCACATACTTTGTCCACCACAAATGGTCCATTGAACTTACTACCACTTTTGTGAACAAAACTACCTTTCTTAATGAAAACAAAATCACCCACCTTAAATTTACACATCTTAACACGCTTGAGACTATCAAAATGCATTTTCTGTTTCAACTTGGCCGCTTCCACATTGACTCTCGCTTCAGCATCACACACACTGGCATCTATTCCAAACTTGACCAATGAAAAAGCACATGGTTTATGCGTTCTACTTGGCCATTGGTTTGAGGGTGATACAAGGACATCTTTGAAAGATTTAAGAAACCCTTCAACCATGTCATTGGTAAATTGAACACCATTGTCAGAGATCAAATATCGAGGGAAACCTTCACTGAGGAAAAGCTCTCTAAGAAAATCGTGCCCTGCATTGGCATTGGGTTCAGAAACAAACTTAACTTCTTGCCACTTCGAATACAAGTCAACTGCTACCAAAGCAAAGTAGAACTGGCTCGACAATCTGTTAAAGGGACCTACCAGGCCCATCCCTATCTTCTCCCAAGCCCATTCAGGATACTCAATGGGTTGTGAAGGTGGTTTCCTCACCATCAACTGTTTTTCAGAAGTCAAACACACTACACAATTACCCACAAATGGTTCAACTTCTTTATCCATAGAGGGCCACCACAACGCTTGTCCCAAAGGTTTGTTAGTGAAGGTGACTCCCATATGTCCTTCATGAGCCATTTTAACAAACTTTGACCTCAATCTGACAGGTGGTACCAACTTGTCACTCCTAAGAAGAAATCCATCGTCAATCGATAGCTCATCAGCCACTTTCCAAAATGGTTGACACGTACTGGAAACTGATTTTTCTCTAGGCCCGCCCTTTGTAACCCAACCAATGACAGTTTTTATGACTTCATCCAAAGCCATTTCATCTCTCCATTCACGCTCCGTCACAGCACACATTCCTTACAAATCTAAAGTCAATTTGAAGTAAAATGCCCTTATCTTGAAGAATCAACAACACCCGCTCCAGAATAGACAGATGTTCTTCCTTAGTTTTACCATATACTAGAACGTCGTCTTGGAATACAACGACTCCATCAACATTTCTGAACAATTGGTACATTATTCTTTGAAAGACAGAAGCTGCCAAAGCAAGTCCGAATGGCATTCTGCAATATTGAAACGTGCCCGGTGGTGATACAAAAGCTGTGAAATTTCTAGAGTCAGGATCCAATACTACTTGGTGGTAAACTGATGCAAGATCCAACTCGCTGAACCAGTTAGCACCTGACACAGCAGCCAACAAATCAGAAATTTTTGGAAGAGGATGGGAGTCCATCCAAATGGCCCTGTTAAGGTTGGTTAAATCCACACAGACCCCGAGTTCACCATTTTTTAGGTCTCGACTAGGCAGCGCTTGCGCTGTCTCGTTGAGACAGGCAGTATATACTATAGCGTCAAAGCTTTCTGGAAGCTTTGCCCACTCTCCGCCCATCTTTTTGATTGGCTTACATCCTAAATGCTGCCTTCTGATTGGTTTTAGGCTTCTTAGTCCCTCCTCCTGACGACCATCTTGTCATTTGTATCCTTCCCTGGCTATTGGCCCCTTTCCTCAAACACTATTTTATGCCCTGTGTCCCCCACCCACCCCTCCCGCAGTTCGTCACTTCTCGCCCCCCCATCACCCCCTCCACTCCCGTTCGTGCTTTCTTAAATGCCCGCACTCTCATTTGTAATGCAATACGTCTCGCGTAAATGCGAGTCGTATTGCATTGCAAATGCTTGTTTTAAAGTAGTGCGCAGTTACAAGCACGCCACTCTGTGAGCGGGAGCCCAACCCGCATTGTGGTTGAGCGGGAGCCCACCCCGCATTCTGTGTTCCTTGAGGCAGGAGCCCACCCCGCAGTTCTGCTTAGTTAATGGCGGGTGCCTACCCCAAACTTTGGAGCCATAGAAAGCAGCGCGACCCGGAAGTCAGTCGCCCGTGCCTGGTTGTAGGCGGACCCCGAAAAGGAAGCGCGAAGACGGGAAGTCAGGCGTCTCGCGCCTGAGTGTGGGCGGGGCTCCCGTGCACCATGGAGAGCCCCGCACATCAGTTTGTTGGCATAATCAGCACCATCTAGCATAATTATGGCACGGCACGTATGCCCAGTTTAGCCTAGTTTAAATTATGCACAGCACCCGTGCGGCGCACAGCAGCGGGACTAATTGCATTTTATTTTTAACATGGCCCGTGTGCGAGGCCACTGACACTGGCACAGCTAACCCTCTGCATTTTAGGAGCCAAGCCCCGCAAGCTCTGTGTACACAGCTCACTAGCGGCTCCCATCTCAGGTACTGTGCCACATTTTCATCCTTTTACCCATTGTTTAATTTTGTTAATAAATGATCATCATATATTTAAGTTTTTTTTAATGGGCATGGGAAGAGCAAACGCCGATGCTCGAACCCGGTTCACTAGCGCGAAAGTCGGCCGCTCTGGATAGTACGCCATGTCCTCGCTGCACATATTGCTGGGATAGGTCACTGTGTTTGGGAGGGAGTGGCCGAGTTACATTTTTTTAGGTCGAGTGGAACGCTGCGGAACACATAAGGCATTGCAGCCCCTCCTACTCCCCATTGTTTCTTACAGTTGGAGTTTGAGGTAAGCAGTAACGAACTGTATATGAGACGTGAACGTGGCATTTCTATGCACTTTGTGCTGAGACACAAGCATATTTTCTGCACCAAATGCTTACCCTGTGAACTGTACTCGAGCCTTGCCACTTTGTTGTAAGCAGGTGCACCTGGAGTTGCAAGAGACATGCAAAATGTGGGCTGTGATTAAAAAGTCTGCATGCCGGCGGGGAACGAACATGACAAGTTACAACAAACATACTGTACAACACACATCACCTCCCTCGGGAGGCCCAGCTCGCGCACAGTGAGGCTCAAAACAAACCTATCTGTAAGCAAGATCACATGACATTCTGTCTGACCCACGTGTTATTCGCAGTGCTCACTACATGTAACGAGAACATGTTTCAACTCAGAGTTGCAACTAGCAGTCAAGTATCAAAGCGTACCCACTTCAGCAATATCATTGTTTTAAATAACTTATAATAGTAATAGTTTAAACATAGCTTACAAAAGTAATAGCTCTTCTGATAAAGAAACCTGGTTACAGAGTGCATACGTTTCTTTTATGTTGCTTTTGGAATGCCCCCTACAGCCTGACAGTACTAGAAACTTTAAGGCGCTATCGGTTAGTGCACATAGTTTTGTGATTCAAGCTAGCTTACCATACCAAGTATACAGTTAGCTCTAAATTTTAACATTGCCTGTCTTAGAAGACACATGCAAAGCAATTTACTTTTTTTATTTTCATTTCTTAATTACTTACTCCTCGGTGGCACCGCTACTGGCCCCCAGCTGCAAGCAATATGCTGCATGGCTAAATACTTATTAGGCCCAAAGCGCGAGACCAGTTGCATTGCAAATGCTTGTCTTGTAAGCTACCAAAAGAGGGGACAACCATAATCGGTTCAGTTATTCCTGAGTCACACAGTTGCATTAATTCCTTATCCAAATAATTTCTGACTGAAAAGGGAACACTGCGTAGCTTGTTTTTCACGGGAATTGACCCCTCCTTCACTTTGATCTTATGTTGGAAACCTTAAATGAACCCAATTCCTCCAGAGAACACTCTAGGAAATTTAGTGCGTGGATTTTCAATCATGCTACAATCATCAGTGATACCACCAACATCTACAACAGACAGTTGTTCACTGGTACCTGGATTCAAAATCATTTTAAATAAACACTGGTGGAACCAACCCAGGATACATAGACCTTTGACTGCAACATACACCTTTCCAAAAATCTTCTGTCCCTCTAAGAGTAATATATCTTTTCAAAAAACCCGGACATGTCAATGCAGCGTCCTTCATAAGACACTGGAGCGCAGTCAGGTGGTTCAAGCGCTCTTCCAGGCCACAAATCATTGAATAACTCTTGTGTCAACATAGGTATTCGTGCCCCGGCAACAACCAGTAGTTTAACAGACTTATCACCAATTGATATATCTGCATAGGGATCCACACAAGTGGACAGATCTCCTGATGCAACCATACCATCACTAACTACCAATACCATGGCCTGTAAATCTTCTTGTAGTTTTTCTAAATGATTCTCACCATTTTCAGCCCCTAAATTGGCCAAAACAGTATTATTTCTATTATACTGTTTTCCTTGACTCTGACACACCTTGGCGAAATGCCCTAATTTGTTACAAATTCTGCACATAACATTTTTTGCTGGACACAGTTTTTCACTCCTAAAATGTGACATATTACCACATCTAAAACATATATTCGATTGTTCAAAAAAACTTGTCGTATCTCGTGTTTTCTTGAAATGGTGAATTGCTGGTGATTTTGTTCTTTTGTTTAACTACATTCACATTTTCAGTTTTCCTTTCTTCCAGTTCCTTCACGAATAACTGCAAAGTTTCTATGCTTTTAGCAATGCGTAACGTTTCCTTGAGTGAGGGCTTAGCCAATGACAACAATTTTTGCTGAATAGTCTTTTTGGAGCGATGAAAAATGAATTGGTCTCTAACCAACTGATCTGTAAACTTTTCAAAGTGACAATCTGCAACTAATCTCCTTAGAGCGGATACATAAATAGCAACACTTTCTCCTGACATCTGCTTTCTCAAGAGGAATTTGTGTCTCAACACAACAATGCTAGGTTGCACATCAAAACGTTTTCTAATTTTTTAACACATTCTGTGTAATCATCCAGCTGTCCCCCTTGTAAATTTTCAATGTTTGGTAAATGCTTGAAAATGGCACGACCCTCAAATCCCAAAGAATGCAATACCATTTATTTTAATTCTGGACAAAATCTTGAGGCTCCAATGGCCCCTAAATAAGTTTCAAATGCTTCAAACCAGTTTTTCCAACATACGGGTGGTTCGCCCGGTGATTCTAAAAACGAAGGAGGAGGATTCACAGACTGCATATTTCTGAAAGTCACATGCAATTATAGAAGAGAATACAACACAATTATAAATACTACTATGATAACAGAGACACACAAGATGTTAAAAACAAAATTACAGTCCTATTGCACAATGCTCTTTTAGAGATGTTCATGAGCCGTGCACATCGGCGTGACTTCGTGAAAGCAACCGAGTAGCAGGCAGTATATGATACTACCCAATGTGCTCTTTAAAATGTAGATAAGCCGCTCACATCGGCGTGACTTTGTGCGCAGAACCGTGTAGCAAGCCGTAAAAGACTGACTTGGTAAACACAGCCACTTACAGCTGTGCACATCGGCGATATAATGCTGAACAGGAAGATGCACTTTATATATATATATATATATATATTCACTGAAAAAACCATAGGTTTTAGGGACAGTTATAGTTAGTTAGACATTGCACTCGTACAAAACCCGTGAAATTCCCCCGTTATAGTTAGTTCAGCTAACTATAACTCGCGCCCACAATGCACTGCTGATGACGTCACATATTACATCACTCATGACATGGTCAGTGACATCACTGATGACATCACTGATGACATCATCCACGTGATAATCTGATGCACCTCCTCACACCCTAATATAACCTTTGATACACCCACTCTAAATTACAGACTGCCATTCGCACAACCATAGACACTCCAACACCAATAACTACATACCCACTCACTGATTCCTAGGTCTACACACACATCCACTCACTCACCCGTACAGTCACTCATACTTACGGTCACTCAGTACAGGACTATCATATGCACTCATACTCCTATATAGACACTCAAACACCGCCACTCATCCATAGAGGTACTCACACACCTAGTCAGTCATGCAAATAATTAAACACACTGCCATTTACTCACCTATACAGTTATACACACACCAGCTCACTTACTCATACAAATACTAGCACATTCTTACGCTCTTATACAATCACTGATACAAGCACACACTCATCCATACAGTCACTCTCACAATCACACACTCTGGCTTATAGCTATTTATATACTCCAACACACATATATACTGCCTTTCACATATGTAGTTACTCACACATGTACCACTGGGACATACATTCACTCACTAACACACTCTTACACACACTTACCCACCCATACAGTCTATCACAGATGCACTCTTGAAACCATCCACCCAGTGAATCACCCACTCACACATCTATGCACAGAGTTGCACACACCCCACCCACACAAACACTCAGGCACCCATACAGATACTCAGACAACCAATCAATAACTCATATAGACACTTATGTAGCTATTCACAAACCCATGCAGCCACTTACACAGCAACAGACAGACGGATACAGACATTCACCCAGTTTAGTCACTAACCCATGCATTCAGTAAGATACGTTTAATCACTCACTTATAGAGTTAGTCACGCACCTACTAAATCATCCTTACAGACAATTATACACCCACTCATTCTTCAATACGCCTTTCCCTATATATATTAAAAATATTTAAACTTTACAGAAACACACAGTCACTGGATGATGTCATCAGTGATGTCATTTGAGATGTCATCAGTGATGTCATCAGTGATGTCACTGACCATGTCATGAGTGATGTAATATGTGACGTCATCAGCAGTGCATTGCGGGGCGCGAGTTATAGTTAGCTGAACTAACTATAACGGGGAATTTCACGGGTTTTGTACGAGTGCAATGTCCAACTAAC
Organism: Calotriton arnoldi; assembly: GCA_963921515.1. NCBI lineage: Eukaryota > Metazoa > Chordata > Amphibia > Caudata > Salamandridae > Calotriton > Calotriton arnoldi. Next base: position 622,992 of record CAWUFW010006521.1, on the reverse strand, counting down.
TATAACTGTCCCTAAAACCTATGGTTTTTCAGTGAATTTCAAAGGTTTTTTAAATGCTAATTTCTAACTATAACGTGTCTGAAACCTATGGTTTTTCTCTGAATTTCAAAGGTTTTTTAAATGCTAATTTCTAACTATAACGTGCTTGAAACCTATGGTTTTTCAGTGAATTTCAAAGGTTTTTAAATGCTAATTTCTAACTATAACGCCCCTAAAACCTATGTGTTTTTCAGTGAATTTCAAAGGTTTTGTAAATGACAATTTTTAAATGTATTAATTGTTATATTTATTTTTTTGATACTGATTTACTACATTTTTTAAAACTATTTATTTTTAGATATTTTATTTTTTAAATTACATTGTAATTACATTATACATTACATTACAAAATATACTTTCTCAGAATGAATTACTTTAGTTTAAATACTTTGCAAATAGGCAATAGACTTTTAAGTACAGTAGTTACAGTTGTTGCAATGGGCAACACAATTTCAAACACAATGCAACATTGAGCTCAATGTGAATTTCTAGTTAAATGCAATTAGTTACTTTATGGATTACTTTTCTAACCACAGGACTGGATCCTCGATTCAGTCCTGGGACATCTCCTGTAAACAGTTGAGTAAAAGCGTTTTGGTTACAGTAGTGATTTTTAAGGGATATTATTGTATTTTAAAAGTTGACACTTAGAAACTTTTTCACATAGAATCACCAATGTTATCCTATGGGAGGAAATTCACTTAGCAGGTAAGTAGTGTTATCGTTACTTTTTCTTACTCAGTGGTGGATCCTGGATCCAGCACTGGTGCATCTCCTGTAAACAGTTGAAAGAATGCGTTTAAGTCATACAGGCGATTTTTAAGGAATATTTTTAGTTTGTGAAAATCGACACTTTGAAACTTTTCTGCTGAAAACCAGACAATGGATTCCTATGGAAGGAAATACAAGTTACTGGTAAGTATGGTTATAATTACTTTTCAGGGTCAGTGCTGGGCTAAAAGATGCAGCACTGGGTTCTCTCCTGATAACAGGTGAGTAAATCGGAATTCGTAGTTCGGCTGATTTTAGAGGAATATTATAAAGTTCCAAAACTCCACACTTAGAAGAATTTCCAAGTGAAACCAGTCAATGTTAGCCTATGGAAGGAAATTCAAGTTACTGGTAAGTACGGTTAGAATTACTTTTCAGGATCTGTACTGGGCTGAAAGATGCAGCACTGAGGTCTCTCCTGATAACAGGTGAGTAAATTGGAATTCGTAGTTCAGCTGATTTTAGAGGAATATTATAAAGTTCCAAAACTCCACACTTAGAAGAATTTTCAAGTGAAACCAGTCAATGTTAGCTTATGGAAGGAAATTCAAGTTACTGGTAAGTACGGTTAAAATTACTTTTCAGGATCAGTACTTGGCTCAAAGATGCAGCACTGAGGTCTCTCCTGATAACAGGTGAGTAAATCGGAATTCGTAGTTCGGCTGATTTTAGAGGAATATTATAAAGTTCCAAAACTCCACACTTAGAAGAATTTTCAAGTGAAACCAGTCAATGTTAGCCTATGGAAGGAAATACAAGTTACTGGTAAGTACGGTTAAAATTACTTTTCAGGATCAGTACTGGGCTCAAAGATGCAGCACTGAGGTCTCTCCTGAAAACAGGTGAGTAAATCGGAATTCGTAGTTCGGCTGATTTTAGAGGAATATTTGTATGTTACAAAAATCGACACTTAGAAACTTTTTCAGCAAAAAGCAGGCAATGATATCCTGTGGAAGGAAATTCAAGTTACTGGTAAGTACGGTTAAAATTACTTTTCAGGGTCAGTGCTGGGCTAAACGATGCAGCACTGGGTTCTCTCCTGATAACAGGTGAGTAAATCGGAATTCGTAGTTCGGCTGATTTTAGAGGAATATTTGCACAATGGTGAAGGAAGGGGGTGGGGCCTGAGGTGACATGTCTGCAAACACGCCCTGTGGCGCGTTTTAAGTTGGAGAATTAATTCCTCCTCAATCCTGAGGGTCCCTAGGGGCCAACTAGCCCACCAGATACCTCCAGTATGCGCCAGGGAGCTGCGTTGCAGAGAGGTGTTCAGAGGCCACGCCCCTTTTACACCTCTCTGCAACGCAGCTCTGTGGCGCTTTCTGGACGTACCTGGTGGGCTAGTTGGCCCCAAGGACCCTCAGGATTGAAGGGATTTAATTCCCCATCTTAAAACGCGCCACGGGCCTGTTTGCACACATGTCACCTTAGCCCTGCCCCTCCCTTCACCACTGTGCAAACGCGCCCGTGGCGCGTTTTAAGTTGGGGGATTAAGTCCCCTTGAATCCTGAGGGTCCCTGGGGTCCAACTATCCCACCAGGTACCTCCAGTAAGCGCCACAGAGCTGCGTTGCAGAGAGGTGTAAAAGGGGCGTGGCCTGGACCACCTCTCTGCAACCCAGCCCTGTGGCGCTTACTGGAGGTACCTGGTGGGCTAGTTGGCCCCAGGGACCCCAGTATTGAATGGGAATTATTTCCCCAATTTAAAACGCGCCACAGGGCGCGTTTGCAGAGTGGTTAAGGGAGGGGCGGGGCCTGACGCTCGATCGCGTCTTTTTCTTTCTTTTTGTTTTTTTGAAGGGGGCTATGTGGCCCCCTTCTTTTACTCTTTGAGGCCCTGGGGACCCCATCCCCCAGGGCCTGATGCCTTTTTTCTTTAAAAAAAAAAAATATACTGTAGGGGAAGGGGGCCACGTGGCCCCCATCCCCCAGGGCATGGCCACTTTTTAAAATATAATTTTGGAGGAGGGGGGCTGCGTGGTCCCCTCCGAAGGCCTCTATTGGCCCCGGGACCCCATCCCCGGGGCCGGCCTTTATTTTTTTTATTTTTTTTAATTTTGGGAGGGGGCCACGTGGCCCCCTCCCGGTCTACTACTTGCCCCGGGGACCCCATCCCCGGGGCTGGCCCTATCCTTTGGGGTCCGTGGGGGACCCCAACTCCCCAGGACCCTGCCGGCTCCCCGCGTCCTGCGGGAGCCGGCATTGCTTTCCACATGGGGAGCTGCTAACATGCAGCTCCCCGTGTGGAAAAGCAATGTGCTTGGATATTGGAAGAGAGCAGGTTTCCTGCTCTCTCTTCCAATATCCAAAGCAGTTTGCTATGACAGGACGGGAGCCGCGAGGCTCCCGTCCTGTCATAGCAAACTACAGTGTCCCGGGGGTAGGTACCCCGGGACACTGCAGGAGCCGGCCCTGGGGGGTGGCGGTCCCCAGGGCCACCACAGGCTCCAGGAGGGGGGCCGCGCAGCCCCCCTCCCAACATTGGCAAAGCCCCGGGGAGGTGGCGGTCCCCGGGGCGTGTGGGGGGGCACGAGCCCCACCACACAGGTCATTTTATTTTTTTTAAAAAGAAGCCCCTGGGGGTGGCGGTCCCCGGGGCTGCGGGAGGGCCGAGAGCCCTCCCGCACCATTATTTTTTTAAAGCCCTGGGGGGTGGCGGTCTCCAGGGCTTGGGGGTCCTTAGAGGCCCCCCCAACTAAATAAACATTAACCCCTGCATGCCCCCGGGACTTGGGCCACCCGGGGGCAAAATACCTTCGAAGCGCGGTCGATTTTTTTTTTTATCGGCTGGATCCGCGCACCCTAAGCGCATCCCGCCGATTTTTTTAATTAAAAAAAATGCTTTTTTCTGCCCAGGGGGTCCTTGCGGGACCCCCTGAGCAGACCTAGAGGGTCAGGGTGTTCCTACCCTGCCCCTTTTGCGCTTGCGCACTTGTTTCTGTCCCTCGGTTCTACCGAGGACAAAATGGCTGCCAACACTTCCTGGTTTGGAGTGTTGACAGCCAATTAGCATGCAGCTCGTGATCGGGAGGGTGCACGGATCCACCGCGCCATAGATATCAAAACTTTTATTTTGGATTTTCTCAGCAACTACTGAACGGATTTACACCATTTTTAAAAAGGGTGCTTTCTGAACCAAGCACTGCCTTTTTGCCAAATGTGGTGTAATTCCGTTCAGCAGTTTTTGCTGTAGCCTTGCATAAAGTTTCCTATGGGAAATTGATTTTTTCACTCTTATTTTTTGAATTTCTCCGCAACTACTGAACGGATTTACACCATTTAAAAAAAGGTCACTTTCTGAACCAAGCGCTACCTTTTTGCAAAATTTGGTGTAATTCCGTTCAGCAGTTCGGGCTGTAGCCGTGGCTAAAATGTCCTATGGGAATTAACATGGAGAAAACACGTTTTGGGACCCCCCTTTTTTCTCGGCCCCCGCTTGATGAATCTCCCCGAAACTTTCAAGACAGGAGTGGACCGGAGCGCCCCACTAGTTTTGAAAATTTCGCGATGATTCGTCAAATGACGCCAAACTTATTGGGAATAGAATGTTGCGGATTTCCTATGGATAATACGTCCTAACTATAACTATCTACTGGCGACCGCCAGTAGATTATATATATATATATATATATATATATATATATATATCCACAACGTAGTTCGGCTAAACCCAAGCCTCTTATCCACGGCGGGCAACACGGCAGGGGAAGCCAACCCCTTATATCCACACAAATCCAATGCCGAGGAGTATAGAAAAACACTGGAGCCGCGGCCACTATTCAAAGACGTGTTTAATGCAACACTAGGTCCCGACGCGTTTCGGAGTTGCGTCACTCCTTTCTCACGGGCAAAGCTTAGTGCATCATTAGTTTCTTTTAAAGCAGCAAGTGCTCATATTCGTGCCAAACAACATAAAAGACATACTGGTTTTTGTCATTTAGGTCAATAAAGTTGTACATGTTGATATACACGGTATTGGCGAAATGCAGAAAAATAAAAATATTGCTAAATGGATATCCTTGACGATACATGTAAGTGAAATGTATATAACAAATATACGGATATCACAACTCAGGATTTGACCAAATAATTGCTGCATGCACGCACTGACACAACTGTATAATACCCTGTGGTACACTGCCATGAATTGAGCAGTGTTGATACAATCTGGTACTGAGATCAGTTTTTACGGCATCTACGCACTATTGCGTCCGCATGATAGCGTGAAACACTGCAGTGAATTTAAGCAATGTCATTCATTTGACCGAACTTGACTGAAAATATTGATAATTCAGCTCCAAGCTGTCAAAATACATAAAATTAAATAAACATCAGTGTAATCAAAAATACAGCCCCAGTGGGCAACCAATCACAGAGAGAACACATGCTATTCATACACTACTTGTATCCTGATAGTGATATATCGAAAAGTCTTGCTCATGTGAGCATATAATCCCAAACATAATTCAATTCACAAAGAGACAAATAACTACTCTTTGACCACTTCAGTATCAGATATTAGAGCTCTTCTGCATTTCCGTTCGCCACCTGCAAAAAACCAGACAAGAATGACGATTTTAAAATTCATGTGAAAAATGTGCACAAAAGAAAAATTATAACTAAACAAAAAACTTTAAAAGACATCGACGGAGAACATGAAATAATCTATACAGTAAGGACATGTTAAAGATGAACGGCCATTTCTTCGTCAAGGTTCAAACCTGCGGGAACTAAAGTGTTATATTTAACAATCATTTTTGATTCCATCCTTCTTAATTCAACAGTTCTATTGCCTCCTCTTGTTCTAGGCGGTACACAATCTAAGATGCAGAATCTAAGGAGGTTGGCATTTTGATTATGACTTACACTGAAATGGCGGGCGACAGGATATTGTTTATCATTTTTCTTGATTGCCCGTAGGTGCTCAAGTACCCTCTTTTTCCCTTTGTGGATTGTACTCCCTATGTAATATCTATCACATGGGCATTTTAACGCATACACCACAAATTCGGTGTTACAATTCAGATATTTATTGATGTAATATGGGGGTTTATCTTTACTCAATTTCACAGATTTACAGCTACTACTAAATTTGCACGCCTTGCACTGATTACAGGTAAAAACCCTCTAATATCCATACATTTTTTAGCTTGATTAACTAGACTTCTACTCAGTGTATCACGTAGTGGTCTAGGTTTTCTAAAAGTAAGAGAGGGGTATTCTCCAACACATTCCCTCAGATCATCATCGGTTTTAAGGACCTCCCACATTTTTATGAGGCTTCTCTTGAGCTCCCATGATTGATTATTATATTTGGTGATAAACTTGATGGGTTCTTTAACTGACGTACTCACTTTCTCTTTCGAGTCAGTAATTCTTCCCTTTTGAGTTTATCAACTTTGACAACTGCTTGCTTTATAGTCTTTAGACTATACCCACGCGTCAGAAATCTCTGGATCATAGTCTCTTTTTCCATGTGATACCCGTCTTCGGTACTACAGTTCCTTTTGGCCCTCAACAATTCGCCAAAAGGAATACTCTGGATGAGGTTTTTAGGGTGACAACTGTTGGCATGAAGCAAACTGTTGCCAGCGGTGGTTTTTCTGAATAATCTGGTGGTAATCTTACTGTCCTTAATCTCTAAATTTAGATCTAAGAATTGTATATTCTTGCTGTTAGTTTCACTGGTAAAGTGCAAGTTTAAACTGTTTTTATTGAGAACATCAACAAACTCACGCACCTGGTTTTCAGTACCCCTCCAGATGCAAAAGATATCGTCGATGTATCTCACCCAGAGGACGACGTGGTCAACAAACTGTCCGATGTTACTGACAACCTGCTTCTCCCACCACCCGAGGTACAATCCTGCAAAACTGGGGGCGAAGCAAGTTCCCATCGCCGTCCCCTGGGTTTGTCTGTACATCTTATTATCGAAAAGAAAGAAGTTGTTACTCAGGCATAGCTGGATCATTTCTAGGATTATTTCCGTATGGAAAAGAAAAGATAGGGATCTATTTTTCAAAAGAACCTACAGGCCTCAATACCAAGATCTTGAGGAATGCAAGTGTATAGGCTGCTGACATCCATACTCATTAGTAAATAGTTTTGCTCCCAGGTGATTTTGTCAATAATTCTCAGAAAATCACCAGTATCTTTGACAAATGATGGTAGTGCTTGGACCAATGGCTGTAAAAATGGTCCACATATTTAGATATGTTCTCAAGTGCACTCTCTCTTGATGACACAATGGGTCTACCTGGTGGATTAGTGGCGTCTTTATGAATTTTCGGGAGAAGGTACATAGCTGGGATTTTGGGGTCTTTACAAACTAAAAATGAAAATTCCTCTTGATTTAAAAGCCCACTGTCCCTCCACTCAGCCAACTTATTTAAAACATGTTTGTTAGCTGTATCATATTCTGCTTTGGAAGAAATACAATACCTATCTTTCTCTGATAGTTGTTTTTGCCTTCATTAAGATACATGTGTAATGGCCAAATCACGACATTACCCCCTTATCAGACTTTTTGATAACAATGTCACTATTAGCCTCAAGCTCTTTTAATGCAATTCTATGCCTCTTTTTCAGATTCTGCACCATATTAGTTTTGTGAGAATCTAATTTCTGTAATTCTCTAATCATGCCTTTTTCAAAACAATTAATTGCTTCGTTATTGATCTGTGGGATAAAAACTGATTTAGGCTTAAAACCGGTTTCCCCCCTCATTTCTAAATCAATATCGGTATTCAGAAGATTTAAAAACGGATCATTATTGACATTATCCTCATCGGCCAGCTCGTGAACTATTTGTAAAATATGTACATCATCAATAGTGAGAACCGAGGGATTAGTCTGAACTTGATTCTGTATTTTAGGTTTGTTCATAGAAAACCATTTTTTAATTTCAGTTTCCAAATTTGGTGTAATCCCGTTCAGCAGTTTTTGCTGTAGCCTTGCATAAAGTTTCTATGGGAAATTGATTTTTCACTCTTATTTTTTAATTTCTCCAGCAACTACTGAACGGATTTACACCATTTTAAAAAAGGTCACTTTCTGAACCAAGCGCTACTCTTTGCAAAATTTGGTGTAATTCCGTTCAGCAGTTCGGGCTGTAGCCGTGGCTAAAATGTCCTATGGGAATTAACATGGAGAAAACACGTTTTGGGACCCCCTTTTTCTTGGCCCCGCTTGATGAATCTCCCGAAACTTTCAAGACAGGAGCGGACCAGAGCGCCCCACTAGTTTTGAAAATTTCGCGATGATTCGTCAAATGACGCCAAACTTATTGGGAATAGAATGTTGCGGATTTCCTATGGATAATACGTCCAAACTATAACTATCTACTGGCGACCGCCAGTAGATTATATATATATATATATATATATATATATATATATATATATATATATATATATATATATATATATATATATATATATATATATATATATATATATATATATATATATATATATATATATATCTACTGGCGGTCGCCAGTAGATAGTTATAGTTAGGACCTATTTTCCATAGGAAATCCACGACATTCTATTTGAAATAACTCTTGCGTCGGCTGACGAATCTTCGCGAAATTTTCAAACTTTATGGCCCGCTCCGGTCCTCTCCTACCCTGAAAGTCTCAGGGTGATTCGTCAAGCGGGGGCCGAGAAAAAGGGGGTCCCAAAACGTGTTTTCCCATTCATTTTCCCATAGGAAACTTTAGACACGGCTACAGCCTGAACTGTTGAACGGAATTACACCAAATTTGGCAAAGAGGTAGTTCTTGGTTCAGAAAGAACCCTTTTGTTAAATGGTGTAAATCCGTTCAGTAGTTGCAGAGAAATTAAACAAATAAGAGTCAAAAATCAATTTCCCATAGGAAACTTTATGCAAGGCTACAGCTCGAACTGCTGAACGGAATTACACCAAATTTGGCAAAGAGGTAGTTCTTGGTTCAAAAAGTACCCTTTTGTTAAATGGTGTAAATCCGTTCAGTAGTTGCTGAGAAAATCAAAAGTAAAAACACATATATATCTGGGCGGAGCCTAACCACACATGTCATCGTGAGATCTGATTGGCTGTCAGCACTTCATCCTGGAATTCCTGGCAGCCATCTTGGGACCAATATAAATGATAGTACCACATTGAAATGCATTGTACTGAATCGAAGATTTTGAGGGTTACCAAAAGGAGAACTATAAAGGGTGATAACAGACTTTAGTTACATTAGAATTCATTTGTTGATGGTACCATACTAATTTCAGGAATTGTGGTGTGTTCTAAGGTGATTTTACCCTGTGAAAAACCTTCTGCTGGGATATCATGAATCATGTTTGAGAGAACTATTTTCACATGCTTGTCCCATACAGTTTTGGAAGGTGCTCCAGAAGCTAAAATGAGAGCATATTTTCTGTAAATTCACATTATCTTTCTCAGTCATGTGAGAATGAAGTCTGACATTCTCAGTAAAACATGTACATCCAACAAGGGCAGAGACTGTCAGTTGATTCCTTTGTGTTCTACTGCAGCTTCCCAGAGTGTTCTAAAGAACAACTAGAGTGCTAACAGCCTTACTTAAGACAAAAGTATGGCACACCTGAAGCCATCTTGATTGGAATAAACTGGTAACACTTAAAACATTTAATTTAAAAAGGAACAAAATGATGGGGTTCATCTTGTCATAGAAATTATGGTTAGTGCTCTGGAAAGAAAAATTAGGACATGTTTCAAGTGTGATCTCAAATATCTTCCTGTTATATTTCAACAGGAGCAGCCTGTCAGTTGATGCCTTTGTGTTCTACTGCAGCTTCCCAGAGTGTTCTAAAGAACAACTAGAGCGCTAACAGTCTTACTTATGACAAAAGTATGGCACACCTGAAGCCATCTTGATTGGAATAAACTGGTAACACTTAAAACATTTAATTTAAAAAGGAACAAAATGATGGGGTTCATTTTGTCATAGAAATTATGGTTAGTGCTGTAGAAAGAAAAATTAGGACATGTTTCAAGTGTGATCTCAAATATCTTCCTGTTATATTTCAACAGGAGCAGCCTGTCAGTTGATGCCTTTGTGTTCTACTGCAGCTTCCCAAAGTGTTCTAAAGAACAACTAGAGCGCTAACAGTCTTACTTATGACAAAAGTATGGCACACCTGAAGCCATCTTGATTGGAATAAACTGGTAACACTTAAAACATTTAATTTAAAAAGGAACAAAATGAGGGGGTTCATTTTGCCACAGAAATTATGGTTAGTGCTGTAGAAAGAAAAATTAGGACATGTTTTAAGTGAGATCTCAAATATCTTCCTGTTATATTTCAACAGGAGCAGCCTGTCAGTTGATGCCTTTGTGTTCTACTGCAGCTTTCCAGAGTGTTCTAAAGAACAACTAGAGTGCTAACAGCCTTACTTATGACAAAAGTATGGCACACCTGAAGCCATCTTGATTGGAATAAACTGGTTACACTTAAAACATTTAATTTAAAAAGGAACAAAATGAGGGGGTTCATTTTGCCATAGAAATTATGGTTAGGGCTGCAAAAGAAAATTTAGTGCATGTTTTAAGTGAGATCTCAAATCCTCTTCTATTTCATTAGAAAATTCTGACATGCAGACTGAAACAATCACTTTCAATACCAGCAGTAGACTTCCAGTTAACTCCTTGGTGAGCAGTAGCTTTACTACAGTGATCTAATGAACAACTAGAGTAATAACATTCTGAATTTATGGCAAATGTGTGACACATCTGAATGCCTTCTTGATGGAATCAAAGTAAAAACTGAAAGCATTTCCTACTGAGGAGACTGCAGTAAATGAGGAAATTAGGAAACTTCATAACAAAGAAGTCTTCCAAGATGGCCACCAGTGAAAAAAGAGCCCAAATGTAGCACAAATATTACCCAGATGTAGCCCACATATAGCCCAATGACAAAAGTGTGCAAAACACTTTTTATTTTTAGTTTTTTTGCAGTTTTATGTAGTGCAGACTGGTCAGGTATTGGAGCATTGCATCTTAAAACATGACCCCCTACACTACAAAAACACCACTGCACTACCCTAAACCCTAAAACACTACCCCAGCACGGCCCCCTACACTACACAAGCACCACTGCACTATCCTAAACCCTAAAACACTACCCCCAGCATGACCCCCTACACTACACAAACACCACTGCACTACCCTAAACCCTAAAACACTACCCCAACACCACTGCACTAACCTAAATCCTAAAACACTACCCCCAGCACGACCCCCTACACTACCCAAACACCACTGCACTACCCTAAAACATGACCCCCTACACTACACAAACACCACTGCACTACCCTAAACCCTAAAACACTACCCCCAGCACGACCCCCTACACTACACAAGCACCACTGCACTACCCTAAACCCTAAAACACTACCCCCAGCACGACCCCCTACACTACACAAACACCACTGCACTACCTTAAACCCTAAAACACTACCCCCAGCACGACCCCCTACACTACCCAAACACCACTGCACTAACCTAAATCCTAAAACACTACCCCCAGCACGACCCCCTACACTACCCAAACACCACTGCACTACCCTAAAACATGACCCCCTACACTACACAAACACCACTGCACTACCCTAAACCCTAAAACAATACCCCCAGCACGACCCCCTACACTGCCCGAACACCACTGCACTGCCCTAAACCCTGAAACCCCAGCCCCTGCACGACCCCCTACACTGCCCGAACACCACTGCACTGCCCTAAACCCTGAAACACCTACCCTAGCACGACCCCCTACACTGCCCGAACACCACTGCACTGCCCTAAACCCTGAAACACCACCCCTTCACGACCCCCTACACTGCCCGAACACCACTGCACTGCCCTAAACCCTGAAACACCACCCCCAGCATGACCCCTACACTGCCCGAACACCACTGCACTGCCCTAAACCCTGAAACACTACCCCCAGCAAGACATCCTACACTGCCCGAACACCACTGCACTGCCCTAAACCCTGAAACATCACCCCCAGCAAGACCCCCTACACTGCCCGAACACCACTGCCCTAAACCCTGAAACACCACCCCCAGCACGACCCCCTACACTGCCCGAACACCACTGCACTGCCCTAAACCCTGAAACACCACCCCCAGCACGACCCCCTACACTGCCCGAACACCACTGCACTGCCCTAAACCCTGAAACACCACCCCTGCACGACCCCCTAAACTGCCCGAACACTACTGCACTGCCCTAAACCCTGAAACACCATCCCCAGCACGACCCCCTACACTGCACGAACACCACTGCACTGCCCTAAACCCTGAAACACTACCCCCAGCAAGACCCCCTACACTGCCCGAACACCACTGCACTGCCCTAAACCCTGAAATATCACCCCCAGCAAGACCCCCTACACTGCCCGAACACCACTGCCCTAAACCCTGAAACACCACCCCCAGCAAGACCCCCTACACTGCCCGAACACCACTGCACTGCCCTAAACCCTGAAACACCAGCCCCAGCACGACCCCTACACTGCCCGAACACCACTGCACTGCCCTAAACCCTGAAACACCACCCCCTGCACGACCCCTACACTGCCCGAACACCACTGCACTGCCCTAAACCCTGAAACACCACCCCCAGCACGACCCCCTACACTGCCCGAACACCACTGCACTGCCCTAAACCCTGAAACACCACCCCCTGCACGATCCCCTACACTGCCCGAACACTACTGCACTGCCCTAAACCCTGAAACACCACCCCCAGCACGACCCCTACACTGCACGAACACCACTGCACTGCCCTAAACCCCGAAACACTACCCCCAGCAAGACCCCCTACACTGCCCAAACACCACTGCCCTAAACCCTGAAACACCACCCCCAGCAAGACCCCCTACACTGCCCGTACACCACTGCACTGCCCTAAACCCTGAAACACCACCCCCAGCACGACCCCCTACACTGCCCGAACACCACTGCACTGCCCTAAACCATGAAACACCAGCCCCAGCACGACCCCCTACACTGCCCGAACACCACTGCACTGCCCTAAACCCTGAAACACCACCCCCAGCACGACCCCCTACACTGCCCGAACACCACTGCACTGCCCTAAACCCTGAAACACCAGCCCCAGCACAACCCCGTACACTGCCCGAACACCACTGCACTGCCCTAAACCCTGAAACACCAGCCTCAGCACGACCGCCTACACTGCCCAAAAACCACTGCACTGCCCTAAACCCTGAAACACCAGCCCCAGCACGACCCCCTACACTGCCCGAACACCACTGCACTACCCTAAACCCTCAAACACCAGCCCCAGCATGACCCCCTACAATGCCCGAACACCACTGCACTGCCATAAACCCTGAATGACCAGCCCCAGCAAGACCCCCTACACTGCCCGAACACCACTGCACTGCCCTAAACCCTGAAACACCACCCCCAGCAAGACCCCCTACACTGCCCGAACACCACTGCACTAAAGCCTGAAACACCACCCCCAGCAAGACCACCTACACTGGCCAAACACCACTGCACTGCCCTAAACCCTGAAACACCACCCCCTGCACGACCCCCTACACTGCCCAAACACCACTGCACTGCCCTAAACCCTGAAACACCACCCCCTGCATGACCCCTACACTGCCCGAACACCACTGCACTGCCCTAAACCCTGAAACACCACCCCTCAGCACGACACCCTACACTGCCCGAACACCACTGCACTGCCCTAAACCCTGAAACACCACCCCCAGCACGACCCCCTACACTGCCCGAACACCACTGCACTGCCCTAAACCCTGAAACACCACCCCCTGCACGACCTCCTACACTGCCGGAACACCACTGCACTGCCCTAAACCCTGAAACACCACCCCCAGCACGACCCCCTACACTGCCCGAACACCACTGCACTGCCCTAAACCCTGAAACATCAACCCCAGCAAGACCCCCTACACTGCCTGAACACCACTGCCCTAAACCCTGAAACACCACCCCTACACTGCACGAACACCACTGCACTGCCCTAAACCCTGAAACACCACCTCCAGCAAAACCCCTACACTGCCTGAACACCATTGCTCTGCCCTAAATCCTGAAACACTAGCCCCAGCACGACCCCCTACACTGCCCAAATACCACTGCACTGCCCTAAACCCTGAAACACCACCCCAGCACGACCCCCTACACTGCCCGAACACCACTGCACTGCCCTAAACCCTGAAACACCAGCCCCAGCAAGACCCCTACACTGCCCGAACACCACTGCACTGCCCTAGATTCTGAAACACCAGCCCCTGCAAGACCCCCTACACTGCCCGAACACCACTGCACTGCCCTAAACCCTGAAACACCAGCCCCAGCATGACCCCCTACACTGCCCGAACACCACTGCACTGCCCTAAACCCTGAAACACCAGCCCCAGCACGACCACCTACACTGCCCGAACACCACTGCACTGCCCTAAACCCTGAAACACCAGCCCCAGCACGACCCCCTACACTGCCCGAACACCACTGCACTGCCCTAAACCCTGAAACACCAGCCCCAGCACGACCCCCTACACTGCCCGAACACCACTGTACTGCCCTAAACCCTGAAACACCAGCCCCAGCACGACCCCCTACACTGCCCGAACACCACTGCACTGCCCTAAACCCTGAAACACCACCCCCTGCAGCACCCCCTACACTGCCCGAACACCACTGCACTGCCCTAAACCCTGAAACACCACCCCCTGCAGCACCCCTTACACTGCCCGAACACCACTGCACTGCCCTAAACCCTGAAACACCACCCCCTGCACCACCCCCTACACTGCCCGAACACCACTGCACTGCCCTAAACCCTGAAACACCACCCCCAGCATGACCCCTTTACTGCTCGAACACCACTGCACTGCCCCAAACCCTGAAACACCACCCCCAGCACGACCCCCTACACTGCCCGAACACCACTGCCCTAAACCCTGAAACACCACCCACTGCACGACCCCTACACTGCCCGAACACCACTGCACTGCCCTAAACCCTGAAACACCACCCCCTACACTGCCCGAACACCACTGCAGTGCCCTAAACCCTGAAACGCCACCCCCAGCACGACCCCTACACTGCCCGAACACCACTGCACTGCTCTAAACCCTAAAACACCACCCCCAGCATTACCCCCTACACTGCCCAAACACCACTGCACTGCCCTAAACCCTAGAACACTACCCCCAGCACGACCCCCTACACTACCCGAACACCACTGCACTACCCTAAACCCTAAAATACTACCCCCAGCACAACCCCCTACACTACCTGAACACGACTGCACTGCCCTAAACCCTCAAACACTCCCCCAGCACGACCCCCTACACTACCCGAACACCACTGCACTGACCTAAATCCTAAAACACTCCCCCAGCACGACCCCCTACACTACCCGAACACCACTGCACTGCCCTAAACCCTAAAACACTCCCCCAGCACGACCCCCTACACTACCCAAACACCACTGCACTGCCCTAAACCCTAAAACACTACCCCCCGCATGACCCCCTACACTACCCAAACACCAATGCACTACCCTAATCCCTAAAACACTACCCCCGCATGACCCCCTACACTACCCTAAACCCTAAAACACTACCCCCGCACGACTCCCTACACTACCCAAAGACCACTGCACTACCCTAAACCCTAAAACACGACCTCCTACACTACACAAACACCACTGCACTACCCTAAAACACTACCCCCTACACTACACAAACACCACTGCACTACCCTAAACCCTAAAAACTACCCCCAGCACGAACCACTACACTACCCAAACACCACTGCACTACCCTAAACCCTAAAAACTACCCCCAGCAGTACCCCTACACTACCCAAACACCACTGCACTACCCTAAACCCTAAAACACTACCCCCAGCAGTACCCCCTACACTACCCAAACCCCACTGCACTACCCTAAATCACTACCCCCAGCACGACCCCCTACACTACCCAAACACCACTGCACTACCCTAAACCCTAAAACACTACCCCCAGCACGACCCCCTACACTACCCAAACACCACTGCACTACCCTAAACCCTAAAACACTCCCCCAGCACAACTCCCTACACTACCCAAACACCACTGCACTACCCTAAACCCTAAATCTACCCCCAGCATGACCCCCTACACTACACAAACACCACTGCACTACCCTAAACCCTAAAACACTACCCCCAGCACGACCCTCTTCACTACCTAAACACAACTGCACAATTTGTTACAGGCGTTGCAACGCAGGCCTGTGGGGCTTACTGGAAGTACCTAGTGGGCTAGACGGGCCCCAGGGACCCTCAGGATTCAAGGTGACCTAATCCCCCAACTTAAAATGCACCACGGGCGCGTTTGCACAGTGGTGAAGGGAGGGGCGGGGCCTCAGGTGACATGTGCGCAAACACGCCATGTGGTGCGTTTAAGTTGGGGAATTAATTCCTTTGAATCCTGAGGGACCCTGGGGGCCAACTAGCCCACCAGGTACCTTCAGTAAGCACAACAGAGTTGCGTTGCAGAGAGGTGAAAAAGGTGCGTGGCCTCGGAACGCCTCTCTGCAACTCAGCTCTGTGGTCCTAACTGTAGGTACCTGGGGGCTAGTTGGCCCAGGACCCTCAGAATTCAAGGGGACTTAATCCCGCAACTTAAAACGCGCCACGGGGTGCGTTTGCACACATGTCACCTCAGGCCCCTCCCTTCACCACTGTGCAAACGCGCCCTGTAGCGCGTTTTAAGAGGTAGTTTTAATCCCCCTGCCCTATTATGTACTAGGGACTTGCAGAGGAGGTCATGCTAATCACAGGGGTACCCCAACGCATAGTGTTCCCTAGTGTATGTAGGTGTTTTCACTGTATTCTAAGTGTCTTTTAGCATAGCACTGGCTCTGGTTAGTCAGAGTCAGTTACCACCAGTACCCGTCTGAAAAAGTTGTGGGCACAGGATGATTTTGCAACAAGGCCTCTTTCTGCTCCTCTGTTGGTTCTTTCTGCACATCTTTTGCTTCTTTCTGTGCGTTTTTTCTTCTTTCTTCACATGTCCTACCTCTGTAGGCATAGTTAGAAACTAGCATTTAAAAAAACCTTTGAAATTCACTTAAAAATCATAGGTTTCAGGCACGTTATAGTTAGAAATTAGCATTTAAAAAACCTTTGAAATTCACTGAAAAAACCATAGGTTTTAGGGACAGTTATAGTTAGTTGGACATTTCACTGCGTACAAAACCATAGAAATTCCCCCGTTATAGTTAGTTCAGCTAACTATAACTCGCGCCCGCAATGCACTGCTGATGACGTCACATATTACATCACTCATGACATGGTCAGTGACATCACTGATGACATCACTGATGACATCTCAAATGACATCACTGATGACATCATCCATGTGATAATTTCATGCATCTTCTCACACCCTAATATAACTTTTGATACACCCACTCTAAATTACAGACTGCCGTTCTCAAAACCATAGACACTCCAACACCAAAAACTACATACCACTCACTGATTCTTAGGTCTACACACACATCCACTCACTCACCCGTACAGTCACTCATACTTAGTCACTCAGTACAGGACTATCATATGCACTCATACACCTATATAAACACTCACACACCGCCACTCATCCATAGAGGTACTCACACACCTAGTCAGTCATGCAAAAAACTTAATCACACACCCATTTACTCACCTATACAGTTATACACACACCAGCTCACTTACTCATACAAATACTAGCACATTCTTACGCTCTTATACAATCACTGATACAAGTACACACTCATCCATACAGCCACTCTCACAATCACACACTCTCACTTATAGCCATTTATATACTCCAACACACATATATACTGCCTTTCACATATGTAGTTACTCACACATGTACCACTGAGATATACATTCAATCACTAACACACCCATACACACACTCACCCACCCATACAGTCCATCACAGATGCACTCTTGAAACCATGCACCCAGTGAATCACCAACTCACACATCTATGCACAGAGTCACACACACCCCACCCACACAAACACTCAGGCACCCATACAGATACTCAGACAATCAATCAATAACCCATGTAGACACTCATGTAGCTATTCAGAAAGCCATGCAGCCGCTTACAAACCAACAGACAGACCGATACAGACATTCACACAGTTTAGTCACTAACCCATGCATTCAGTAAGATACATTTAATCACTCACTTGTAGAGTCAGTCACTCACGTACTAAATCATCCATTCAGACACTTATACACCCACTCATTCTTCAATACGCCTTTCCCTATATATATTAAACATATTTAAACTTTACAGAAACACACAGTCACTGGATGATGTCATCAGTGATGTCATCAGTGATGTCATTTGAGATGTCATCAGTGATGTCATCAGTGATGTCACTGACCATGTCATGAGTGATGTAATATGTGACGTCATCAGCAGTGCATTGCGGGGCGCGAGTTGTAGTTAGCTGAACTAACTATAACGGGGGAATTTCTATGGTTTTGTACTGAGTGAAATGTCCAACTAACTATAACTGTCCCTAAAACCTATGGTTTTTTCAGTGAATATATATATATTTAATGCTGTATAAAGGCCATGCGCATCAGCAAAGACTTGACTAATGAGGGTTTGTGCAAGGTAAAATAGATGAAGGGGTAGCTATGGAGATGACTGTGAAATGCCTGTGCCGACGTCGAGACGTGATACGGCTTGCATCGGCAGCGTGTGACGTCATAGAGGGTAAGCCCAGGAATGGACGCTCATCGTGGAGCGCAGAAGAAAGCCGGTGAACCGCAACCAACACCCCAAAGTAACAATGATATCCAGACAGAGAACGCAAACACAAAGAAGACAGCTTCGGGACTCCAACTCCGCCGGAAGGTAAGAGCACCTTAAAATAGTAATAGCGGAAACCGAAACAGTAATTGCGACTGAGTTGTCAGCATGTACACTCCGAAAGCACACCCGAAGGTCCAGGGATCCTGCGGCAGCTCTGAAGATCGTCGCCAAGTAAAACGTGTAGTAACTCCACCGGGAGAGAGCCGTCGGGAAAGAAGTAGTGTAAATGGAGTTTATTCAATTACAGAGCTGCCGGGGAACTGCAACCAAGCCGAAGGAAAATAGCCAACTGCTGCCAAACAGAACGGTACACACATTGCAATATTCTGAATTCTACATTCCAACAGTAATCTCGGTCCCAGCATCAGCTCATGTTGGGACAGGAGATAGGTACTGTTAGGATGCTACAGAGGTGTTAGGGAAGGGAGAAACAGTGGAGTAGCTGTGCAGATTTTGGAGACTCCACAGCTCCCTCTGCAGTTTTACACCGCTTACTAGGAGACAATAATTAATATTCAGAATGTTAAACAGAAACCCAATTATGGTAACTGCAAAATGGATAATTTCTTGTAGTACTCATCACTATAGGTTAAAGGTGAGGCGTTCCTCACAGCTTGAGTAAATACTCCAGAAGACTCAGGGGACATGGAGCAATGAGACCAGCAGGACTGCAGGAGCTAATCTGGTAACAAGATTTCTCAAAATGAGGACAGGAGCAGAAGGACATTGAGAAGAAACTGAAGGGTGCAACTAAAACAACAAAGGTGTACCTGTAGGGAGAAGCCCGGTGCAAACTGGAACAGCAGAGAACTCCAACAAGATTCATTCTACCTGCCAAAGAATTCTTGGTTGTGGTGGCTATATACTGTCTCTTTCCCACTTAACCTAGAAATACCACCCTTCGCCACCTTGGATTGGGAAAGGCATTGGCTACAGACACCAGGTTGGAATGGGAAAGGTCCCAACCCTTAATGTATTTTCCATTGTGCTGTCGGTTTCCTCAGTCTCCATGTTTTCCTTTAGAGTTTCCTTTTTTTAGTTTTCTTGGATGGCATGAAGTGCTTATGGTGGTGATAATGTCCAGCAAGATGGTGAGAACCCCTTACAACCCTGACAAGAACCCTGCCTTTGATGTAGCTTATCCATGGAACTGAGCTGTTAATTGGAAGCAACAGCCTGTCCTACTGATGAAAAAGGGGAGCCATGCTATGCTATCTTGAAAGACCCAAATCAAATCCCTTGGGATCTGACACATTTCACACTATAGGAAAACACGATGGATGCTAGCTTGCGAAAGTATGCAGCAGCTATTTTGTTGGCCTGTAAAGTTTGTCTATATGGTTAGGACTTTGTTTTATTTGTATGCCAAACTATGCTAAAACAACTTATAGCAGTATTAGGCCAAAACAAAATACCTCTCCTTTGAAAAGAAGCAAAACTATGTTCTTCATTTGCACCGGAGTGCCCTGTTGACTGAAAATTGTGAAGCTTAGTTCCTAACCTTCCCAGGGAAGCAGCTAAATGCAGTTTGTGTCTTGTCAGAATGCTATTGGAGTCAGAGTGCCAAGACGTCTAACGGGATGGTAGCCGTGGAGTCCAAGAAATCTCAGGTTTGAAAAGATTGAAAAGGTAGCTAATTCATGTGTAGAGTCTATCTTCTAGTCTAGCCAGGCACAAAATGTAAGAGGCACATGCATAAATGTGACTAAGTGCTAGATTGATCTTCAAATATTTATCCAAATTAAATGAGAGGAACCCCTTTGGGAAAACCAAAGGATAGGGGTACTCAAACAGGTACAAGAAGAGTGAATCCTTTGGTTCATACGATTAACCCCACGTACTATTCACTCAAACTATTACACTTATTCGGCTCTCATCCAAATGTACATCTGAAAATTAGGCCCACCAACAATAAATCTATAGTACATTGAAAGTAGAAATTATAACAAAATTTATTAAAAATGACTTCTACCAACCTAGAGTTGTGTATACCAATAATACATATATTAAAAACTATTCATATCTTAAAACCACCAATGATCTTGGTGCTCTAACAGTACACTCCTACAACAATTTTCTTAACAAATCTAATCAACTCTTCAAAGCAGCAAGAGAGACATAATCAGACAGTATTTTTTGTCATTAAAATTTGCACATCTATAGAACGAGAAACAAGAAAGCTAACTCGCGCCCTACGTTACAATTTTTGTTGGTTGTCGGCTAAGCCAGTCACAGATTGTGCAGAAGAAAGTGCGTTGACGCGTTTCGATGGTATGCATTGGTCTTAAACCATCTTTTTCAAGACTATAATTTTGCTCTCTTTTGCAATTCAATTTAATTTGAGATTTCCAAATGAACACCTGTCAATTATTCAGGTGTGACAGTGCGGTATTTCCAAAAGTGCAGTTCCAATGATCTTGCTCCTTTTATTTCCAATAGAACTCTAACAATTTGAGTTCTTTATTGACTTGTTTTTGCAGTTATCATTCCTTTTAGGTCTTTGATAGTTGTATAACGTTCTAATTTCTTTTCGGCCTATTTAAAATCTTTGTTTTTTTGCTAGTATTTATATCCAATTGGCCCTCCACACTCTTGGCTTCTCATTCCCAGTGTGCCTTTCCTTCTGGATACTCGTGGTACACACACATGTAAATGGCCCTTTATCAATTAGGCCTTCTCTGTTTCTTGTTGCGCGGCGTCTAGATGTCTCCTCTCGCTCTGTTCGAAATCAAATATTTAGCCTGAAGAGTTCTGTGTGACGTGATATCCAAAGTGCATAAACCATTGACTGCAGCATGCAGTAAGGTCTTTAAATCATGAAACACATATTTACAAGATTGCGTTGAAGCTTCTGATTAAAAAAAAAAGCCATTTCTATGGCCTTCACAAGTATTTCACTCTACACATTTTGTGTCTGCAACTCAAGAGAGTAGCCTGAAAATTAAAATACCCCCACTTTGATCGATCCCTTGAACGCCGTCAGGTGAGCAAAGCATGTAAACTCTACCCAATCTGGATGAGGTCCCTTAATCCAGCCTTCTGTCCATCTATTTCTCCATCCTTTAAGCCGGTCATGCATCCATCCATCTATCCATCTTTTCATGTTTCCACCCATACATCCATCCTTTCACCATTCCATCATCTACCCTCTCATCATTACAGTCTTGCATCCATACTTCTACTCACACTTCCAACCATTCCTCCAAACATTTACCAATTCATCCATCAATTAATTTTCATCCATCCACCAATTCACCCTCCTTTTATCAACCCACCAATTCCTCCTGTCACCCTTCCATCCAGTCATCTCTTCATCTATCTACCCATTCATCCAGCCTTTCATCATTACAGACACTTTCTTTCACCCACCCATGTAAATCTTGTTTTCCCCTTCCATCAATCAGTCCTTTTATCCTTCTATTCATCCTTTCATCCACAGTCCCTTCCTTATTTTTTATATGTCCTCGCTTTTGCTCTTCCTTCCAAACCTCTCTCCCACTCTATCTTTCATTTCCTCTCTTTTTCTCTTAATTTCTTTGTTGTGGTTAACTCCTGATCACTGTGTTGCTTATCATTTTCCTTTACTTTAGATTTTTTAATAGCTTTTGTCTGTAGAGCTGCAGCCAGGACAGGGTCACAAATGACTATAATTATCTTCACCACCCCCACTTAAGCTGTGAAAGCGGGGGGTTCATGACGCCACTGCTGCAACTCCTCTCTCCTGCAAACTCCAACAAGCCACATCTGGGGCTGTGTAAATCATGGCTGTCTCTCACTGCTTGCTACCTTTGCCTGCTGACTAGAACATAGCAGCAACAACCCTGCAGCCGAAGAATCACTGAGGGAAAGCCCCCAAGTCATCCTTAATTTTGCATCCACCCTTCTATCTTGTGTCCAGGTTTATCTCTTGTGAAGTACTTTTTTACTTCCTGTAGATTTTGTCTGTTCTTCAGCATTGTTCAGTGCAGCCTTCTTCTCGACTCCTCTGCCCTTGTTGATCTCTCAATGGATCCAGACTTACTGGAACCTCAGCCACAATGAAGTGAGCACCATAAAATCATTTCAGTCCAAAGAGAAGCATTTACTCAGGTGCAAACAGCAGCCTTATCTGGCATTTGTGACTTAGTATAATCTTTGAGACTGACATTTTTCCTACCTTCTCCTGTATAATACCATGTATTAAGGTAGCCCTGCTGACTTTAACTGTTAAGTATTGTAGATATTTTGATTCTGCTCTCTTGTATCAATTTCTATTTTTTAAATGTGTATCCTTTATCTATTA